>OY992533.1:93547749-93957055 GCA_963921185.1 Dasysyrphus tricinctus | reverse complement strand
AGGATGTTTAGAGCTGATAGGGTATTCCAAAGATAGAGAGAGTAAGTTGTAACTATAATTATGATTATTATTATTGTGTGTTATAAGCAAGCAGCGGTAATAACTTAAAATAGGTACGTTCTATTTTTTATTAACTTTCCAAATTATTTCTTAACATTACCAGTAGTAAAGATAATAATAATAGCGCATTATAATGCACTTGCTTAAAATTTAAACCCAAATTTTAGAGTGTAGAATATTTTTTAAAGAAAAGTAGAAGGAAACATATAGGTTGGAAGGGGTGTGTGTATGTGTGTTGTTGTTGTTGATGTTTCCATAATGAATTAAGCCAATTCAAATGATGTCACTGTGAACATATTTCAAAAGAAAAAGCTCTTTGTTCGTTTTAAAGTCTAGGGAATACGAAAAAGGCACCACGATATCTTCGTTATGTTCGACTCTGATTTCATTAACTGCTACTTTTGCTTTACTAACAGCCGATTTGATCTAGAAAAAAAACATTAAGATAACAAAACTCAATGAGTCAAGGATATATTCAAAGCCAAAATACTTGAGCAAGATCTGCGGCAGATATTGGAACAGAAGTCAAATAGTATTCCGGGTTTGGGTATGTCTTTAAGGAAACCTGGGAAGAAACATAATGAGGAAACAGTTTGTATGCAATATGAATTTTGCCATGAAAGAATACCCCATTGGCACTATCCCAGGATGCTGGACTGTATTCCATTGCTGCATGAGGCGCTGGTTATACAAATTTTATTCGGGTCGTTGTATTCCTGATGTTCTATGTTATGAGAATCCATGGCACCAACATCAATCATATTTCTAAATTAAAATAAAAACATGATACCTATTTCATGTGGAAGATTTCAAAAGATATAATTACACTTCTGTGTTTTGGACAAGTCGACTAAGGGGCATTTTGCTCATCCTTTTTTTGGCAAAGATTGCGAATATTCATTGCTGAGATTGTCCGAATTAGTTTCGGACGCAAAGCAGGACTATTGTTGACTGGGATCAACAAGGAGATGTGTGCGTTCGTTTGGTTTCTAAGCCCTAAAATACGAATTATAAATATAGATTAATCTATCTTATTTGACGAACAAAGCCAAAAACAAGGCAATTAATTCTTACCTGAGTACCAAGATCTTCTGCACAGTTGATACAACTACAGAATTTCGATAAGCAATTGAGGATGGGGGCGTACGAAATCCATTTTGATTTGATTGTGATTTTTTTAATTTTCTAATGCTTAATTATATCGCATTACAGATTTACGAAAAAACAAAAAAAAAAAGAAATGCAGCAGCACCAGACCAATAAAAAGACAGACCTCAATAAATTATCAAAATTAAATTTTTATTTTGATTTTCACAGACAGTCCGCTGCGATAAAAGCTGTCAGTTTTTGACAGAATCAGCTGCATGTGTGTGGGAGGGTGAGCGAAAACCAAAAAATAATTGCCAAGTGAGCTTGAATTGAAATTGCCCTTTACGTTACGATTCGCTGCGTTGCATAGAATCATTGGGCGCGTTCGGCCGGTAGTCCCGATAGGGTATCCAAGATACTTTAGCATCCGATACGTTGGCGAACGACCAAAACCGGATAAATAACATTTGCTGTCAAAAGAGTGAGAGCTGCTAACAAAAGAAAAAACAAATTGAAATTTTCAGCAACGATTTTGTGTCCTTACATAAATTATTTTATACCAAATCTCCTCTGTATCAAAAATGTATTATTAATTTGCATTGCAAATGATTTTAATATGCATTTAAATATAATTTGGAAATGTTTTTGCTCGAACAAAAAAAATCCGATGTGGAATCGCAAAATCCAAATAAATGGTCAGCTGTTAAGCAAAGTCAGCTGTTCTTCAAATTTCCCATCGGATAGTTGAGTATCCCCGAAATTTTGTTGGATAGCTTGAGATTTCTTTCTCACATCAGCTGCTTGACTGATCAGCTGTTTTTTTCCTATGGGATTACAACAACACAAACAAATCCGGATCGCTTAAGATACGCCGCCGAACGCGCCCCATTTCATTCTTCCGCTCATTTTATTGAGAGTTTTTTCAAGCATGGAGAATTCTCTACGGTTAGCCGCAATAAGACCGAAGTGAAAAGTTGTTTCACTTTTCATTTTTTTTTGTCCATTAATTTTCTCAGGGCTTCAAAAAAAACGTCCTAATACTCTGCTAATAGGCCATTCCCACACTATCCCACTGAGTATTAATACATGTCAAAAAAGTGTGAAGAAATCATGTATAATAGTGTGGAAACAAAATATGAAAATTTCATCACACAACAACTTGGACAGGCGCATCCGACACGATTTGACATGTGTTAATACATGGAAATATTTAGGATCGGTTTCTAAAACCATCACACTTTCTATCCCACTTGGGGCGTTTGAGGTTATGGTGAAACTGATTTTTTGATGCAAGTGGTGGGAAGAAAAATATGAAAGTCAGTTACATCACACAAATTTGGCAGTCGTATGGAAATTTCTTCCCACTTTATTTTGACATGTGTTAATACTTTGTGGGATAGTGTAGAGGCACTTTAAAGGGTATTCATACAACAGCGTAAAGGTAGTAAAGTTTTAAAATTCGTAAATCTACCACAATTTGTATGGAAAATCATGTAGATTTACGCAGTTAACAACTTTACTTAGTTTACGACGATTTTACACTGTTGCATGAATACCCTTAAAGTGCCTCTACACTATCCCACAAAGTATTAACACATGTCAGAATAAAGTGGGAAGAAATTTCATACGACTGCCAAAATTTTGTGTGATGTAACTGACTTTCATATTTTCCTTCCACACTTGCATTCAAAAATTAGTTTTCACCATAACCTCAAACGCCCAAGGTGGGATAGAAAGTGTGATGGTTTTAGAACCGATCCTAAATATTTTCATGTAATTAATACATGTCAAATCGTGTCGGATGCGCTGTCAAGTTGTGTGTGATGAAATTTCATATTTTGTTTCCACACTATTATACATGATTTCTTCACACTTTTTTTGACATGTGTGTTAATTACTGAGTGGGATAGTGTGGAATGGCTATTAATATGTTCGTGTGTACGTCCCCAAAACTGCCAATTTCTACCCATTTTAGTCCAAAGTTCTGTCAAAGTTTATTAAAATAATAAAATTGACATTACTTTGGACCAAAATCGGCAGTTTTGGGAAAGTTAAAGAACAGAAGTAATTGTGTAATTGTTTTAGAACGAATTCTAAAAAGTAATATGGGCACTATATGTGTGGGGAATGAAATTTCATATTCTGTTTCCATACTATTATACTACGTTTTCATTAGAGCTGAAATGAGGTAATTTCGCAAAATCACAGAAAAAGTGTTTTTCATTTGTAATTTTGGTAATTTCGTTTAACAGCTCATTTATTTTTGAATTTCAGCTGGCTGTTAATCGCTTTTTGTTGTTGTTTTCTTTTGTCTCCTTCCATTGCACTTTGACATTTTTCATACAAAACCAATTCAGAGCTCTTCAAAACTGTGGGCTTATTGGGTGTGTTCGTTATGTTTGACTTAATTTTCCAAACTAATTTCGTGCAAATTTGGGTTGAAATTATCTCATTTCGAGATGTGAATTTGTATGGGAAATGAGATGATTTTCGTATCGCTTTTGGAAAGTTTTCAACGAAATTACCTCATTTGGCCTAATGGAAAACGCAGTATTATACATAACATACACGATTTTGTCATACTTATTTGACATGTGATAGTGCCCTATTACACGACGACTTTAGAGTCATGACTTTTTTCGAAATTAAATGAGTGCGAAGGTGAGATCAGATGTTTTTTCTCGTTCGCACTCATTGAGTTTCGAAAAAAGTCATGACTCTAAAGTCGTAGTGTAATAGGGCACATAATACTCAGTGAGATAGTGTTGAAGGGGCTTTATTACCCCCCACTTCGTTCTGTTTTATTATCATATCACCCTTTTTACCTTCAATGTTTTCTTTTCATATTACTTTTGCTTCTATTTTTACTCACCCCCCATATGATTCATTTCTTGGTATAAGTAATTTCCATAAAATTAAACACGTAATACCAAACCATTTCGAACGTAATGTTACATCAGTTCAATAACAACCTATCACTAACGTTTACGGATTGTCTTTCCAATTCAAAATTTTTTAACTGGGCAACAATGTCCGTCCGCGAACTGTCCATCCCCATCCACCAACCAAACGGGCACGTCATTATTCGAATTGATGACCGCAAAAACTTGATTTTTTCCCTGCATTTAACTTCAAATTTTACATAAAAAAACAATGTTTATTCCAATTTTAATTAAATAAATAAATACTTTAAATAAATTCCTTTAACCTCTATCAATAATCAAAATGAAAGTTCTTATAATTTTGTGAGTATGAAATAAACAAAATAGCAAAGCATCCTCAAAAAATAAAAACAAGAAACCCAAAACATCGATTTTCTATAAAAACCTTCCTCCTTCAATTTTTGCATCATCCAGGTTGTACTTATTTCTCATACTAGTCTTGCTAGCAATAACAATCTTCTTCGTCCGCAATCTATGCTCTGCGTCGCTGGATCTTGATAAGAAAGGCAAAAAATCCACAAAGGCAACAACGATGTTAACGTCGGTATCTTTCATCCCCTATTGCAATTGCCGGTGGGGGAGGTGAACGTGTACTTTGGTGTGCTGTCAGAGCATTGCAGGTTTGTTTTTTTTGTTTTCTTTGCTTAGCTTTTCTTGACGAAGGAGTGGCGTTTTTAATTTCCTTCCTCTTTTTTTTGTTCAAAGGCAAAAATATGACAATGTTAAGATAATTATCTATACCGGCGGACATTGATGCCTCCCCTAACACTATTCTCAACAAGGCCGAAGGAATATTCAATGTAGCAGTAGACCAGGACAATATAAGCTTTGTCTATCTCAAAAAACGCCATTGGGTAGAAGCCAAGATGTATCCTTACTTTACTCTTCTCGGCCAGAGTATTGGATCGCTGATTTTGGGGCTTGAAGGCCTGGCTAAGTTCCCTCCCGATGTGTACATCGATACCATGGGCTATGCCTTCACATTGCCTCTATTTAGGGTTTCTCGGACAGTGTAAGGTTGGATGCTATGTGCACTATCCCACAATTAGCACTGACATGCTGAGGAGAGTGCGATGCAGGGAATACGCACATAATAATCAAGCCTACGTGGTTCGCAATCCATTTCTGACATGGGCCAAATTAACGTATTATAAGATATTTGCCAGGGTAAGAATTCGTCTAGGCTTGCCTAACATGAAAACTCATACTCTTTTTAGATTTATTCTTGGGTTGGCTGTCGAGCATTAACGGTCATGGTCAATTCCTCCTTGGACAGAGAATCACATATTAGACTTATGGAATGCTCCATTCAAAACACATCGCGTCTACCCTCCGTGTGAGGTAAGTCATCTCAAATCACTGGAATTTACCGGAAATGATGACGAACAGATCGTTATTCTATCGGTGGGGACAATTTCGTCCCGAAAAAGATCATCCCCCTTCAACTTCAAGCTCTCTACGAACTGCGAACACTTCTCAATAAAAACGAGGATCTATGGAGCAGATATAAAAACTAGTCATAGCCGGTTCGTGTCGTCACGAAGAAGACTATGTGAGATTAAAAAACATGCAAGATCTCTCCAAGCATTTATCACTTGAAAAACAATGTAGAATTCAAAGTTAATGTGTCTTACAAAGAACTACTGCAGCTTTATCAATCTGCCAAAATTGGATTGCATACCATGTGGAAACGAACATTTCGGGATAAGGCATTGTCGAATGTATGGCGGCCGGTTTGATAATGGTGGCCAATCGATCGGGCGGACCACTCTTGGACATTATTGAGACTTCGGAAGGAAGCCAGAACGGATATCTGGCTGTGGATGCAATTGAATATGCCACGTGTTTTTATAATATACTTTACAATACCAAAGAGGAAAACGACGCAATACGTAATGCAGCGAGGTTGGTTAAACAAAAATTCAACTTGCTATTTTACTTCTTAAATTTATAAACATTTTTCCTATTATTCAGGTCATCCGTTGAACGCTTTTCAGAAAAAGAATTCGAAGTTAATTTTCTAAGAGCAGTCAGTCCACTCTTTACCAAAAACAGAGTAATTATTTATCATTATTATTACATAAACATGTATGGTTTGCAATAGATAAATATACATAAATGTATTAAGTCGCATTATATAAGAAGAATCGTTTTATCATTAAAATGTATGGACCAACACAAAAAATTGGCACACTTTTTGTAGCAAGGAAAAAAAATCCATACAGAAAAACAATAGCAAATAAAAATTGAATGCAGTTTCTTTCGTTGAATAAAGTGTACTCAATCGAATTTTTCATAAAACAATTAGAACCAGGAGAGATAATGGTTTAAAAATACCACCTTTTGATTTCTTAGGCCAGTGCATGGATCACCACAAGAGTCGAATTTGAAATGAAAAAAAGTGTAGACAAAAAATGAATAGTTATTTGTTGAACAAAGAATTCAATGCGGGTCGAATTACATTTTCCAAACAAAATTTACTGAGATTGACTTTCACAATATGTAGTTGTATGCGCCTCACACGCATGGAATATAAAAACTTAAGAAAAACACTCCATAGGATTTACCAGCAACGCCAAAACTGTTTTTTGACAATATTCTAAAGTTTAATTGTGTTTTAAACAAATAAGCAACGAACAGTAAAGACACGACACAATTAATTTTCCAATATCGAAATTATAATGAATGCTCAAAAAAAAGGGAAAGTAAATAATTTTAATTCTTAAAAAGTCTTGGTGTAAACACATATAATAAAAAAAAAAACTTAGGTCACTTGGGGTAGAAGTTCATCTTCGTCATTTTTAAAACAACTTAAAATAGCATCGGTTTCTTCTTGTAAACTGTCTAATTTCTTCATTAATATCAACTGTAATAAATAAAAGAAAAAAAAAACTTGAAAATAAAATTTATTTCTTCACTCTATTTTATAAAACTTACCTTGGCGGCCGAAATTATTTCTTTCGCAGCTTTGAAACTTAATGTTGTATCTTTTTAGCTAGTTCCATAGGTTTACAATTTGGCAATATCCTCTATAGTCTTATAACCAGCAGTATAAAATTGTTTTGCCCTGTTTCTGGAATTAAATTATATACAAAAAATACTAACCAACCACAACTTAATGAAAAATCTTACAATTTTTACAGCTGGCAGATCCAACAAGGGTTCCAATTCCAATGTTCCACATCTATCCATTTTCCCACTTATTTTCTCAAACAATGGTTTATAGCACCAGAATTCTTCAACTTGTTCACAAAGACGCACAAGTGCACAGCTGCAGCTATTGATTGGTTAACGAGCGTTTGCAACATCCCACGTTCAACGGAAAATTTTGTAGCAACCAAATGCAGTGGCATAACATTTTAAAACGTCTAACAAAATCAAAACTTTATACAATCGACTTAGTTGCAGTTCCATTGGACCTTTGGTTGACATAGTTTTGGCCATTTTAGCTGCATGAGCTTCGGTTATGCCAAGAACTTTAAACAAGCATTGTGTATTTTCATCTAGTTTTGTATATTCTATAAAAAGCACCGACGGATTGACAGCGAATAAATCATCTCCGTTTTCATTGGAATTAAAACTCACAACTAGATACAACAAGTGCGAAAAATTTGAAAGCACCATTGACTTTTGGGCACATTTAAGCTCTTTGTATATTAAAATTTGTCTTTTTAATAGGTCAATTCCTGCTTTAAAAGCTGCCTTACCAATGGTAGTTAATTCAAATCGAGTCGTTTTGGAAAGAACAAGCTGGCGGGGATTATTTGCTAGATTCGAACTTGTTATTCTCTCTGAGTTCCTGAGTTGTTAGGATATCAGAGCTATTGGCAGAAGAGCCCTTGTTTAGGTCCCTTCAACTGCAATACTTTGTGTTTAAACATCTGTCGCAAAAATTGAAGTGATTAAAGCTCTAACTGAAACCCCCGACATTTCACTCTGCACTGACATCAAAGTATTCTTATTAAGATTGATCAAATCTTGAAGACAATCGGCCAGCCCCCAGGCCAATAGAACTCAATATCAGAGTTTGTAGTCCAATGGCCATCATTGTGATCAAGCGAACTTATAACTTTATCCATTGGAGAAAATAACATCTCACCCACACGAACGTTGTCTTTACTAGTGCATATGAGTATACTTTCACCAGCATCACCCATTCCCAGCGCGCCCGGCACGCCCAACCATTTGTTTGTATTTACATAAAGTCATGAAGTCCCTCCCAACGTATGGAGCTCGAATGATGACACGTTTCGCTGGTAGATTAACTCCAGCTGCTAAAGTCGACGTACAGCATATCACGCTGATTGAACCAATTCGATATGCTGTCTCAAGCATTCTCCTTTCATCAATTGTCAAACCGGAGTGATGATATGCAATGCCGTAGGGTATAGTTTGTTCAAGTATCGGCGATAATATGCCACAAATCTATCTAGAGCATCCATTAGATCCGCTTTTTCGCTCTTTTTATATTCAAGAAATTTCGACCTATAACACAATGCACAAGCAGATTATGGATGTGCTTTAAATGCCTTTAAGGATTTTATATTTTTTTACACTTACTTTGGCAAAATTCGACTTAGTAGCACTGCTACATTCTCACAGTTTTTTCGAGATGAACAAAATATTAGACAAGAATCTTTAGGTGCAACTTCCGATACTAAACCTGCCAAGTGATCTGGGTCTGATTTGGCAACTTGTGAACTATACTAAAAATTGAAAAAAAAATGAAAATTTAAAGTGGGTTTATTGAGTCGAAGCCTTCTCGTTAGTTTCAACTTTCCGAAGACGGACAAAGTGTGGGAAATAACGATATGTTTGTTTAACATCCTCTTAGTGGTAACTATTCAAAATTCAAATTTGCTTTATGTTAAAACTCCAATATAGCATTCTTGCTATAGCGGAATCAAACGGAATCAACCTCTATTCCCTAGATTAAAAACACTCGGGATACGAATTATAATAGCTATAAGCAACGCAGTTTTCAATTTTTTAACTAATGTTACTGCATAATAATCTCAATAAATAAATATATTGTGTTGAGTGGAAAACTAATTCAGTCCAAGTAAAATAACTCTTATCCATTAAATTATTGTTTGCATCTCTTGAAAGGGATAACTTACCTTGAAATTCACAGTTCTCTTGAAGACAAAAATTTCTTCCAAGCTAGAACCAGTAGTGTTTATTTCTAAAATATCACTTCCACATTTGATGTACTCTTTCAATTCCACAGGTCGAAATCCTCTTGTATAGACATCGGCATCCAAGAAATCAGACAGTTCTGGTAAGTTACCAATTGTTGCACTCATTCCAACTATTTGTATACTTGCTGCGTGTTTAATAATAAAAAAAAGAGACAATAATGTCATTATTTAATATTTTTTTAAATTTTTAAACTTATGACTGTACCATTGATGTACATGACTTTAGTAAGAAAAGCTTCTAACGTAGCTCCTCGGCCTTTTTCTCCAATTAGATGTAACTCATCGACTACAACAAGTCCTATTTCATTGGCTCTTCCAGCTTCTATAAGACTATCAAATAGTACGGAGCCTTTTTCAATTGAACCAATGAGATGCATCTTCGCTTTTTTCGCGGTGGTGGTGGACATCTACCTTTTCCTGCTGTGTACTCCTCGACAATGAAATTCAGACTTAGAGCAAATGGAGCCATTGCACTGACCTAGGTAAAAAGATTTGGGCGGAATTGTTTGAAGCATTCAAAGATTTTTGCATAAACTACAGACTTTTTCCTGAACAATCGACACATAAGGAAGAATGAATAGGACATGTTTTTCTCGGCATATAATTTCCCGTAACATAAGAATCTCAGCTACCAGAGTTTTGCCACCACTTGTAGGCAGAGCATAAAGGAGATTCTTCCGTTTCCGGATCGCTGGAAGCTTTAGACACTCATCTTGCCATTCTAAAAATATCATATTCAAATCAACCCATTCGGTTAATCCCACAATATATTTTTTTCTTACCATACAAACTTTTGATCCCTTTGTGCTCGAATATCATCTTTTGAACTGTACCTGGAAGTCCGTAAAAGCTTCCACGACTTGGAAACTCGTCAATTGGATCTTCATTGAAGACCTGTGTTTCCCAGTTGATTGCTGAAAGGTGTTGTTCATCTTGTCGAAATGAACTACTAGCTGCTCCAATGGTGCGATTTTTAATTTCTTCGCGAGTCTCATACTGGGTGCCTTGCATAAAATGGCTGATTTCAAAGTGATGAGCCATAGAGGTCGATAAAACCTTAGTTCCCATTGAAATTGGTTGCTTGGGAACTTTAAAGGCGATGTCATCTAAGAACTTTTGGGTATTTTGCACCTTGAAATCATCAATAATATCATCGTCGAAATATTTCATGAGATCTTCAGATTGTCTGAATTCATTGCAAGGTGGTTCAATATCCTTGAAGAGACTATCATTGAAGTCCTGCAAAGTTTCGTTGTTGTTATTTGATGGACCCGCAAAGTCTTCGGTTTTGATATCAGAAAACAGACTATCATGACCGTCGTTGTTAAATAAATCTTGCGTTTTCGATTCATTTAATTCGTTTGAAAGTTTGATATCAGAAAGGAAACTATCCTCGTCACTATCGGGCCATGCAAATGGTTCAATGTGTGTTGTATTTTGCCCAGTACGATTACCGAAGCAAATTCTCTTGTGTGCTGGTGAGTGAACATCAATTGGAGCTTTTTGAGTAGGTTTATTAAATTTATCTAACATTTTTTTTGGTTTTAAATTAAATTTTAATAATCAGCATTTTCGTTTTGTTTTGATTTGAAAGAAATGGAAAAATAATGTAGTAGAATAGAAGAAATTGGCGGATTCTTAGAAATATCAGTGATGCCAGAATAGCCGGTTTGTTATTAATTTTGAATGAAGGTGCAATTAAAATTTTGATTTTTGTTGTTCCCACCAAAATGAAATCCGAGATTTCGGTTGAAAACTTTTGATATTTCAAGTTGATGGAACAAGATTTCATAGAAATTTCAATGAAATCTCAATGGGTCGTATTAATAAAACAGAGCAATTGCTTGAAGTAAACTCCGTAGCAAAATAAAAGCATTTAGCAATTGCTTTATATTAGTATTAATAAAAATCTACCTTGCTTAAGTATGTTCGAAATTCGAACTTAGCAATTGCTTTACATTTGCCATGGTGTTTGTGGCTCTTAACACTTCATGTAGATATAATGTAACGAAAATCATAAAGAGATCGGCAATTTCATAGATTATTTTTTAATAGAATACAAGAGATACTCTTGTCAAAAACATTCTACCAAGCTATATTTATTGTTTTATTTCACGTTTATTTCACTTTTATGCACTATTTTGTGGATGGTAGTTATAAAATTGATCAATAATTGTTTATTAAGCATTTTTATCGTCACCAAAAGTTCTTGGTCTATAATTTTTGTTCACGAACATTTGTTGTAACTACTGCCGGTAAGAGTGGAATGATGTGCAAACCTATTTCATTCATCTTGACGCAACAGATCAAGAATACCAAACATTTAATTGAATGTATTTTCTTTTAAATTAATTAAATTGAATGATTTTATAAGTCTTAAAAAAATATTTCACGTTAATATCCGTAGCAAATGTTCTAAGTCACCTAAATAGCAGACTTCTAATTTTCTAGTAATTGCTATATTTTTTGTGTTTTATAATTACCGATTGAAGCAAATGGGCGGTGGCATTGTTTTTCGAAGATAGAGAAAGCAAAAGCAATTGCTATACATTTTTATAATTATGAAGCTAAGCAATTGCTTCAGATTTGACAATTTTAGCTAGCAAAAGCAATTACTCGGGTTTATTAATATTACCCAATGAAAGCATTGAATATTGTTGCATGAATGTGGGTTCACCCGGAGGCCACACGAGCGAGTACTCGCTAGCGAGTTGGGTACATACCTAAATTGTCAAATCACGCTCTACCCGCTTCACAACTGACTTCGAAAAAGGCAAGCCAGTTGATTAGCGAGTAGGAAAAGTTTCGATGTATTAGTAACTCGCTAGCAATAGGTTTGTTTGGTTACTTTTGTAGCACGATGTTCAAAAACTGTCAAATTATTGAAAGAAGGGGAAAATTCTTTCATAGAGGGGAAAACTTGCTACAAAGTTAACAAACGCGAAAAACCAATTTTGTATCACTTTTGTGTACGAAACTTCAAACGTGACACACACTATCAAACACTACAGGCAAATCTTAAGACACACACAAACAAAAATACACACAGACGTGGATTTGACAGTTTTTTACTTCCTGCACACAGAAATTTGTGTAGCAGAAATTTGCAAGATTTTTCATGGAGGGGAAATTTCTTGCTCTCTCATTTTGCTCTCTCGTTGCTACACTTTGGAGTTAACAAACAGGAATTTGTGAAATGAAGTGCGACGTCGTACGAATTCGTACGAAATTTCAGTAACCAAACAGACCTAATTACTAGCTCGTGTGGCCTCAGGGCTAGGTGTTTGGTATCTTCGAATGTTACAGATTTTCAAATAAAACATTTAATTTGTTGAAGAAATTTGGTATCACTACTGCAAAATTTCTAACATCTTTTTCACATCACCTTTTAGAACTAAAATGTCAGTTCCTAAGCTTGACAGAATTTTTCACTTCAAAATTCAACACGAATCACGAAGAAAAATGGGTTCCTCCAAATTGTTATTTCTTTTAATAACTTTTTCATTTGTCCTTATCGGATCGGTAAATATTTTTAGTTTTTGAGTAATTTAGGCTACCATCTTAAAATTGTTACAATTTACTTTTCAGTGTTACCTCGAGAACGATGGCTGGATAAGTATTGAACTACAACATGCTCTGGATGCATCTAATCCTGATAAGTTTTCTCATCGTGGCAATGTTACCATTCCAAGTTTATTTGGACAAGCTAAGACATATCAGGAAGTCTTAACTCAATCGGAGCGACTGACCTTGAAGGTATTTTATCTTTGTTTTGAAACTATTCCCTGCTAGTAATTTCCATAGTATACCCGATTTTCCGAAACAAAAAAGGTTTGTATTTCTATGGGTTGACAAAATTTATCTTAAAGACTTTCGGAGACAAGATGAAGAAATAAGTGAGCTAAAATCGAGAAAAGATTGGCTTAGGCCTCTATAATGAAAACGTAAATGAGCCATGAGTCACAATTTGATAAATAATTTTACAATGGGAAGAAATAAAACTCCTACAATCGACATTAGGCGGACTGCAACCAGCATCTTTTGAATCTGTCTATTAGTGCCAATTTCGTATAATCTTTTCATTCCAAACGCCTATTTTCATTATTTTAAACGAACTGAAGTTCTTTCGATAGAAAGATTCGAATAATTGATACAACAATACCTACAAGACAATAGTCTAAAAGCCGGTAACAAATTTTGTAACGCATAACCAAAAACTGAGTATGAGGGTTTGTAGGTGAATGTATCTTGGTATCGAATACAAAAGTCTGCCTTATTTTTTTTTGGCGCCTGTAGTGGGGACGAGAGATTGAAAATAGCGGTTTTTCCATTTGTTGTGTCATTGGTACAGGAAATTCAATTCATATATTAAGAATGAGAAATGATGCTCGGTCATTTTCCTTAGTTAACTAACTAATTTTAACGATTCGATCAATATTACTCAAGATATGCCCTTTTGAAGCGAACCTTATCGGCCTTATTTTGGTGACTTTTTTTGTTGATTTTAATTTTTTTTCAAATCTCCAAATATATCTCGATATGGTGCGCCAAAAATGGTTACATATTGAGTATTATCAGTCGAATCGTTGAATATAAAGTCTCTGCACTTAGAGAAAATAACAGCATCATTTCCCATTTCTAAAAAATGAATTGAAGTGGTGGTACCCATGACACAACAAATGAAAAAACCGCTTTTTCAATCTCTCGTCCCCACTACAGACGCCAACAAAAATCCTGGCAGGCTTTTGTATTCGATATCAAGATGCATTCACCCACAAACACTCATACTCAGTTTTTGGTTATGCGTTCACCCACAAAATTTGCTGCCAGCTCTTAGTCTAAAACTTCTTCTCTGGCTTGACTTTTCACTTCAGTACTCTTGTTCAATTACAGAACTTGGCTGAAACTGATGAATTTTACAGACTTAAGGCAAATGTTGTTTATCCTGATGGTACGAGTTACACATTCCTGACAGCCACAAAGGCATGTGCTCTTGTGCAATCTGATTTATATGATGTGTTGTGGGTTTCAATCGATGGAACTGGATTTGTAACCGCGGTTACGCAAACAATCTTCAGTTCAGGCCTAGCTGATTGTAAAAATAGCCAACTCTCAATTTCCGGTCTGGATGAGTTCAATACAGATGTGCTTATCAAACACATGGAACTAGCACCAGTCCCAGACACAGTTAGTTTCATTCAGAAGGTCGAACGAGAGAGAGAGGCTCGGGAAAAGGGTGAAGTTCGGGACAACCGAGGGTTCTTTGCAAAATACGTAAGATCAAAACAAACTTAAAAGTGGAACTGTAGAAGTAAAGACAATTTTATCATTTCAGTGGATGTACATCGTACCCGTGGTTCTCTTGGTGTTCATATCTGGAGCAACAAACCAAGATGGTGCCAAGTAGAGCATAAAATAAAACCTAGTCAATATTCTCCATTTTTCTTATTATTAAATAAAAAAAACGTATAGGTAATGTACTAACATTTTATTCATTTTTTAACAATTTTACATTTTTATTGGACTGAGTCATCCTTTGTGACTCCTTTGCCTGTGGGCTTTGCAATCAATTTAGCCATCATCTTCTCTTCCTTGGCCTTACGTTTAGCATCCTTTTGCTTTTTGCGGTCTTCCTTCTCTTTTTGTTCAAGCATTTCTTTGAATCGATCCTCGCGGGGATCTACTTTGAAGCCAAAGTGCCTGCGAACCTCCTCGACTAGGCGTTCTTTCCGCTGTCTTGCAGCCAATGCATCAGCTTCTTTTTTGGCAACTTTGGCATTTAAGTCAGCTTTCCATTGTTCTAGTTTTTCCAGCTTCTTGGTGATTTCTTCCTCTCGCTTTTGGATTTGGTCTTTTGAAAGTTTGTCATTTTCCTTAGATCTGGCCAACAGCTCTTGCAAGGTATGTGGAAAGGCAACCTGTTCGTATCGTTTCTGTGCTTCGAGGTCTTTTTGTGTTGGGAAACAAATTCTGGGATCAACCCCGCTAGCCAAACCATAGCGACCTAGCTGTTTGCGTTGGTATTTCTCTGTTAGATGGATCCATGAATGTGGTTCACTGTAGGGGGGTTCATTGTGAAGAAATTTGCGGTGTTGGACTAGCAAGCCCGATTTATTGAAGAAACTTTCTGGTTTTGGTTCTTCAAATTCTTCTTCGGCAAACGATGGAGGTTTATCCGGTACTTCTAGTTGTTCCTCTTTGTCAGTTGCATAAAACCTTACCACATTCCTGCCAATGGCTGAATAACTTCTGTGTGAAAGCTTGCTGATCGATTGCATGCTTTTCATTTTTATATTTTCCTACTTTTATTTAAAAAATAAATAGCTTTGTAAAATAGCACACCATAAAATTGAAAATTTCTGCTTTCGGAAAAAAATGTCAAGATGACATAAGAGCATTTGGGTTTCTTGCATCTAAACTATAACAAGCGTTAACAGTGGAAGTAGTATTTATTGACTAAAGGCCACTTTACACGATAATAGAAGTCATATGACCTGTCATTATATTTTCTGTATTATTTCTCAAATGAGCTGTCATTTTAAGTCAAGTCATACGGTTTTCCTTTTTTTATGTTTACACGTTTTTACTTCGCATTTGATTTTCTCTATGGCTATCTGTCAAATCCAAAATAAAAGAAAAAAGTCATACAAAAATAAATATTTTGAGTGCAAAATTACTTTTTTACAATTATCCATTGTTATTTTCATTCTAAATTCTATTTTTTTGTACGAATATTTTTGTTTTCAATGCTCTGAACTCACTTTTTTCCATGAAAACAACAAATCCCATTTGATTTCTCAAATGGATATAGCTGCTGTTCTAATGTCAAAAAAGTGATATGCTTTTTGCTTTTGAGAAGTCATATGAGATCTATGAGTGCATTCAGACGATTTGGTATGATTTTTCTGACAGGTCATACGAGAAGTCATATGACTTCTATAATCGTGTAAAGTGGCCTTTACATTGGCAATTCAAAATCAGGAATTTTATTTTCCTAAAAATGTATGCAGTGGAAGACGTATGTATATCCATTTCGTAGAAAATGTCAAGGACCTTAAATGATATTTGATACCTCTGCACGATATCACAAAGTATTTATCCCATATCAGAATAAAGTGGGAAGGAATTCCATATTCTTATACTGCGTTTTCATTAGCCCAAATGAGCTAATTTCGTTGAAAATTTCCAAATGCGATACGAAATCATCTCATTTCCCATACAAATTCACATTTCGAAATGAGATAATTTCAACAAATTTGCACGAAATTAGGTTGGAAATTAAGTCAAAACCTAACGAACACACCCAATTAGCCACAGTTTGGATAGCTCTGAAAAGATTTTGTATGAAAATGTCAAAGCGCAATGGAAGGAGACAAAAGAAAACAACAACAAAGAGTGATTAACAGCCAGTTGATATTCAAAAATGAAATGAGCTGTCAAACGAAATTACCAAACTACAAATGAAAACACTTTTTCTGTGATTTGCGAATTACCTCATTTGGGCTCTAATGAAAACGTAGTATTACCAAATTTGTTGACTGAAAATGATTTTCATGTCGAAATGTCAAGTGCAATTAATTATAAGGTGTGTTTGGTACCGTGAAATTTCCTGCAAATTTTCAACATTTGCTGTCAGAAGCCATAGAACTTTTAACATGAAAAAAACCCAAGTTTTGGAAACTTGGTGAAAACTTCACGTTACCAAAAAGGCATTTCATGAAATAAGCCTGTCTGGTAACGTGAAATTTTCACCAAGTTTCCAGAACTTGGTTTTTTTCTCCTATGATTGTTGATAGTGACTTGTGATAATTTGCAAGAAATTTCACTTTACAAACGTTTGCTTTTTTTGCAGTGCTCCCACGAGTCGCTATGTACGAGTGTATGTGAGAACCTATAGTATTATGTCCTTGTCAAAAAAATACTTACATATATCCTCATAAATTTTTTAAACGAAAACTACCCCATGCTATATTGTCAAAGTTATCATTATTAAAAATAAATTATTTAATTTTTATCAAAATTATTAAAGAACGTTTCTTTTCAAAATGTGTTGTATTTTAGAGGTTTTTTGCTCGTAAGTATGCAACCTATAAGTATTCAGGTATTTCTAACATTAGCATTATACTTATGTAACTCTACTTTATAGTGCCCTGTCATATCCTATTCGATTGTGTTTATCCCTAATATGCAGTTTGGTTATAACAATCTTGTTTGTTATTGGCATATACTTTGGGATACGACATCAATTAGACATCGAAACAACATCCGAAGGATAAATGGAATTTCCAGCAGCAACAGCGTATAAAAAAAAAACAAAATGATTGCATTTTATTGTTACTTTTCAAATATTTGTGTGTACCTAAAATTAAAATTTAATCACATGCATGTGTAAATAATTATAACATACATTTGTTAAATTCTATTTTTTTCCTTGTCTGTTGATGTAGCAAACAAATACAATGTGTACAATTGGTTTATGCTAGGTTCTACCAATACGAAATCCCAGGCTTCGGTTGAAAACTTTCGATATTTGAAATTAATGGAACTAAATTTCTTGGAAATTTGAATGAAAACTCGGGACTTCAACGAAAACCTAATGAAATCGCTCTACAAAAAATGGTACAAACGTTTACCCCGATTACAGAATCCGACGAATGAGCTACGGAGGGAGTCAGACCTAATCTTGACTTTTGGCTCATAGCTAAATTCCGCAGCTTATTCGTTGGATTCTGTAATCGGGGTGGTTTTATCATTTCTCACATTATACTATGTTCCCACCAAACCGAAATCTGAGATTTCAGCTGAAAAATTTGGAGTTCTCACTTGGTGGAGCGGGATTTCATTAAGATTTCGTTGAAATCTAGAGTTTTTTAGTGAGATTTCGTTGAAATTTCCATGAAATCTTGTTCCATCAACTTGAAATATCAAAAGTTTTCAACCGAAATCTCGGATTTCATTTTGGTGGGAACATAGATTTCGGTTGAAAACTTTTGATATTTCAAGTTGATGGAACAAGATTTCATGGAAATTTCAACGAAATCTCAATGAAAACTCTAGATTTCATCAAAATCTTAATGAAATCGCGCTCCACCAAGTCGAGAACTCCAATTTTTTCAGCTGAAATCTCGGATTTCGTTTTGGTGGGAACATAGTATTATGCTATGTTCCCACCAAAATGAAATGCGAGATTTCGGTTGAAAACTTCTAATATTTTGAGCCGCTGGAACAAGGTTTCAAAGAAATTTCAACGAAATCGCAATAAAAACTTGGGATTTCAACGAAGTCTCAATGAAATTCTGCTCCACCAATTTGAAATCTCGAAATTTTTTGGCTGAAATCTCAGATTTCGTTTTGGTGGGAACATAGCATTAGTCCTCTTCACAAGGAAAAAAAGTTGCTTGAGAATTTTTTATGATGATTAAGTGCCCTTCACATGAGCTGCGGCCTGCAAATTCGAATAAATTTGTATATGCAATTCCAAGCGCAAATATCAACAAATTCGTGTTTTAACTTTTGGACAAAGTGAGTAAACGATCCTATCTACAATTTTAAACAGAACAAGACATTTTCTGCGAACTGCCAAACACATACGCAATCCACAACATCAGGGGCCCAATTCCGCAAGAGTGAGTTTTTTCTGTGTACACAGAAAATCGTGTACCTACACATCGATTTTTGTGATTCCGCAAGAGTGAGTTTAAGATTTTTGACAGATCATGTGCACTATCAGTCAAATTTTTTCACACTTGTTTTATGACAATTCGCGTCTGTCGGCGACCACTCATGTGAAAGAAATGTCAAAAGTCGCGACCATTCGCAGCTCATATGCAAGGCACTATAAAATCTATTCCTGATAAATTATGTAAATCGTATTTTTTTTCTGAAAAATTGCATGAATTTCAAGGTACCAAACGCACCTATTCAGCAAATCCGTGTGATGCAACATGAGATGGATATATTTCGTTCATACTTGAGCTTTCTCTGTTTTAGGTACTTCTTCATGAACGCACCCTTACTCAGCTGCTCGATTTGTTGTCATCTCAACACTTCTATAAATTTAATTTTTGTTTTTTATTTTTACACAGTTTAATTAAATAAGGCCCTGTTTAGAGATTGCAGTCGCCATCGCCATTAGCCAGTGATGATAAGAAGCTCCTGCAATTATACAGTGCAATTCATTTCGCTCGAAAGAACAAACATTTCAAGAACGTTATCTTTATCCCGAGAGGCGAAGCAAGTGGAAAATTCCTCCGGACTCCGTTTAGAAAAAACTGTCGCGTCAGAGTCATATTAAAACGCCTACTACCATTCCAGAATTTTGTGTATTCTACAATGTCAAGTGATCGTTTAATCAAAAGCCACTGGCAAGAACCGCGTTCTCCTCCATTCTGCGACTGTCCATTTCCAAAATGTACGGCAATTACTGCGTTCAAGGGCAATATTCCAGATCTGGTCACCTGTCGTTGTGGCGAAGAAGATTGCAACACAATGGAATGGCAATGGGACCAAAGTGACCCCGACAAAATGATCCATGGTCCAGATATAACTTTTCATCCAATTTATAGCCAAGGAACGACCATAGTACGAGGCGACAAACCACTGAAGCCTGGAATGGTGCATTTTTGGGAAATGCGGATAATAACGATACTCTCTGGAACCGATGTGGTAAGAACAATTTGTATTTGGTTGTTGTTATCTTTAAGTGCTTTTTGAATAACAATAACTAAATACTTTTTTTGGTTTTTATTTAATCGAAGAGTAAACAAAGTCATGCGCTTTTAAAATAATAAATATAATGCCAACTTATTCGGCGCCCGCCGCCGCCGCCCCTAGCTCGTCATTATCATTATAGGTTAACGCCACATGGGCTAAAGCTGATTGTTCTAATGGTACCTACTTATCTAAGCGATGATTTCAGAGGCAAACTAGCCATGACGAGAGAAGAGCGACAAACTGCATGCAGCATTCTCTAAAATCTTCTAATTTAGGTTTTCATTGATGCGGAGTGCATTCCATTTAATTCACAAGCAACCGCAATGAAATGAAGTGAATTCATTCAAAAATCTTTTGAAAGAGTACCTATTTAACATTTCAATTGACCTGAACTGCATTGATTTTTGTTTAGAGAATTTATTAGAAAACAACGTTTTAATGAGGAAGGTCGGAAAGGGCGACTGAGAGAGAGGCATTTCTACTATCAGCATTTTCTGAGATTTACTGTCTACTGTGTCTTATCGAGTGTTTTAATGTTAAAAGATCACTAGCCTCTATGTTTTTGTCTGGCTCTCAAGCTTCAAGTATACAAACATTGTACATATGTATGTACCTATCATGTATAGATATGGGTTCCTATTTTTTGTAATTTATTTTTGATACAGGAATAAATTAATTTCTGTTTTTAATTGTTGGAAAAAATCTAAAAATAACCTTGATTAATCTTTTATGTTCGCACTCGCGCTAAGCAAACATTTTCAAAGTTGTTGATTTAATTTAATAATTTTTTTCAATTGATTAACAACAAAATAGGTACAGTTAATAGAGATTGTTTATTTTTTACGGGATTTAAAATTTAGCTAATATTGCAGAGCAATAAAAAATTACCAGTTTTGATAGGAATAGTGCTTAGTCTTATCTGTTTTTACCTTAATTGAATCGATTGGTAAGAAAAGAATTATTTTTTAATCTTGGATAGGTATAATAAGCTAGATAAAAGCAATACATGCACATTTAAATAGAATAACATTTGATACAAAAAACTTATTCCTCGTTGCAAGTAAATGTTATAGTTATCTCAAGTGTATTCCAAATAGCTATGACATTGTACTTAAAATTTACAACGTCTTATCTTTACAAAAATATAGAGAATAGTTTTACACACTGCGTCTACTGATTGAGGCTGTATCGTTTAAAAAGACCAAAAAACAATTTAATGCGTTTCGGTTTTGTAATTGCGAAGCCAATGGTATTGCAGAGATAAGAGATGGGTCTTGATGGTAGCGTGCTCAAGTTGTTGTTCATTCAACAATGTTCAAAGTCAATTGATATATACTCCGTAGCCTGTACTGCATTTGTTTGGTTTCCATTCACACACAAAACCACCTTGACTTCCTTCTGTTTCTTAATACCATGCCTACATGCTTTTGTTTACCAAAGATTTATAGCGACTTTAGTGAAACGACTATCAGAATAAATGTGATTGCCTTTTTCTTAAACAAAATTGTTTGAATATAATCTCTTAAGCCGCCTAGGCTGTAGATCAAGTTATAGACATGCAGAACAGCATGTTTCGTGTTCTCTATAATCTTAATGTTAGGTTTGATTAAAATCTCGAGTTCAAGAACTGCATTAATGTAATCATTTTGAATCATTCACAAAAACACGAGCCGTATACACAGTTTCACGCACAAACAATAAAATATCACAATAAGCGTTATCTTGTAAAAAAAAAACTTTCGATTACGGTATAATAACTAAATATATAAAAGACCCCTTTTAAATAATAGTGTCGTTTGCTTTTGATCAACGAATTTTGTTGAAATTCTATCATTGAAAAAAAAATTGTTACTTTTTTAACCAAATGTTTCGTTAACAAGACAATTAATAAATAAATAAATTAATTGATAAAGCCTAATTTTTTTAAACATCGCTATAAGGGTTTTTGTACATACTCAAGACGGATTAAAACGAAACAATGAAATCATCACGAAATAATAATACTCAAGGACTTTCTGATGTTTTCATTTTCAGATGTTTGGAGTTGGAACAGATAAAGTTAATGTAGATCAATTCAAGCATCACTTTGTTTCTGCTCTGGGAACGAATAAAGAATCATGGGGATTTTCATACAACGGTATGAAACAACACAACGGATCCCAAATTGCATATGGTAGCAAATTTTCCCAAGGATGTATTGTTGGTATTTATTTAGATTTAACACGTGGACACTTGGAGTTCTTCCTTAATCGTCGATCTCTTGGAATCGCATACACAAACATACCAATCGACCCAAATATTCAAATTTATCCAATGGTATGTTCAACTGCCGCTAAATCTGCCATTCGTCTTATCAACTCAACATCACAATCGGATTGTCTCCAATTAAGGGCATTTAAAGCGCTTTCCAAGCAACCAACAATGCTGACAGAACTAAAAGAAATGCCAGGTCTTCGGACAATTTTAAAGTCCTATTGGTTCTTTGTTCCACCGACAAGATATTCAATTAGGTCTGCGCAGAACGAATTTGATCTGGAAGATGAAGCAGTTCTATCGTCATCGAGACTGTCTCGTAAACAAAAGTTCAAAGGTTTGTAAATGTGTTAAAATGTTTATAATACATAATTTGTTATTTAAATTTATTTTTTCCAGACGAAGAACCTGATATAAATGATCTCTATACAAATGCCCATAAAATAGCACTGCGCGCTATAGATAGTGATGACGAGTTCTCTCTTGATGATTTCTTTTATTACTTATTTTGAAACAAGTAACCAATGGATAACTAACTATTTCTACTACTTAGAAGACTTCGACAGAAGCTGAAATAATTTAGGGCATGAAAATGAAGTAACCAATATATTTGTTAGAAATTTTTAATATTTTGTGTATTACATAATTTAATCACCCTGCTTGTTCGTGTAAAATAAAACAGTAATTGTCAAATCCAATTTTAAACGATTAAAAAGAAAAAAATCTAGTAAGCTGAAAACAAGGCTTTTAATTAAAATTTATTCGAAATCTATAATCTAATCTTGCCGTCCTATTGCACTTTGTCAGGCGAGTTTTACAAAACTGCATGTAAAAGTTTCGTCGTAATCGACTGATTTCGACTAATCACCGTCGTATCTTTCGAGAATGTCCAAAAGAAATTCTTCCCAAATGAGAATTAAAAACAAGGAGAATCATACATTTAAATATATTTTTATTGTTCTCTACATCAAAAAAGTAAATCAAGGAATACCCCTAGTTTAATGAATAAATCTGCAAGATAGCAGTTGTTATTTTTGTTATTTCTAATCAAGATAAAGTTCCAATTTGAAATTGCTTGGGTTCATTTTTGATCATGCGAAGGTATTAAATCAATTTTTTAAAATATTAATTTTAACTAAAATATATAATAAAATAAAATATGAATTCTAGAGTAAGCTGTAGTTAAATCATCTGTGTCCACGAGTAAACATCTATATCTCATACAATTAAATTATAATAAAATAAGAAAGAACATAAAACAAATTAAAACAAAAAGAATTTGATTCCGAAGAGAAAAACCATCAACTATAAGATTCTATTGTACACTTAAATCTAATGAATAAACAGATGCATTTGAAATGCTTGCAACTTCTAATCCATGTCGTCATCTTCATCTTCTGAAATGGTATACTTTTTCTGAGAACGTTTTCGTCGACTTGATTTCTTTGCAGTCGAAGAATTGGAATTAGATGCACTCGATGCAGGAGTAGGTGTTACTGGTACACTACCCGAGCTGCCAGCACCTCTGTTTATTTTCAATTTCATTTTAACAGACGATGATCCTCCATCATCATCCGAGTTCTCATCCTCGTCTTCATTCTCCGATTGTTCTGGTGACGCAGGTTCGTTCGAACTTAGAATTCGATTTCGTGCAGCAGAAAATACTTTTTGTAATTCGATTGAATCCAAATAGATCAAGCATGTGTCTTCGTTATAGATTTGTGCATTCTGACAGAGTTGTACAAAGTCTTTCTCCAAATCAGCAAACTCTGCATATTTTCCGTCTTCTATACGTTGTTGAATTTTTTTTATATCAAGTGGTCTCTTAATAATATCATAATAGTCGGGTAATTTTTGACGTGAGGGAAGCTTTATGAACGGTTCCGCCAAATTTCGGCCATCTTCGTTGGTGTATTTTACTACAGACATTATAATTTTGTGCATTTGCCTCTTCAAACGTTTGTCTACGGGTTGTTTACGCCGCTTCATCATTATAAGTGAATCATCATCTGAATCTTCTTTGCGACTCTTTCGTTTGCGATTGCGTTTACGTTTCGAATCGCGATCTTCATCGTCTTCTTCCTCAAACTCAGCACCATCATCGATGGCTTTTAGCCATTCCTTCTCGGTTAAACTATCCGTATAGTCGACTTCCTTGCGTTGGCGAGATCCCCTGCCAAGAATAATGTCATCTTCATACGTTTGCCATCTTTCAACTTCGTCGTCATCTTTGGTCAACCAATCAGGCAGCTCAGATTCGTCGATAAGACGTTCTCTTCCAGGATGAATAACCTGGTCTTCCTTTTTACGATCAACATCCATTTTCTTGAACAACTCTAGCTCGTCCTCACTACGGGCTATCATCATATTTATAAGATCATCATCGGGTACTTCGTTTTCTTCTTCCTCTTCGCCATCATCCTGGTGCAAAATTGTTTGCAAGAATTGTTGACGCTCGCTGCCGGTTGACTTCTGATCGAACATGCCGGCTTGGATGACCTTCTCATCCATGTTTAATTTATATCTAGCTGCAGCTAGAATTCGTTCTTCGACTGAATTTACAGTCATCAAGCGAAGGACACGCACCTCGTTTCGCTGTCCAATACGATGAGCACGATCTTGAGCCTGCAAATCCTGATGAGGATTCCAATCAGAATCGAAAATAACAACTGTATCAGCAGCTTGAAGATTAAGACCTAAACCACCAGCTCGAGTTGAGAGTAAAAACACAAAGTAATCAGAGTCCTTTGCATTGAATTTCTTCAAAAGATCTCCACGATCTTCTGCCTTGGTTGTACCATCCAAACGTAAATATCCAAATTGACGCCATCCTAAATAATCTTCAATAATTGTCATGCACTGTGTCATCTGACAGAAAAGTAAAACTCGATGGTTAGAAGCTTTCAACTTTGGCAGAATTCGATCAAGTAATTCGAACTTTCCCGATACACGATATAGATCAGGACCTAGAAAAAAATAAATAATTAATAATTCAAAAATAGGTAAAGTGATATTTATTTCCTTACCAGAAACTACACCATGACCGCCAATATGATCGCAATACTTCTCTTCAATGTGCTGAAACATGAATGGATGGTTGCAAAGCTTTCTCAACTGGACAATGGTATTCATCAGAGCCTTAGCACCACCCTTTCCCTGTTTTCCCTTCTCAGAACCATCAGTAAGCAAGACACCTTTGCTCTGCATGTGTTTATAGAGAACTCGTTGCAATCCAGACATTTCACACTTGATAATGTATTCGACCTTTTCGGGTAATTGGTGTTCTACTTCCTTCTTTAGACGACGCAACAAGAACGGACGTAATACTTTATGTAAACGACGAATAATCAGAATGGTTTCTTCTTCATTCAACTCTACTTTCTCACCAGTGGTTGCAAATGGAGCATTGAACCACTGTTCGAATGTCGAGCAACTCTTAAATATAGAGGGCAACAAGAAATTAAGCAGAGCCCACAACTCTGGTAGCTTATTTTGTAATGGAGTACCAGTCAGGAGAAGACGGTATGGTGCCATGTAGTGAGTATTAAGAACTTGTGTCAACTTGCAGTGGTGGTTCTTCATACGATGACCTTCATCAATAATCATGTACTTCCATTGAAGCTTTGCCAAAACTGCTTTATCCTTAATGACGTATTCGTATGTTGTCAAAAGTACATTAAACTTTGTTGCCTTCATTTGATTCTGTAGCAATCGGCGACCTTGTGGACTGCCTTTGTAGCTAACAATAGCAACAGATGGAGCCCACTTCTCGAATTCCAACACCCAATTGGGAAGTGTTGACAATGGTACAATGATCAAAAATGGTCCATTGACTTTTTTACGTTCCATCAGATAGGTAACAAGGGCTATAGTTTGGATAGTTTTACCCAGACCCATCTCATCGGCCAAAATGCCATTCAAATTGTTATTGTAAAGCGATACCATCCATTCCAGACCCTTCAATTGATACTCCTTCAACAAACCATTTACCAAAATATTAGCCTGTTCGTAAACTTTCTCATGAACAGTATGTGCAATGCTGTAGTATGTTTGTTCTTCGGTACGGTATTCATCATCTTCAACTTTGGCCTTCTTGATAAGTTCCTTGGTGAGATCTTCCTCAGTTTTCTCTTTCTTGCCATGTCTGGCTTCATAACGCTCTCTATTTTCGCGTTCTTGGCGCTCTTCGTCGTCCTCGTCATCAGAATCACTTTCAACCCAATCCCAACCTGGATGTGATTCCAGCCAACGGTGCAAATCCTTCAAGTATGGAGCATCATCACCGCTCAATTTATTTCCTGTTGCTTGTTCCATCACACTTACACGCATATCAGCGGCAAGACAGTTCTCATCGATTGATTGGTATTCACCACTTGCAAGCAACTCCTTCTTGTAGCGAACTTTACGTTTGCTTTCCTCCTCCTTCTTTTTCTTTTGGTCATCCTTGTGCTGCTTGACCATCTCGGTGAGATTGCATATATACTCATCGGTTTGCGATAGAAGGAATGCCAAACGCTTGTCTTTCTTTTGATCAATGAGCTTACGATAACCCTCTTCGTCCTCTGCCATCAATCGGCGCATACGTTCTTTTTCGATGCGCTCTTGTTCCTTCTTTTGTTCTCTTTCGGCATTTGCATGGTAATTCATTATTGCTTTGTTCATACGCGCTAGCTGAACTTTATTGTTGCGATGATACTCCTTGAAATCTTTACCATGTTGAAGCACTGCAGCCAAAAATTCTTGATGTTTTTGGCGTCTTTTGCGCTCTGCTTCTAGCTTCTGTTGCTTTTCGAGTTTTTCAGTTGCTCTAGCTTCTCGAAGTCCTTGGCGTTTGGTGCGTTTGTAGGCCTTGACATTGACAGCAGTTTCTAAAGTTGTGTCACGTCGAGTACATTGGACAATTTCACTGCGAAGTTGGCGCTGGAAATTTAAAACGCGTAATGCACGTAGCTCGATAGCCGCTTGAAGTCGAAGGTCTTCCGGCATTGTTGCAGGGAGTCTTTGTAACTCTTGCATGCGAAGCGATATCCGCGAAGCAATCCGATTTTCACGTTCTTGCAGCAAGGTTATTGGGTCGAGGCCTATTGGTTTTGCCACGGTGGTAACCCGATTTGGCTTCGGCATCGGCTGTTGTGGTGGTGGTGCTGCGGGCTTTGGCCCTGGCGGACCCTGTTGCATTGGCATTCCAGGTGGCATCTGTCTATTGCCTTGAGCCATGCTTGCTTGCATTGGGCTAGAAATTGGTGGCTGCCCTCCAGCCATCATAGGGGGTTTTCCGCCATTTGGCATTGAATGATCAGGAGGAGGCTGCTGCATTGGGGGTTGCATTGGCTGCTGCATTGGTTGCATTGGTTGCTGCCCACCCATTTTATTAACACCCGGTTGGAATGGGCTACTGGGTGGTGTTGGACATTGTGGTGGAGTACCATCTTGACGAACACCAGGAGTTGGTTGGTTTTGTTGTTGCTGTTGTGATTGAGGACCAGGACCTGAATTTGGTGGTTGCGGCGGACCCTGTGGGGGCTGTTGTGATGGATGTTGCTGTTGCTGTTGCTGTGGAGGCTGCTGCTGTTGTTGTTGCTGCTGAAGCATTTGTTGCACTTGAATTGATATTGGTTTGTTTCGAGCTAATAAACGGTATGCTGTTATTTGTGTCCTTAGCATATTCACTTGATTTCCTGTAAAATGCTGATGTTTCGATGTGGCGCGCAATGCCAATAGTTGTGAGTACCGAGGGTCCTCTTGAAGACCCTTTTCCTCCATCGAATCGATTGCTCTCTGTAGTGCATTTAAATTTTCTTGTCCAGGTACTCCGGATGGTTGTTGACCAGGTGCTGGTGGACCCTGGTAATAAAGAAAATTATAATCGTTTTTGAACTAAATAACTTAAAAGACTTCAAAAAAAAACTTTGATGAAAACATTTAAACTTAAAACTAGTAGCGGACAATAGTGTTGCAGCCCTGGAATAATTGCTTTGAACCAGGGAAATTCATGACTAGTCATTATCATCGTGATAACTTTTAATTACATAATTTTTTACAAGTTCTTGGATTTCAGTTGTACTTCAAGTAATAGTATGCAAAGTTTTGAATTTCGAGCCAACGACGATTTCAAAATTATCGTTTTATTTCATTTCAACTTTACCAAATTAAGTGGAAAAGATTTATGTTTTTAAATTCTTGCTTCGCTTAATTTATTAATAATTTTTTGTTTTAATTATTTTTTTTAACATTTTTAACTGACCGGTATTTGTTTATGTTTGGATTACTAAAAAGAGCAAACAGTTAAAGCCCATACAAGAATAAGTCTCAATGTAATTAACTCTCATTGTGTATGCAAATAAATACTAAGCTTAAGAACACATTTCAGTTAAAGGAGTCGAGAGTTTATAGAAAAACAGTGTGGAATAGTTCTCTCTTTGTCTTTTACCAATCTAAACGAATACAAAAAACAAGACAACGTTATAAAAGCCATTGCATTAATTAATAACAAGTTAGTCTTGGGTTTCTCTTGTAACAAGCAAAATGTCTGTCCAACAAAGTGCAATTATAGATGAGCTTTTTAGCTTTATACAACCACTGGCAATTAAAGCTGGAGAAATGCTCTTGGAGGGATATAACAGCAACAAAAATGTAGAAATCAAATCGGATTTTTATGATGTAGTAACACAATACGACAATAAAATAGAGGATTTTTTAATGGAACAAATATCCGCAGCATATCCCAATCATAAGTTTGTGGCAGAAGAAGAATCTTCAAAGAATAAAGCAACCGCGTCATTAACTAATGTACCAACATGGATAATTGATCCAATTGATGGAACGTCAAATTTTATTAAAATGCTTCCACATACATGTGTATCTATTGGATTGGCTATAAATAAAGAAATAGTATTGGGCATTGTTAACAATCCGGTTTTGAAAAATGTGTATTGGGCGATTAAGGGAAAAGGTGCATTTAGAAATGGAGAAAAGATAAATGTTAGCGATTGCCAGCAAGTAAGTTGAAATAAATGTATTATTATATTATTTACTGACACTATAAATAGATTTGATTTAATTTCTTAATTTTCAGATGAAAGATGCTAATATAGCTTATGAAGTATCTTTATTACATGCTGCAAATTTGCGCGATAAGCACATCAAGCGAATGTATCACCTAGGATCAGCAGCTAGAAGGTAAACAAGTAAAATTATTTTTATTTTGTTTGCACCAAGTGGGTCTAACACAAATTGTTTGTAGTAGGTCGACAATCTGTATGAAATGGTAAAAAATTTTAAACAATGTTACGAAAATACCACAAAACGAAATAATTCATCCACAACCTTGAGACTGCAAAGTAAAATTAATTGCGTATAATTTGATAAGATATAAATTAATCAAAATATATGCAGTCAAAGTACAATATAAACAAATTTAAAGTATCGTAATCTAGACAACATTTAATTATTTTACAAAACCATAAAGGAATAAGATAATCTATCTATACATACTAGATATTATCAGTATAAAACCATAGACTACGTATCATTTGGCCTGTATATGCACTTTTTTCTGTTTTTAGTTAGATTTTTGTTTTTATCAGATTTATTATACTATGGGTGTTGTTTGAATATGTCAATATTATGTGGTTTGGTGGTCAACAAAAAATATCTTTCAACCTGTTTAAGACATTTGTATGCGTATTGATTTCAAATATTTGGATTATTTTCGGATAACGCATCTTCTAGACCTTTAATATGCGCCATGTTATATAATGAAATGGCTAGCTTTATAATTCGATTTTCATGTATATATGCACGAGTACCAACTATTTTAAAACGTTGAATGAATGTTTATATGATCACTGCCACGGTTTGATAACTTTATGTGTATTCCTACATGAGTACAAAACTTATAACTTAAAAACTACCGTATGAGTTTATCTTTTAAATTCAGAATACTGCCCTGAACAGAGTCCCAGCATGTCGAGCATGTTCTGAACATCATTTGAGCCAAGCGTGTTCTGAGCACTCTTAATTATATTTGGGCTGTCAAATGCTCAGAGCTAAAAAAGAAACACTTTGGTCTGAACTAAAAAAGAAAAACCGCTCATGCTCATGCAAAGCTGAAGATTTTGTGTGTGGAAGATAGGGCCCTGTAAGGCTCACATTTTGTACATTGTACAAAAATTATCGAACGCAAGGTATTGATCAAACATTATATTTTCTATAAATTTTCGACTTGATGTCTGAAAAATATATAAAGTCTTTTGAAATAGGGATTTGAATTGCTAACAATTTGTATTGTGACCTAGAAAAAAATCTTTAGAAATTCCTAAAGAAAATCTATGCCTCACCAGTTACTGAAATATTAGTTGACTTTTAATGACGATCATGGGATCAATTCTCAATCGATGAAGCTTTGAAGTGATAAATTAGTTCACAACTTCACGCCTAATTCGATTCGGTATGTGTAAAAAATTGAACAACAAAATCAGAGCTTCTACAAATTAAAAATTTTGTTATCACAACCTGTGAAGAAGACAAATTCAAATGTCAAAAAATATGTATACACAATTTTGAAGGGAACACCACACTTTTCATAAAAATAATGTCGGGGCATTATTTAAAACACAATTACATTTAATTGAAAAAGAAAACTCAAAAATTTTACTTTTCAATTTTGAAAAAGTAAACAAACAATATTAATTATGGGTCGAGTTACTCATGGGTGTTTCCATTGTTACGGGTGTGTAATTATCTTAATTTTTCACATACTATTCCCAATTGATAAATTAAAAATTTAGTACAGGACACCTAAAGCCCTTATGATAAATTAGTATACTGAAGTTTGAAAAATTAGTGGTTCCGTTATAGGGAAACTATGTACGATATACTTTTTTAAATATTAACCTGATCGTTGACCTTCAGTTTCAGTAAAGAAATCAGAAGCAAAAATATGAAAAAGTATACAAAATTTTAATTTCAAAGCATTATAAGTGTGACCGAGTATGATTTTAATGCATGAAAACAATATAATAAACGATATTTTAACGGTAAATATTTTTCAAAGATGTATAATTATTTCGCACATGAAGTAAGAAACACTTCCTCTAGAAGACAAGAAGTTTTTCTCACTGAAAAGTGAATAGGTTTTTCACTTCAATGAAATTTTTTCCAATTTCTTTTAAAGCTAAGAAAACTTTCTTAAATTCTCATTTAACGAAGATTTTCTTAGAAGTATAGAAGTGAATTCTGTATATGGATTTAATTTCTTCTTATATAAGGGAAAACAGCCACCGGTTTTCAAAATAAGAAACAGTTAGTAAATAAAAATATAGTGTTGTCGCCGAAATCATCCGAGCATCAAAACATATCCATATTAAGAAAATACTTTAGATTAAACAACTGTATTAATTTTTAATGTTCACTGATGTTCAAGTTTTAGTTTTAATGTTGTATTCAGAAAAATAGAACATTCGATTTCAAGACAGCACAGGAGAAGAAGCAGAATTTTTAAGTTTTTTCTTAAATTTAACTTTCATTTATTGTTGCTTTTAATTTCAATTATGTATCTTTCTTTTAAGTTTTAACTTTAATAATACTACCTAATTTGTTTGGAATTAATTTATAAACTCTAAGAAGCTGTTTTATTTTGGAAAATTTGCTAAGCAACATATACATAGTTTCGAGCTTCTGCCAACAAAAAATGACTTTTGGAGCCCTATATTCTGCTAAGTGGTTCCAACCTCAAAATCTGTGGTTAAAATTTTTATTTGAAGTCATATTTTTCTTATTTTGCGTTTTTTCGTGAAGGGTCATATTATATGGGGTGATTACATAGTCTTTATTGCTTGGGTATGTTAGATGTGTCTAAAAAAAATAAATGCATATGGCCGATCAATAAACAAAAGAATATTAATCTTCAGTGAAATACATGATATTTTTTTCATATAATTCTCACCTTCTCCTCCGACAAATAGTCAAGTTAGTTAAATAAGATAACTTAAGTGATATACATGTAGAGTGCAGCCACGCATTGACACAGCGATAATGAGAAAATTCAAGATAAAAAAAACGTTCTATGACAGGTATTATTAACAGTTGCTAAGTGCAAAATTTTATAATTTTTATATTTATTATTATTTATATTTTCTTTCTGGTTTTTAACTTTTGTATGGAAGATACCGATAATTTTTTCATAAATGTAAAATTTTTCCTAAAAATATTTTATATTTTTTATTTTTATTTTATTTTTATTTATATTTTTTGGATGCTTCTGTATAAAAAAATGATTGAAATCAGTCATACCGTTTTGAAGAAAATCGAAAATTAAAAAATGGTTCTTTGGTAGGTACCATCAATAACCATTTTTTTTAAAATGATTTTTCACCCAAAGGAAGACTTTTTCTCGCGTGACCTTGCAATAACTTTACCCATTGATTAAAAATTTTCTATGGCTGACCAATTTCTTAACTAATTGAACTTTTTTGACCAGTTACTGAAATTATGATGACATACTTTTTTTTTGCGAATATCCCAAATATGGGGCGCCAAGATCGCAGAGCATTGCTGATCCACCCTTAATGACAGGTACTAGACATCCTCTTCATTACAATGTTTTTCTTGTCTTGAAATTACCTACACGCCCTAGCTATTTTTTCTTTTACGTATCTTTATGTTATGCTAATTACACTGTATAACATTCCAAAGCAAATAACTCATTGATGTAACTCTATATATTAAAAACAAAAATATGATATAAATCAAAGCTATTCAAACTAACACGTACAAAATATAACACAATGCATTTTCTATTCATTTCAGAATGTTATCTTATGGTAGTGTTGTTGAAAGCCTGTGCTATGTAGCAAGTGGAAATTTAGATGCATATCACATAGAAGACATGTATCCATGGGATTGTGCTGCCGGTTATTTGCTAATTCGTGAAGCTGGAGGTGTTGTTTATCACCCATATGGTGGTGATTTTCAAATTATGAAACCAGATTTAGTTTGTGCAGGTACAGAGAATTTGTGCCGTGAGATAATTCATCTCATAAAAAAGGCAGATGAATCTAAATCATGTGGTGGAAATTAATGAAGATGATGAATTTTGTTTGTCATCGATTACAATTGAGGTGATGAGAACCAGAACTCACCATATCCATGGCTCCATGGCCAAATTTAATTGTTTAATAACTTTTAATTGAGAGTACTTAGCAAATCATTTTTTATATCTAATCATAGATCATAGATTTTTAAATCTATTTGTTATGGTTAAAGGAAAATTATATAAAAAGTTCCATGAAAAAGTTATTTAAAAATTAAATCTGGCTGTGACGAGTTTTTCTGGAGAGGATATGGCGAGATTTGGTTCTCATCGCCTCAATTGTTTAAATGGCGCGTGTAATAAAATTGATAAATTGTAGCGCGGTATGAACTTAAATCAATAATGTATGTAAATTATGTATATGATAAAATAAAACGAAGTGTAGAACACGTTGCTTCTTTTTGTATTTGCTATTTTAAGTTGTTACCTGAGAATTTAGATGATCTGTTGCTGACCTCATTTAGAATAATCTCAAAAACATAAAATAAACTATGAATATAACTTCCAAAATGATTACAAAAGTAAATAATTTATTTGTGTTGTGAAAATATCTATTTATCTACTTTCGTCAATGATAACGTGTCTAGGAAAACTCAAACATTTACTGCCTATCGTCTGACTTTTATAAAATTCAATACAAACAAGTAATTCACACGGTTGAAAGATACTATGCAGTAAGACTGCTCGTTCATTTTTTTAAATAAGAATAGAAAACAATTCAAAAGACTTCTTCCCTTTTCGACATAGAAAGAGTTAAAGCGATATTCATTGCTTTGTATTAAAAAAATCTAAACTTTTTGATAAAGTTCAATAGAGCTTTTAAGTTTATTCTCCTCAGAACTCAAGTCAATTGCATTTAATTATATGTTCAGCAGAATAATTTATTTAGTTTACAGGCTGGCGTCAGCAAGAAAACACCTCTTCGAAAAAAATTCTTTGACAGAATAAAAATTTTAAGTAGTATGGAAGCTAATTTGGAACAATACCACAATGTGGTTGTTGAATTAGTAAAAAAGTGTGGTGATATCTTCCGTCAGGGATATTACGACAGAAAGACTGAATTTGAAACGAAATCAGATTTTTACGATCTTGTGACTGTTTACGATAAGCAAATCGAAGTTAAACTGGTTGATGGGATCAAGAAAGAATTTCCCCAGAGTCAATTTATCGGTGAAGAGGATTCGGCAGCGACCAAGATTCAACCCGAATTAACTGATGAACCGACTTGGATAATTGATCCAATTGATGGAACAACGAATTTCATTCGAACAATACCACTCTGTTGTATTTCGGTTGGATTGAGTATTAAAAAAGAATTAGTATTGGGAATAGTTTATGATCCAATTAATGATGAGATGTACACTGCATATAAGGGAAATGGAGCTTATATGAATGGCAAAAAGTTAAGCGTGAGCAAGCGAAAAGCGGTGAGTGATGCATTTAAGCAAAGGAATGTTAAAGATTTTAGTTCTATTACAAATATGTGTACCTGATTTTTTCATGCAAAAATGGTACTTGAATTTTCTTTATTCACAATCTTATCTTTGTGTTTTATTTTCAAGTCTAAAGAACACATATTTTATTCGATATAGAATCAGATTTTAAGATAAATATATATATATGATCAGATACAATATTATGGTATCTTTTGAATGTACATCTATATTTAACTATTTAATTAAATGACGATGATTAAACTTATTAGGTGTTTGTCATAGCTTTCTTTCAAACTCATCATTTTGTTCTTCAATTTTGAAGCATTTAGTTATAGCCATCATTCAAACTCATTGAGAATTTTGTTCTTCAATATTGAGGCATTTAGAAAGCAAAAACATTTATTATTTTCATGGAGACATAAGGCTCAAGAAATGTTTCTTCCGAGGTACTGCCTCTTGCGAAGATCTAACAAATTCTCCAAGAGTATACTTGTCATGAATAAGTAATTCTCATTTAGCCGTTCGGACTTGGCAAAAAACTGTAGTTCCCCTCCATTCCAGCCAACAACCCGTACACAGGAATGGTTGAGAGTTATAAGTTACCAGGCCCTGGTTCTCCACGAGCCCCTTGCGCCACCCAATTTATTTATTTATTAAGACTCAAGATTTCTACAAAAAAAAACCAAATAGACCCAACTTTCTACATAAAAAGACTTTGAATATTTCAATGATCATTAGTAAGGTAGTTTAATCCTTTAAATACTAAAACTCATTTTTTGTGAAAGGCTGGGCCAACATTTTTTTTTTTTGCCTCAAAATCAATCATGAAAATTTTCAATGATAAATTTCAATGATAGCTATAACTGGCACCTTAATGATCAAGACATTATTTTGTTTGCATTGGAATGAAAATTAGGATTAGAGTGGGGTATTTTTTGTGGGTTGATTTTTTTTTCTTTTAAATTTTCGAAAAATTTGCTTGTTGATATTCTCAAAACAATTCCATTGAAATTAAACTAGTTAATGCCCTCGGTAAAAGCAACCATTAAAAATTCGGGCAGTTGCGTTAATTAAGGTTGTTGCAATAACCGAGTCACAAAAAAGTTGAGCCTTGGACTAGAAAATTAGCTGAACAATGGTAAAAACTACGACATACGAGTGTACAAAATTCTGAAAAGTAGCTGTAAAATAACTGGCCGTTACAAATACTTATGAAATTGCGTGTTCTTGATTAATCGAAATATTCAAAAATTTATTTCGCCATATTTCACAGCTAAACTTAGACAACACGGATATTTTAAAGTAGAAATCGAGTTGTCGTGAGGACCACAAGCTAACTTTTTTCGGGTAAACAGGGAAAAACGCTCGCCACAATGAATGTTGGATGAGATTGGTCTAATGTTGTCCTCTTTTCTTGAGCCTATTTGGAAAGCATAGTTGTCCTCACCGTGGAATGCGTTTTATCTAACACACAGTGGGGCTATCGTGGATTAAATTTCCCACGGAATTCATCCCATCTTCTAAAATTGGAAATACTAACAATTTTTCACTGATCCTTGCAGGTTCAAAGGTCGAATGGTAGTCAGTGGCCATGGAATATTTACTTTCGATGCCAATAAATTCAGAGAGAAACTGCGACAGCAATTAACGTTCCCAGCTTTCAAAACGATGGGCAAAATTCCGAGAGAAATTCAAGATAGACCCCAGTTAATCACCCGTTAAAATTTCGTTTGGGATACTTTTCAGAACAAAAGGGCCGTTTCTTTACTCTGAAATTCTGTGATTTTCTGTGCATATCAGTCCAAAGTTCTGTCAAAGTTCATATAAAAAAATTGTATTGACAGAAGCTTGGACTAAAAATCACAGAAATTCAAAGTAAAGGACCAGGCCTAATAATTCGGTTGTTTAGAGTTGTAGTACACAGTATTTGAACTGTCACACAATTTTGAAAAGTAACCGACATGGGCTTATAAAGTCAGTGGAAAAGATGTTTAGTTGGAAAGACGATGACTGCAAGAGGAACACAAACCAAAACAACGAAGTCGTTTCTGCAGGAAGTGCAAGAGGAAAAGTTCAATAACAACGTTGGATTGTCCCTCACAATTTCCCCGTGTGAGTTGGAGTCCAAACTTGAAGAACAAAATCTCGGAATTTGAAAATATTCATCGATTTTGTGCTTTGCATTTCTTAAAATTCTAATAACAATGTTTCCAACCAAATGTAATTCAATCAAAATTTGTCTATGCAACTTTTTGGTGCTAGAGTTGGTCGATCGCGGAAGGAGGTAGCTTTCAAAGAATTTTGTTTTAAATAAAACTTTCGCCGTTCATACTTATTATTTGGCCAGATTTATCATCGAAACTATGATTATGATATCCCGATAATACATGACTTATGTATGTTCATGTCATTGCTTATTTAGATTTGTTTACTAAAAATGTTGTTGCTAATTGTACTAATTTTATTTCAGATAAATGATTCTATCGTTGTATATGAAATCTCAATGATACACTCCAAGAGAGTACGAGATAAAAATGTTAAAAGATTAACAAAATTGGCTTCGAATGCTTCAGGGTAAGCATTATAACTTTTCCTCTGAACTTTTATATTTATATTTATATTTCTTTTATTAAAATATCATTATTTATTAAATAACACTATGGGTATTCATGCAACAGCGTAAACTCGTCGTAATCGTTGTAAAATTTAAAACTTCGTAATTCTGTCACAATTTGTATGGAAAATTTGACAGATTTACGAAGTTTAAAACTTTACAACGATTACGACGAGTTTACGCTGTTGCATGAATACCCTTACTATAATAAAAGAACTTTCTTAATGTACAAAAACAAGCAACTTAATAAATTATTTTCTTTTTTTTTAGAACTCGAACTTTTGGAAGTGCTGCTTTATCGCTTTGCTTTCTGGCCAAGGGAATAGTTGATGTTTTTCATGTTGAAGACTTACAACCATGGGATGTTGCTGCTGGCGCTGTCATATTACGTGAAGCTGGTGGAGTAATCGTTAAAAGTGATGGTTCTGAATTTGATGTAATGAAACCTTATTTGACATCAGCTAGTACACCAGAACTTCTTACAAATGCAATGACACTCATACAGGAAGCCAATGAAATCACAGAATATACTATTGAGTGATTTGAATTTGGGCATTTTTAATCGAATATGATTTTCATTTTATTTGATCACACTATAATAGTACATCTAGTTGTTCTATCAATCAAAGTTTTATTTCAATAGACATATTCACAAAAATGATGTCTCAGAGATCTTAGCAATCTCAGAATCTTCGTCTTTTGTATATGCGAATTTCTCAACAAAACCTTACTATCACCCCTGTTCTGAATTCCGATTACTTAAAAAATCCTTTCGTTTCAAACTTTCGGTGTTTTGAAATTCCTTTCGTTTTCAATACTTTCGGAATGAGTGTGTTTTGATTTTCAGGTGAATTGAAAACTAGCTTGATATTTTGAATTAATTTGAAGTTTATTTTTTTCTTGAATTTAAATAATTTAAAAAACTTAATTTTTGTCGCAAAAACGGGCAGACACACCACTAAAAAGCTACGGACCACGATATAAAATGCATTTTTGATGTTATTTTTAAATTTAACTTATTTATACAGATTTTTTTGACGTTTAGAATTTTCTTTTTACGGATTTCGAAAAAAAATAGGTTTGAATATCGACTATTGCGGAAGTGAATTTGTACTAAATTCAGAACATGATTTTTGAATCCTTACGGAAATCATTTTCGTAAACGGATTTGATTCCGATCGGAAATTAGAACAGGGGTGTATTATTAAAGTACCTCGTAAAAACGCCATACTTAAATATGAAACTATCTTTCTCTATACATATAAATAAAACCGTGCGTTGCCCGCACTTAACGCAAAAACTATTGAATATAGTGAGACGTGTTTTTTTTAATAATTTATTTCTAATAGGTCAGCAGTTGTTGTAGAAGGTTTTTTATAACAATGTGACTACTAGAAGTGCACATACAAATAAATTTATTGACGGGAGAGGGGAAATGCTTTCAGCTTCATTCTTAAGTATGCCAGTCTTAAAAGGTTAACACATTCGGCTTTGAAAATAAAGAGAAGCAATGCAAGTACGGGTCTGCTAGTATTAATATATTAATATACTAAAAACTTTTTAAATTCTGTAATTTTTAAATATTTGTCAGTCAAAAATAAAGTTTTTATAGTTATTCAACGCGGAAGTTATAATCTTTTATTTAATATCTCATATTATCAGCTGGATGGGCTGAGGTTTAAATGGAAACAGCTAACTTTCGAATTGACCCTGCGGTTCGTTTTTAATAGGTACTGTGGGTGGGCAGATAGAAGATTTCTACTATTAATTACGAAAATCAGGGAACAACATGTTACATTAACTAACAGATTGGTACAAGAAAACTCAGGCAATATAAGCACGGACAAAGATGTTTCATTGAAATCCAACTGATTTTTTTGTCTGTCAATGTAATGCACCTACACTTAATTTTTTTTAAAATCGAATTGAAAACAAATTCTACTTACGTTGGATGGCATTGAATGCGATTGGTAGCCCATTGGTGGCATAGATGGTCCTTGTGGTGGCATCTGCATACCCATGTGAGGACCTTAAACAAATAACAGGTTTTTATGAAGGTCTTTTGCGAATAAATTGATCCCGAGTTCATAAATGTAAAAATTCTAAACACTGCTAAATACAATTCCAACAAAATGGTAAAATTCTGAGCAAACGTAAACACTTAAAAAAAAGAAGAAATATTTCAAAACAGACAGTGTTTTCCCGAGAAACGAAACAAGAATAATTTTGCAGTTTTGCCAAACTTTTACATTTACGAACTCGACCTGACTTCTTAGAAAACTTACTCATTCCTTGGTGATGGGGTGGCATATGGTGCGACTGTGGTGGTTGACTTTGGGGACCGTTCATGTGCGATGGTGGTCCTTGATTTCCTTGTTGAATATGAGAGCCTGAAGGTCCATGTTGAGATGGGCCATGAGGCGAGGGGCCATGAGGAGACGGACCATGTGGAGAAGGGCCGTGTGAGGTGGGACCATGTCCTACTACAGGTCCATGGGACCCAGAAGGATGAGAGGCTGACGGTGGTCCATGCGAAGTAGGAGCATGCGAAACTGGTGGACCATGCGAGTTTGGTGGATGTGAACCAGGAGGTCCGTGTGTAGTTGGAGGATGCGATCCGGGAGGACCATGCGAGCCAGCTGGTCCGTGCTGTGGCGATGGACCGTGCTGAACGTGTTGACCAGGTGGGGGGCCATGTTGGTTTTGTGGGCCATGTTGGTTTTGTGGACCATGTTGATTTTGTGGGCCATGTTGGTTTTGTGGACCATGTTGGCCTTGTGGGCCATGTTGGCCTTGGGGCCCATGCGGAACTCCAGGTGGACCGTGTTGGTTGTGCGGATGAGAATGCGGCCCTCCATATGGAGCCCCAGGATGCGGAACTGGTGGACCATGATGCGGTGGCTGACCGTGTTGTCCGGGTGGTGGTATATGTGACCCTCCAGGTGGACCATGTTGTGGTGGTCCATGCTGTCCAGAAGATGGTGGCCCATGTTGGGGGGGACCATGTTGCGGTGGTCCGTGTGGTGGTGGACCAATTGGGGGACATTGCGGTTGGCCCGGGGGCCCTTGCTGATGTGGATATGGACTATGTGGCGATGGTGAGGGTGCTGGACTCTGCGATGGAGGGCCCATTGGGCTTGGAGCTTGTGGTGGTGGCATTGGGCTATTTGCCGGTGAGGGCGAAGCCATTTTCTGTCGAAGGTGGTGCACAATCGATTGAGTTTTCAATTAGACAAAAACACACATTCACTAGCAGTCTGGCAACTTTACTACCATATTTTAGTCGAAATGAAATACACGATCAAACTTGGTTGTTCTTCAAAAGATAGATAAATACCAAGAAAATGTTTTTGTTGAGAGTTTCTGTAATTATTTATGCAAAATGTACCAATTTTTTATGTTTTTTTCGTAGAATTTTAGAGAAAATTTTTTAGAAAGACGCGATGAAAACTTTAATGGCCGCCGCCTATTATCGCATAAAACTTCGATTTTTTATTTTCGATGTTGGTACATATTGAAAAGCACTGCCAGGTGTAGATTTTTGTTGCGGTGATTTTTTTTTAATATTGAATTCCTTGCAACAAAAATCGATGCTGAGCCCATGTTCTATAAACTCTAGCATCAAGAAAACTAGTTGCGAAAGGTTGAAAAATGGAACAAAACTCATATATTTGTTTAGAAAAAAATATCAATTTTTCTAGACAAATAAATTTGTTCGTTTTTAGCTAGACTTACACGGACTTTCACAAAAAGTAGAAAGATTTGACATTTCTCTGGAGTGTATAAAGTTCCGTATGGTGCTTAACAAATATAAAAACGTGTGTCGCGTTCGTTTAAATGAAAACATGTTAAAAGTGAAGTTTTCGTTGTTGTTCTGAATAGGGGTATTCACGATCCGATGTAACTGGTCTTGTATCATTGCAAAAGTGTAAAAGTGTAACACTTTCTTGCACTACAACAACAAAATATACTGAATGTCAAATTCTTAGACTTTTACACTTTTGCTCTACTCCAACCCTATTGTAAAATAAAAATACACCATAGTAAAGTATTTGCGCTTGTGTATTTGACTCGCCAAGTGTCATTCTTTTTGTCAGCTGATATTTGTTTGTGAAATTTTGTGAGATTGCTACAAAAGTGAAAAAATGTTTTGTCTTTTTTCAATAAACTACTCAATCCTATCTTTTATCTCAAGTTTTACAAAAGTTAAAGTTAGAGCGTTCCTAACTTTTACTTTTGTAGAAAAGTGAACTACATCTAAATAAACAGATAAACTACATCTAAATAAACAGATAAAAAGCTGAATCATAGAGGTCACTCCCATCGATAATTGTTGCTGAACTAGTCTTTTTCGTGTTTGAAAGCATTCAAAATCTGCCATGAGACAAGTCTCAATCTTCCCAATCTTAACAGGCTTTAAAGGCTCCCCCAAACCAACGCGAAATCATATAGCGAATCATTCGCAAAGGCGTTTTTTTGTTGTTGTTTAGCATTGTGTATCTTTCAAATTTTCTATTATTGTGAATGATTTCGCGTCGTTGGCGAATGTTTCGCGCTGGTTTGGGAGAACCTTAAAGGCTCTCCCAAACCAACGCGAAACATTCGCCGACAACGCGAAATCATTCACAATAATACAAAATATGAAAGATACACAATGCTACACAACAACAAAAAAACGCCCTTGCGAATGATTCGCCATGATTTCGCGTTGGTTTGGGAGATCCTTAAGGCTAGTCGCGCACATGCAACTTTCAGTTTCACAACTGTTTGGTTGCAAAAATGAATCCTATTGACTCATATGGGACAGCGCGCACATGCAGAAACTATTCAGTCGTCGATTCGAGCAACTTTTCAGTTTGTGTTTTGCCACAAACTGGACTTTTGCCCAAAATCGGTTTTTCAATCTGTGTCATATAGAATAATATGTAACTGCGCGCACATGCAACCAAATAGTTGCAAATATTTAACCACATCGTTGAATTTTGTTCTTTCCAAAGTGACTTATGTTCTCTGTGCGAAAGAGAACAAATTTATCTTTTCTTTTATTTGCTGAGCAAAAGAATAGGACAAAAGTGATAATATTTTTCTTGGTATGTATGGGGTAGACAATTTGAATAAACAGTGTGGGTGTGTTGGTTTGGTTCGTTGCGATTGCTTTTGGAGTTGCTCATGTGCGCGCTCATCGGTCAACTTGTGACTAAACTGTTTTGTTGCAGTAGCAGTTGCATGTGCGCGAAATGCTGTTCTAAATTCTCAAAACTGTATCAGGAAATGTGAAGATCTTGACTGAAATCTGAGAATTGAGGCTCGGAACATAATGCTGTGGCTCTAATGGCAATTTGTAGGCAATTGCAATTGGAATAGGAATGGCAATTTATTGTTTGGGTGGGCATTTTCATTGCCAGGCAATTTCAATTATAAAATGTGTGTATAGAAATATTTGACAGCATATGCAGTCAAATTCTGTTAAAATCCCCTGTTTTTAATAAAATTTAATTTTAGTTCACTATATTTTGTCATGTGCGTTCTCGTGTTCTACGATTTAATTGAAAAAACCAATAAAGAAACCATTCGCAAACACGGGGAAACCCATTTTTCGTCAGTTTATTGCCTTGACGATGGAAATCAATAATTGCCTCTTATTTTCTAGGCAATATTGCCATTGACCAAGCGTCTCCATTTGCATTATTAAAAGCTCTCCCAAACCAACGCGAATTCGTAGTGAATCATTCGCAAAGGCGATTTTTTGTTGCTGTTTAGCATTGTGTATCTTTCATATTTTGTATTATTGTGAATGATTTCGCGTCGTTGGCGAATGTTTCGCGTTGGTTTGGGAGAGCCTTTACATGCAGGCTCCACCTGCCATGAACGATGCCAAGACTATGAACATGTCTAATAAAAATCCAATGGAGCCAGAAAAATCCATGCCTTGTCGACGACATGTCGAAGAAAACCAATTTTTGAACAAGACATGTACGCTGTTCAAAGCTTGCCATGAGATTTGACGTTTCACGTGCATGTGAGTTTTTTTCTGGTTTTCCTTGTATCTAGAGGTAGCTGGATATTAAAAAAAGTCTTTCTACTGTTTTCTGGAGTCAAATACTACGTTTTCATTAGGTGAAATGAGGTAATTTCGTTGAAAATTTCCAAATTCGATACGAAATCATCTCATTTCCCATACAAATTCACATTTCGAAATGAGATAATTTCAACCAAATTTGCACGAAATTGGGTTGGAAATTAAGTCAAAACCTAACGAACACACCCAATTAGCCACAGTTTGGAAAGCTCTGAAAATATTTTGTATGAAAATGTCAAAGCGCAATGGAAGGAGACAAAAGAAAACAACAACAAAGAGTGATTCACAGCCAGTTGAAATTCAAAAATGAAATGAGCTGTCAAACGAAATTACCAAATTACAAATGAAAACACTTTTTCTGTGATTTGCGAAATTACCTCATTTCGGCTCTAATGAAAACTTAGTATAAAGGGCGTGTATTATTGCAAAAGATCGAAGTAGTGGTGAGAGGGAAATGAAACGACATGACATGAATTGCCCAGCGAGAAAAAATCTGCTGATTGTTGATTGGATTGTGGTTGTGATGTTGGGCATCTGTATGCCCTGTGGAGTCGGGGTGTTAAGGCTCTCCCAAACCAACGCGAGGTGCCTGGCTTCCCCAAACCAACGCGAAACATTCGCTGACGACAGTTTTTTGTTGTTGTTTGGACGTTGTATTTTTGTCATATTTAATACTTGGGCCTATTCGGCGTAATCTTTTATTCTGCTATTCTGTTATTCTGCTATGAATTTCCATACAAAAGTTTAAGCTGTCAAAAAATCTTTTATGAATTATAATTTTGGTATTCGGCATGCTTAATCTGTTATTAAATCTGCTAAGAAATCTGTTATGATCTGCCAAACTTTCGAACTCAGAACAAAATCGCATTTTTGGTATTCAGCATGCCAAGATCTGCTATAAAATCTGTTATGAATCATAAAAGAATAAAAGACAAACTTTTCTGACTTTTATCATTAAAGATTTCAACAGTACGCAGGAATATAAAGTAAAAATGTTTTTAAAAGATGAGAAATGTAAGAAAATATATTAAAATACCTAGGTATGTATGTATGTATTGATATTATAAATCAAATACAAAAATTGAACCACAATTATTTTTGTTTATGAAAACACAGGAACACTTGATGGAACCAAGATAAAAAAAGTAATCCCTTTGATATTCCCGATGTACATTATGTCGATGTAGCTTCTCGAATTGGATATATTTAAAGAAAACATTTTAATAAGCTAATTGCGAGCCACAAATACGACAATTTGGTTTCAAATACACATGTTATATCCTTAGAAAAAAATAAATAAAACATTTTAAAATTTTTCAGACGAATTATTTTTATTATATAAATTGAAATAGGTAGATACATATAATTCAAGCAAACAAGAAAATAAAAACAAAAACATTTTTAAAGACGGAAACAGAACACTGGATGGAATTATAGTTGAAAAAAAGTAGGCACTTGCTCTTCTAGTCACTCAAAATTTTATTTACAAATTGTAAAATTTACGCGCACCACATATAAAACAATTCCGTTTCAAATACAGACAACAAGTTAAAAAATAAAAAGCAAATGTAAATAAATGTTGTCCCATTTTGTTATTTCTTGTCAGACGACATTTTTATTCATAACAGATCAGCTGATTATGACAACAGATTTTAGGTCTGTTTGGTAACAGATTCAGTTTTCGAAATTTCATAACAGAAATTTATAAAAGATCGAACTCCTGAATACCAATTATAAAAGATCTTTTATGGTGAATATCTTTTATAGTTGATAACAGAAAATTCATAGCAGAATAACAGATGTGGCAGAATAGGCCTAACTATTGTGAATGATTCGCTGCGAATTCGCGAAATCATAGCGAATAATTCGCAAAGAGAGTTTTTTGTTGTTGTTTAGCGTTGTAAATCCTTCATATTTTGTGCTATTGTGAATGATTTCGCATCGTCGACGAATGTTTCGCGTTGGTTTGGGAGAGCCTTTAAGGCAATAGCAATGACTGAGGCCATTTATTTCCTGAAATATTGCCAATGGAGTAAGTAAAAATATGAGAACATGCCAAAAAATGTTTTTAATGAAAACAGTAAATTGAACCTTTGCTATTGGTTGCCATTTCTCTAATAAGTTTTTACAACTAAAATTGCTTGGCAAAAATGAAATGCGCATCCAAGTAATAAGTTGCAATTGCTATCTATTGCAATTTTCATTGCCTGAAATATTGCCAATGGCGAACAGTTTATTTCGAACTATGTCGCCTGGTAATGCTTTTTTAAACACGTTCGACACGTCACTTGAACTTTTATCAAATGTCAAAATTGACAATTTATTGCGATTGCCGTCAAAATTTTGGTATGGAAAGAAATAATTTTCGGCATATTTACAACTGAGGAAAAAGAAATAAAAAATCAAATTTATTCTACTATACATTTCCGTATTCTTGTTCGAATTTAAACAAATATTGCATTTAACACTTTCTCATAATGGGTAAGTTATCAAAAGGTCAGGTGTGTCCTTTTCAGTTGGAACAACACGCCAATGCTGGACGTAAAAAAAAATCGAACAAGGAACAATGATTTATTTTCCAATAAATATTCCTTTTTAGGTGGAGTTTTTAGTTATTTTCGGGGTCTCCTTGGATCAAGGGAAATGCGAATTCTTATACTAGGGCTAGACGGTGCCGGAAAGACGACGATTTTGTATCGCTTACAAGTTGGTGAGGTGGTGACAACAATTCCAACGATAGGCTTCAATGTAGAGCAAGTCACTTATAAAAATCTAAAGTTTCAAGTCTGGGATCTAGGAGGACAAACTAGTATTAGGTAAGTTATTTTTGATCATTTTTGTTTGTACCAAAAACCAAGTAAAGAAAATTCCTTAATAATATACTTGGTAATTATAATAAAAGAAATGCTTCATTCCATTATGAGTCATCTCTAGCTTCTTAAAAGGGCCTACCTGCTCAACTTCGACGTTTAACATTCCTTTATGTATACTTTTTTGCAGGACATTTTCATAGATCCATAAAACAAAATTAGAAAAAAAACATCCAAGCTATTAGATATTAATTTCTTTTCATTGAAATCATTTCCAAATAGTACCTTTGTACATAAATGTGCATATACTTGCCACGCAGTAGTCTAGTTTAATTAATTTAAAGAGTATAGATGAAGTTGAACTTTTTTCAAGATAAACAATTGTCTCAATCGACGTGTCACGCCCCAGACATATTTTCCTACAAAAAGATATTCTGATTGGAAGGAAAATGGGTGGTTTGGTCCCATATTTTGTAACACTTTCTAATATGTTTCATTTGAAAGGTTTTATGGCCCAATAACTGTTGCCCTGCACTTTACATAACTTTTTCCTTACACAAGTTGCATCCCAAGTGTTGTAATGTCTTCTGACCTATATTATTAGAAAGGTCTGAATGGGTACACATGAAACACGTGTTATAGCAGTTTCATTTAATCAATACAAATGGCTAATTTTTAGAGTACGATTCCACCCCTGAATTGAAGATTGTTGCAATGCATTAAAAAAGCTTACACAAATTGGTCAGTTCAGAAAAGTGTCTGATCTCACAAATTTTGCGCCTTCAAAAAAGAGCAGTGTTTGACAGCAAAACTGACAAATTTTATTGAGGAATTTGGAGAGAATAGTTTCAAAATAGAGGTGAATAAATTGCGATAAAAATCAAATTTTCGAGTCTTGAAAATATCCAAATGAAATATCGGCAAGATTTCATCAAATTTCAACTCAAAAGACAACACATTTAAAAAAATTATTTGATGGAATGCAATGAATGAAAAATTCGCGTGAATCGAAAGTATCGATCGAATCGTATAGGTAAATGTTTAAGCTAGAACTATAATTTTCGGAAGGGTACTGAAGCTAATGTGAAAAACAACGAAAAGTAGCTTTCCGTACCGTCAAAAAGAGAACACACCCATTAATGTAACTATCATCTATCTCTTTTTGGCATATTTCTATTTCACCAAATGTCAGTTTTACCTAACGTCCGCAACTAAAGTTAAACGAAACTTGACGAAACGTTCCAATCCGCAATTATAGCCGCGTTATATGCTTTCGGTGTATTCGCTTGTTTTGTTCCGACCACTTAAGTGCCCCTACGAGCATTATAGTTCTAGCTTTAAGCATTGTATATCCAATCTATAGTATTCTCATGAAACACGATTTTGTAGGTAGACATTTGGTCGATAGGTTCGCTGTGATCGCCTTACCGAGATCCCTTAACAAAAATTAGTATGACATTTGGACGCATAGATGGCCACGAGCTTTTTTTCTTCATGAGAATACTATAGAATTTATATACAATGCTTTAAGGTAGAACTATAATAGTCGGAAGGGCACTGAAGCTAATGTCAAAAACCAACGAAAAGTAGCTTTCCGTACCGAGAAAAGGGGAACACACCCATAACGTAACTATCATCTTTCTCTTTTTCGCCTTCCTATTTCACCAAATGTCAATTTTACTTAAAGTGAGGTGCGCTCAGGAGCGCACCTTACTTCCGTAACCAAAGTTGAACGAAACGCTCTACTCCGCAATTATAGTCGCGTCAAATGCTTTCCGTTTACTCGCTTGTTTTCTTCCGACCACTTAAGTGCCCCTCGGAGCATTATAGTTCTAGCTTTATTCTACTAAATGCCGTTATCGCGAATAAAATTTCTTACTATCCAACATCTCTTAATTGCCTGCCAAGTGCTGTCCCATAGAATCAGGATCAATTAAAAAATTTCCAGATTTATTCATTACTAAAACCATACACACAAACAAATTACATATTTATCTTTATGAAAAATATTTCCTTATTAGATAACAAATTATCGACACCACTAGAAAAAATCTGAAAGAAATGCTTCGAGATCACTCATTCACAATCAAAAAATAATGTTTTTATTCATATCTTAAATTTTTTTATCATTTAAGACCTTACTGGCGGTGTTATTATAGCAACACAGATGCTATTATTTACGTAGTTGATTCGGCTGATCGAGACCGAATCGGTATATCCAAAGATGAATTACTTTACATGTTGAGGGTGAGTTTTTTTTTGTTAATTTATTATTCAATTATAAAGGTAATTTTTTTATTTTCACTTCCAGGAAGAAGAGCTTGCTGGTGCGATACTTGTTGTTCTGGCAAACAAACAAGACATGGAAGGATGTATGACCGTTGCTGAAGTACATCATGCTCTGGGTCTTGAACATTTGAAAAACCGAACGTTTCAAATTTTTAAAACATCAGCGACTAAAGGTGAAGGACTGGACCAAGCAATGGATTGGTTATCCAATACATTACAAAGCCGGAAATAGCCTAGCTAAGTTTCCCAGTTCAAAAATTTCCAAATTACAATGAAAAAAAAAAAAAAAACAAAGTAATTACCCATAAAAACTAATAATAAAATAAATAATAACAAACGTCAAAAGGAGTATCATATTATTCCAAAAGTTTGTATTATAATTTGTATATTGTTGTAATGTCTTGATGAAATTCTCTCCTTTTTTGTTTAAATGTTTACACTAAAGTAACTAATAAACACATTTTTTGAGAAGTTTAAAAAAAAAAAAAACAACAAGAAAACACATTCATACAACAAAAGAGAACATCATTGTAATTGTAATAATAAAAAGTTTAGTCTAAACGAAAACTTATTTAATATATATATTATAATTATAAAACAAGAAAAAATAAATCTAAGTTAAAATAAAACATAAAAAAGTACTTGGAGAAAAATTTAAAATTAAACCAAAACTAATTATTAACTCAGGAACTCAGTTTTTGGTTACCAAGATGGCGCTCCAAATCGCTGTACTCGTTTTTCTTGAGTGTCGAGTTCCATTCGAATTTTTTGTCGCATATAAAAAATAGGGCAATCTCTGTTAGAACACAGTACTTCCTCATGCAATGAGCCTTGGCATCGCTGACATTCGGTCCACAAGCGTGAGAAATTTTCTTCCATACTTCTCTTTGCAAAAATCTCTTTTTGATACAACTCGCCAATGTTTGGTTCGCAATGTGGACAAAGCGCACTCTTTTCATAACCATTTGGCATGAGTGCTTTGCAACCTAAACATGCTGCTCTTTTAGTCACAAATCCAGCCAAACCACCGACTTTGGATGTTACCATTGTTCGTGTTCTTGTATGCTCACCCTCTTAAATGATAGATAAATCTTTTAGAAAATGACTCAATGTAAAACTTAACTAAGGAAACTTACTCAACAAAATTGATTCAGCCTTGTCACCTAGAATTGGTTCGAAAATTCTTAGAAGAGGTTTAGAAAGTTGATTTTCCAAGTAATAATTAGCATCGATGGGTATACAATTTTCCAATACATAAATAGGGTCTTCGGCCTTCATATAGGCAGGTGTATTCTTTGCAGCAGCGCAAAGAACGTACGGAACTCGATCACCCAATTTCGGAGCTGTACCAGGATCACGTTTCTTCATTTTGGCGGCCAATTCTACATGAGCTTGTTTGGCTGCGTAGTCTGTTTTAGCCAATTCTTTGGTGATGACCAATTGCGATATGTCTATGCGGTTACAAAGTAAATCTGATATAACCGATTTGGCATATTCGACAGCACCGTCCGGATTGCGCTCGATCAGGAGTTTTTGTAAACAGGTGTTCATGAGATTTGCTACCAATGGTGAGTTATCTCTTCGAACAGTTTCAATACCTAGAAGAATAAAAAATATGAAAAGTTCAAAAACTAGCAAAATCAAACCAGAAGTCTAACCTTTGCAGTCCATTTTATCGTATTTTTCGGTGTTTGTAAAATACAAACCAGCATATCGTTTCTTGTTGATTAGCAAATAAGGGAAATAAACTTTTTCAAATTCCAACTTGATCGGGTGCACAAATTTCGAACTGACTAATTCAGCTGCTTCTCTTCCTAGTTCCATGCTACGCTCTAAACTTTTAACTCCAAAATTAACCATCACAGAATCTGTATCACCGTAAATGACAACAGCATCATTTTCATAACCATTGTCTCGGGTATAATGAGCTTCGACTTCGTTCTTCGTCAATTCAATCATCGTTCGTCCGTATGCTGTTACACTGCCAGATATTTCTAAACACGGCAGTTTTCCAACTTGTGCTCCAGTGAAACCGTACACAGAATTTGCCGAAATTTTCAAAGCCAACTGTCTTCCGTCTAAAACACTTCGTTTGAAGGGATCAGTTTCTACTTTAAGATCGTTTTTGGCTTTTTTTCTTGCCGCAAGTAACGATTCTAGAATTTCTGGAAGCAAACCACGGCGTATATGGGCTTTGACAAACAAATTGTTTGAAGGAGTTTTTTCCATGTCATCGTCGACAGACAGTGACAGCTTATCTTTCATACTTGGCTGGACCAGAGTTGTGTAACATAAATTGTGAGCCATCATAATACTCGGGTATAGAGATGCAAAATCGAGCGTAGATATTGGATCGGCATAATATCCACGTTTCGGTTCAATAACGGTTGCACCTTCGTATTGCTCGTCAGTTGATTGACTGTGATAAGCTGGCATTATGAATCCTTTAGTTCGTGCTTTCCGCAGCAACTGACTGAGTACTTTAATCTGTTGTCCTCTAGTGAGTAGGGATTCCAGAGTCACGCCTGTTACACGAGCCATTTCCATGTAATTCACAATCGACATGAGTTTATTGAGAAGCCTCAAAGGAAGATAAGCATCTTTGAGGCAGTACATAGCCAATCGTCGACGTGTCTGTTCATTTTCGTTTTGCAAATCTGTTATAATACTATGATGTACGTCCTCTTTTTGTTCTTGCAAGAAATGATAGCTGACAGCGTTTAAAGTGTATGACCGTAGTTTATAGTCTCGCAATAGAACAAACATTAAATCAAATGGAACTCTACCTTCAAAGTTAACATATTTGTTTTCTCGCCTTCCCATTTGTTTCGATTGAAGAATTTGATCTTTTATAACTGATCGTATATTTTTGACGCGACCCAAGTATTCAAAACCTTTTACTTTCAAGTGATTAGCTCTATTCAAAAGATATGGTATGTCAAAATTGTTGATGTTGTAGCCAGTTAAAATGTCCGGATCAACTTCTCGTATAAAGTTTGACCATTTATCTAGGAGTTCCTGGAAAGCAATATATATATATAAATGACGTTTTTGGGGGTCAAGTAAATATAGTACATAACCCTAGATAAAAACAGATACAAACTAATAAATTTCTATGAATAGATATATCAAATGAAAGCGCATTTGCTTTAAAAATTGAGATTGTCTGTTGAGCCATAAACAAACGAAACATAAGTATCTTTTAGTTTAGTAAGAAATACAAATATTTTTTATTTGAAATGTATTAATTATGAAAGTGCTTTAAGTCCCATTTCCGGTGCCCTTGTACGTAATGCCAATGGTAAAAAGAAAAGCATATAAAACATAAAAACACTCACCACTTCCTTTTTAAAACAAAGAACCTGCGATCCAACAATTGGGGCGCAGGTGTTCAATGCGAATACATTACGAATGAATGGCTCTGGGTCTCCTTGTCGAATGCACATATTAGCAATTTGAATCACAGGATCAACTTTAGCTTCGGGAAAAATACCCTTCCTTCCAGCGCATTCAATGTCAAAAGATAGAATTCTAAAAGGCGCAACCTTCGCCCATTCACCTTCCGGTTCGTGAGCAATAAACTTATCGAACGCCACATCAACTTCAATTTGGCATCTAGATTCAGGAATCGGTTTGGTGTTTTTGCTTCTCAGTCGCCAGGATCCCGCTGGCAATTCGATCCAGCTGCAGCCGACAACTCCAGTGTCGACCATAAAGCGAATATCAAAATCAATATTACTTTCGTATCCTCGACAGTCCTGAAAGTCAAATTCTGAGTAAACGATTTCTTTCTCAAGCAATCTTTTCGCAGCGGCGATCAATTTTGGCATTGCCATGGTTATTTTGATGAATTCCTTTTTCTCGTCACCCAGATAGCTCATGATAGACAATTTTTCTACGATCTCTACCTCGAGCACAGCCTCTTGGATGTTGTCTTTGTTGTTTCTCATGTCAGCGAGTACGCATTTATCTAGGGCGGCGCGAAAGTTGTGGCAATGACTTTTGTTAAAACCACGAGGGGCAGCAAGATAGAAATACGGGCAGAATCCGTGGACATGACAACATACCGAATTACCTTCCATTGTTATGCCAAACATTCGTATGACAGGCACTGGGGCAAGTTGTGAGCCGGGCATTCCAGGAAGGGGAGTTCCAACATAATTTTCAACATCGATTTGTTGGAAAATTAACTGATCGGTATCGGGATCCATATTTGGAGGATCCACACGCGACCATTTGGCGCAAGTTTGTTGATTTTCAGGACCTTCGCCTAGAAGTTGTGTCGTATCAACATCATCGGCTTCAAACGCTGCCAGCTCAGCCTCGAAGGCACTACCGAAATCTTCTTCGTCTTCGTCGAAGTTTCTGTTTAAAAATTAGGATGTAGGATGTGTTAAATGCATATTTTGTGAAGAATTCTTACCGTGACTTTTTTGGAAAATTTCCACCCTGTCCAATTGATTTTCTCTTTGCATTCATTTTGATTTAGTTTTTGTTAAATATTTAAGAAAAAATAATCCAAACATCAACGTTGTTGTACGATGGCGCAATTTTAAAGAAATTCAACTTCACCGGTTTTTCTTTTGCCAAAAATGTGAACGTCAAATTAAAATGATTGTGAATGGAAGTCGAATGTGGCCTGGTTCACAATGCGAGGATAAATAGAGAAGCCCGATTCACAATGCAATGAGGAAATGAGGTGTGAACGTTACGAGATATCGTCGTCGTTAATCCTAACTTTCGTCCAAAGCCCAAAATCTTTTCAAAATCAACTAGTAGTTTACCAACACCGTTTTGTTTGGTTTTATGTTCTGTTTCATTCCTATGGAATATAGCAAATTTGGAGTAGTAGGGGTGCAAAAGGAGTGCAAAAGGAGTCTCCAAACATCCAATCAAAAAACAAAAAAAAAATTCTTCTCTAAATCAATCAATTTTTAACCACTTAATTACAAAAACAACATGGGGTCCTGCTTTTTATTTTGGTCTATGTATTTCAATGACCCAAAATTTAGTTTTCATTCTGGCTGCTTGGAGGCATGATAAATGAAACGAATAGGATTTTAGTGACAGGATGAGTGATATATACCCGCCTCTTTGACCCTGTTTAGATTTGTTGGTTTCACTACGTAGTGGAAAGTCATGTCGTGTATACACTTTGTAGTTTTCACACAAATGTATTTTTGCATGCTCATGGAATATTTGCAAATTGGAACATTTGATTTTGGACACCGTATGAGTATTTCAGCTCTCGATCTCGTCCAACCATATATCTAGGTAGAAAATTAGGAACCTTTCTGTTGGACGCACAAGCAAAAATGAACAAAATGGAATGAAATGGTCCATTTTGGTTATGAAACGTGACTGCTCACTCAAATTTTTATATTTTCTTCTTGACTAACCCCTCCCTTCTTACCTCACCGATTTCACCCACGAACTGTCGTCATGCTGTAGTGAAACCAACAAATCTAAACAGGGTCTTTTGGCCTTACGTTTGTTTATTTTTCATGCATCTATTGCCTCTTTTCTTTGCACTACTGAGATAATTCACAATAGGAATTTTTGGATCCAGATTCCAGATAAAAAGCTGTATTCTATGTTGTTTTTGCAATTAATTGCAATCGGATCATGTCGATAATAACATGTAGCCAATACTTTGTGAAAGAGTGCAGAGGTACTTCACATGCTGGCTCCACTAGACATCGAGCAATGCCCAACATCCAAACCACATTCCAATCAGCAGTCTGATTTGTATGGGTCACTGCTCAGACATGGATTTTGAGGCTCCATTGGTTTTTTTTCAAGACATGTTCGCATGGCTCATGCCCAGTGGAGCCGGCATGTTATGCTACATTTCCACCTAGCGCTAATCTGAGATTTAATGAGATTAACCTTTAATCTCCTTTAAATCTCGTAGATTTACCATACAAATTTATTTCGTAAATCTTGAAGATTAGAAATTAATCTTGTTAAATCTTCCTAGGACAAATAGTTTTACAAATCGAACTAGCCTATTCTTACATGGTGCTGAACGATTCATTTGAGACTCGCATTCAGTTCTTCATTGTTTCACACGAATCAAACATTCTGTCTCATTCGCACTTTATAAGAAAAATTGGAACGCCATTTGCATTTTTTTAAGGTGCTGTCAAATTTAATCTTTTCTAAATCTTTTTGTGCGGTGGAAACACCAAAAAGATTTATTAAATCTAATCTGAGATAAACCTTTGGTGGAAACATAGCATTAAATTGTATAAACCAGTAGTGTGTGTATAAATCTGGCAACACGATCTTTTATATTCCATTGGAAACACATTTAAGTGGAACAGTCAGAATCGAAAACGGCATTAATAAAGTTCTTCTAAAGAAGGCAGCAACGCATGCCAAAATATCGGGAATGCAAAGTAACCTAGAGTCGTATTTATAAACTTTGTCTAACTTTAAACAGCTGTCCAACTCCCAAAAGTTATTAATAAACTTTGTTTACTGTTGTCCTAAAGTTGCCCAACTTGGACAGTGGCATCGGTCGTCGAAGACTTGTCTAACTTGATATTTTTTTTAAATAAATAATGCTTATTTTCAACTATTAAAGACTTTTAAACAAACTGTCTAAAAATCTAATGAATAAGGCTGCTAGTGTTTTTCCATTGTCTGAAAAGCCAACAGAAAGATTTTTTATAAATCACTTCCACTCATCTTGTTTTCTTTTTTAAAAATTTAAAACATCCCTGGTCATTAGAAATCCAATATTTGTTATCAGACTATTGTGACTTATGCTGACTCATACGAAATGTCAAAAAGAAAATCAACCCCTAGCGCTAGCGATTTGTCTGTCATTCGATTTTCCTACTCCATCTAAAAAATAAATTTTCACTTTTATTTTGTATGGAAAAAACTTGATAACAAAAGCTCTTCGATAAAGTAATTTTCCTAAGACGAAGTTCTATAAAAAGATACCCAGACTCGGTCGGTGGTGATTAAAACTGGCCCAATAAGTACGCGATAACTTTATGTTTGCGTTGTGTTTTCGTGAAAAAATTTAATATTAAATGTATAAGAGCGCATGCAATGCAGCGACGACGGGCTCGTGCGCTGAGCCCGATCATGACCACCAAAGGGAGGCTGCTCTGATATCGCAAGAACCTCCAACAGCACCAATCGAGCCCGATTACAGTGGCTTCGATATAGTGAAGGCAACACAATACGGTGCAATCGCGCGCGTCAAAGAACTCGTCGAAGCTGGCTGGGATGTTAACCAGCCCGATAGTGAGACTGTCACACTTCTGCACTGGGCATCGATAAATAACCGTCGCGATATAATCAAATACTTCCTGGAAAAAGGTGCTAAGGTTGATGCCATCGGCGGTGAACTGAATGCCACTCCCCTGCACTGGGCCACACGGCAAGGTCATCTGGGGGCAGTTGTTCTCTTGATGGCTGCTGGCGCCGACCCGAAAATACGAGATGCCGAAGGCTGCTCTTGCATTCACATTGCAGCACAATTTGCTCACACTGCGTTGGTAGCGTACTTTATCGCCAAAGGCGTGGACCCAGACTCGCAGGATCGCGGTGGCATGACGGCCTTGATGTGGGCTGCCTGGAAGGTGTGTGCGCTCGATCCAGTGCGTCTCCTCCTAACTCTTGGAGCTAACCCAGCAATAGTCGACTACACCCATGGCAATACGGCCTTGCACTGGTCTATCTTGGCACGCAATAGCACTGCTATAAGTACACTCATCTTGAAGGGAAAGAGCAGTTTGGATGCGCCCAATCTACGTGGGGATACCCCCCTCTCAATGCTTGACTCTCAAACCGGCGCAATATGGATTAGCCAGAAAGTAATGGAACGAGTTCGCGAATCATCACAGGCAATATTGCGTCGCAGTTTAATATCCCGCCTTAAAAATGACAAACGCCTTCGATGGTGGACAATGGCAGCTTCGCCTTTCCTCGCATTCTACTTGGCCGGAATTGTCTTTGCCGCTAATACTTTATTTATTATTAAGTTCTTCCTGCTGGGTTGTTTGTATGCAACGTTCCACACCATTGGCAAGGCTCTTTTCGATGACCATCTGATGGCACTATTGCCTCTGAGTGTGTATTTGGCTACGAAGCTATGGTTTTATGTAACTTGGCTGACTTATATAGTCGATGCAGTTTCGCCTACAGCCACATTGGGATTTCTTTTTTGCTCGGGATTGCTTTGGGTGTGTTTCCTCAAGTCATGGAAAGGAGATCCCGGAGTAATTAAACCAACACAAGAACAACGATTTAGGGTGAGTTAGTATAAAGTTTCTTACCTTTATAAACTTTTAATTTAAAACAAAATTAATTTTGTTTACATTTAAATTTGCAAAAAATAATATGAAATTTCTTTAGTCACTTCCCTTTTGAAAAATATAAATTTTTGCTAGCCGTTGTTTTTTTGGTTAGAATTGATACCTTATAGTTTTTGAACACAGACCAAATTGGTGGCGGGACAGCTCAATTTGTCGATTCCGAATAGCGGATGAGTAACACTTTACCATGCTGATATTCGTGTTAGACCAAAACAAAAACTCTAACCATTACGCCCAGGGGTAGCATAAAGAAGTAGCACTCTGAACATTGCAAAACCTTAATTTAAACCAGTACTACCATAAACTCTTCATTTAATTGTTTGACTATTTGAATTAATTTACCAATAAAAAAAATATGTTTTAATAAATGTCAACTTTTTTCAATTTCAGACCATTGTTGAGCTCTCCGAACGTGGTGGGATTGGTTTTGAACCATCTTCATTTTGCTCGGCATGTTTGGTCAGAAGACCAATTCGTTCCAAACATTGTAGCGTCTGTGATCGATGCGTTGCTCGTTTCGACCATCACTGCCCTTGGGTGGGCAATTGCATTGGTCTCAATAATCACACTTACTTTATGGGTTTCCTATGGTGCTTGTTAATAATGTGTGGTTGGATGCTATATGGAGGGGCTCACTTTTATGTTAACGAATGTCATGTTTCCCTAAATAATGGTAAGTTATAAAACGAAAAAAAAGGACGGTTAATGTGTTCATAAACTTTTTAGATTTCCTCGAAAGTCTTAATGACATTGGAAATTGTAACGCATGGGTTGGCTGGGTAATGGCAAATGCCCTGCTGCATATGTCATGGGTTATTCTTTTGACAGTTTGTCAAACTTATCAGGTTATTTGCCTTGGAATGACTACCAATGAACGAATGAATCGTGGGCGGTATCGTCACTTCCAGGCCAAGGGGGGCAAAAGCCCCTTCACTCGTGGACCGTTCTATAATTTCATTGACTTTGTTGGTTGCTCTTGCTTTGGACTCTTCCAGCCGCAAAAAATCGATTGGATGCAATTCTTTGAATTTGAAAAAGGCATTGAACACGAACCATTGCTGTGCGGTGGTGCAACAGAAAGTAACTATCAGTATGTGTAAGACATATTATTAACAAACAAAAACGGTTTAAAAGACATTGACATTTAATGCTACTTGTCAAGGAAAAAGGAGACGTTGCACCCTCAGTGTAAGAAATAAGGTAAAAGGTATTTTAAAAAAATATTATATACAAACAACCAAAAATAAAAAAAAAAAAAAAACAAAAACATCAAATATGTTAATAACATTCATTTTTATTCAGTTTAGAGTCTTCGCAGATTACAAAACAAAACAACAACAAACAAAACTTATGTATTGCATTTGTTATAAAACGTAATTCAGGTGTCTATAATCATTCTCAAATATTTAATTTATAATTCTTTCATTTCTATTGATTTGCTACTCTAATTTTTTTAATTTGTAGAATCATATTATTTGTAAAGTATATAAATTTATTTTGTTTGTATGATTGAGCCCAGCGATTTTAGTTTTTACTTTTTGTTAAAGTGTGAATTTGTGAAAAGTATACAAAAATTATTTCAATTTACATTTTTACACTTATCAAAATATCAGTAAGAAAACAAAAGTCGATTTCATTTGATTGTAAATATCTTTAAACAAAAAATACAAAACCCCTATTGTACAAAGAAGTGATTTTTTAAATTTTGGTTCAAGAAAATGAAAGTAAAAACTATCATTACTATGCTTGGAATTAAATATAAAATCGGGAAACAACAACAAACTGGAAAAATGTTATGTGGAAAAGGAAACTGGTTTTGAAATTATGTATTTGATATGCTGAAATAAGAAGGGTATAGAGTCTTGGCTATTTTAAAACCTTTTTTTAGTTCTTTTCATCTTTAAAAATAAATCGAGTATTTTCCATTGCGAATCGCCGATTTATAAAGGTTATGTGCGTCTCCATGAAACGGTTTGATCTATTTTTTTTTTTTGAAAACTGAAATCAATATGGATGAAAATATTGTACAGGGTAAAAATGTCTAACAGTCAATCAAATTTGAATAAACTTTATCCCCAAAAGTTTTGTAGTATTCCAAGTTTCCAGGAAAAACGACTCGAATCCGCATTCTTTTTTTATCCTTTAAAAAATTCATAAGCCGTACTAAATTTTTAGTTCAAAACTGTTCAGATACTTTTTTTTTTTTAAGTTTTAGTTAAATTTTTTAATTCAATTCAAAAATCCATTGAGCTCTACATAGTCTTCATACACCAAAATACATTTCGCCCAGGTACGATGGTTGGGCTCATAAGTTCACTTCTATAGCGAAAATTTTGAACGGTTTTTACCGATCAGTCTGGACATACTTGTACGAAACGCGTTTTGAAGTAGAGCTCATTTGCACTTTCAATAATTGAATTATGTACATATATTCATTTGCTCCACCTAAAGGGAAGAACTTTCCTTTAAAATTTTCTTTATATTCCTAACCCTAATGCATAGAAAAGCGTTCAGACAAAAGAGCAAATACTCGTGATTGGTAATACAGAACTGTATTTGGCTGCGACAGAGATGTTAGGTAAGAAACTTTTACGGAATATGTGCTGTTTTCAAATATTATTCTTCTGGTCACTATAACTATGTAATAATGTCATTTAGTTTTCAAGACCAGACAAAGTTGGAAACGAGTTCTAAACTCTTGCTGCTTTATAGAAGTAAAAGGCATTGAAAATAAATTGAAATAGGTACTAAAAAAAGCTTATAACGGTGACGTGGGAGATATAAAATGTTTGGTTTATTTCTTTAACAAATTAAAAAAAAAAAAAATATATAAAACAAAACTTGTTGTGACCGCAAATTAATAAAATTATTTTGTTTTCAAAATTTTGTTGGGCCACTTTTTGACTCGAGTTGAAGACTTGAAAGAGGAAAGTTAAATGATCCTCATCACCACGCAGTGGCAACGTTATCAAGAAAAAGTAATTTTTTTTTAAATGCTTTGTATTTTTTCAGACATTGGCTTTTAATTCATAAAATGGAGAAAAGTCAAACAAAATTGTTATATTAATCACTGGAATCGAATTGTATACAAAAATGTTTTGTTATCAAAAGGTATATATTTTTTGTTTAAAAATGCTTTGGTGATATGCTCAGGCGCAATGTAGGCGCTCTTTTTTGCGTATTAAATGATGATACAACATTTGGTGGTTTACTTTAGCTCGGGGAAGCAACATTCAAACCAGCAATATGCTTTTTGTTTTTTCATCATCTTTTAACGCATTAATTTATTTACAATAATTTAACTACCGTATCCCCCATTTGAAAGTTAAATTCCAATAAGGGCATGAAAAACAAAATTATTTGACTGCATATTTTTAATTTTAGTATATTAATACAAGTACGAAAAAAATGACAAAAACCAGAGAAATACAAAATATGACATTTTCATGGCGTATCTTTCTTTTTGTTTTACCCTATCATTTGGTTGTTAACGTCATACCTTGTGTCCACTGCATGGGCATATACAAAACTTCAATCTTATATTATAAAGTAGCTGTTTTTCTTACTGTCGGAAATAGAAAAATACATCTAAAACTCTACACTTTCATTAAAATCAACGAAAGAATGGCAAAGTAGAACATTCCTGCTAATGGTTTTCTTCCTTGATAGGTTTTAGCATACGATGCTGGCCCCAAACCTCTAATAATCTTAAAAAAAAACGGATGTATTTTTAAATATTTAGTTAAACTTTCCGAAGTTTTTCCAAGCTTTTTTTTTCTTTGTCACAAATTAAGAAATAAATAAGTTCAACAACTTGCTTAAAAACTTACACAAATTAGCTTTAATATCACCCACCCTTAAAGTTTATTTTCATAAAATAACCACTTCCACAAAACACCAAACATTTTTCGTAAACAAATCAAAAACACGCTTACCTATGTATCTATGTGATTCTTATTTCAGCTTAAATATGTTAAATAAACAAAAAAAAAAGTAATAAGTGTTGTAGAATTATTATATATCGTTAAAAATTAAATTTTGATACATTTTTTATCTTTCGCTTACTTCGTCGTCTCAACGAAACGGACTAAACTTCTTGATGTCAGACTTCAAAATTAAAAACAAAACTCTATACAACCCTAGAAATAAATTTAAGAGAAAAAATAACAAATATTGAAAAATATGAACGTCTAAAAATAATAACAATAATAATTATATAATTATAAAAATATATATGAAAAACAAACACAAAAAGGTATGGCAGAAAAGACGAAACATTTATTTAGAGAAATATTACAACATACTTCAAAAATTAAACATACATATATTATATATTATAACAAAAAAAAAGTTAAATATAATATCTTAATTCATAGTTCATCTTCAATTTAATTTAATATAACTTGATATGTAACTAAAATGTAAATTTAATTAAAAAAAATTATTTAAATAATTGTGCGACTCATAAATATTCGAAAAAAAAACAAAAAATCAAAATAATTCTGTATTTTTTATGGTTTAGGATTTTATTGATTTTATTTTACTACGCACATTATCACTTACATACATTTATATAAAACAATATTGTTTCATTCCTTAACTTCAATTTTTCAATAAGAATTAATAATTATTTTTAAGTGTGTTATATACCAAAAGTAAAATTCTAAAATACAAAAAAAAAAGAGAATTAAACAAAACTGTTTGAAAATGATGAACAAATAATTAAAAATAAATAAAAGTTAAAACTAAATACATCTCTAAATACAATTCTTTTAATCTTTGTGAATGTATGAAATTCGTCAAAGTATTTTAAAGATAAAAACGAAATCAAACAAAATAATTCATTGCACTAGTCTAGTCACCTAAAATTATATTAATATATGTATTTGATTTTCGTAGTTTTTGAGTTAATTCAGTTTTTCATTTTATATTTTTTTTCAATGAATATGTCGTCCGATTTTTTAAATGTTTATAATCAATAATTTAAGTAAAATTAATTTTTTTTGCTAGATAATAAGAAATTTAATATAAATTATACAAATCGATAGATAATAAAATCTAATTACTGTAAAATTAAGTGATTATTGTTTACTTACTTACTTAAGATGGCGCTACAGTCCGGGGTGGACCAGGGCCTCAACAAACAAGCTTCTTCCAGCCGGCTCGCTTTCTAGCAAGCTGTCTCCAGTTTCACATGCCAAGTTAGTTGAGGTCCGCTTCCACTTGCGTGCGACACCTTCTACGCTGTCCACCTCTACTGCGCTGTCCTACGGGGTTGGATTCAAAGACTTTCCGGGCTGTATTATTCATGTTCATTTGCTCTAGGTGACCCAGCCATCTCAGTCGTTTGCATTTCGCTTTTGTGGCTAGGTCGGTGTCGCTGTGCAGCCCGTACAGTTCGCTGTTGTATCTTCTTCTCCATTCCTCATCTATGCAGACGGGACCAAAAATCAACAGCCTAACGCAGTTTCATCCACTGTTAACAGTGTGCATGCCTCTGCACCATACATCAGGACCGGGATGATAAGCGTCTTATAAGGAGACAGTTTAGTTGCTAGAGAGAGGGTTTGCTTCTCAATATTGCCTTCTTAGCCCAAAGAAACAGCGATTGGGAAGAGTAATTCTTCGTTTGATCTCAGCGCTGGTATCGTTCGCTGAGTTAATACCGGATCCTAGGTAGACAAAGTCTCCGACCACCTCAAAATCATAGCTATAAATAAGAACATTCTATCTGAGACGTCGATGTTGGGTGTCCTTTCTTGTTGAAAGTTTAATTTCGTTTTGCTTCATTCACCGTTAACCCTATCTTCAAGCTTAGTTCGTCCGATTATGTCAATGTCGTCAGCGTAAGCGAGTAATTGGACGGGCTTTTGAATGATTAGGCGTGTCTCACCAAAATCTCTGAGCGTGATAGTTTTGCACTATTCTACCGATGATGAAGAAGTCGCATGACAGCGCGTCACCTTGACTAAAACCTTTTTTGACATCAAAGGTGTCGGTGAGGTCTTTGCCGACCTTGATGGAGCAGCGTGCATTCTCCATTCGTCATCCTGTACAAACGGACGAGTTTGGGAGTGATGCCAAAACTAGACATTGCTCTATGTAGCTCGTCTCTATAGATGCTGTCATACGTGGCCTTGAAATCGATGAAATGGTGGTGGGTAACGATTTCAAACTACTGGGCTTTTTTCCAAGATCTAGCGTAGTGCGAATATTTGGTCGATGGTGGACTTTCCTGGCTTAAACCATACTGATATGGAACTATCAGGTTGTTGACGAATGACTTCAGGGGTTCACAAAGAACGGCAGAGAAGATCCTTTGGCGATATTAAAAAAACTGATGCCTCTATAGTTGGTGCAGTCCAGAGGATCGCCTTTCTTAAGGACCGGGCACACAGTGCTGAGGTTCCATTCATCGGGCATGCTTTTCTCTGACCATATTTTGTAGATGAGCTGGTGCATACTCCTAACCAATTCATCGCCACTTTGAATAGCTCAGCCGCAAGGCCATCAGCTCCAGCAGCCTTATTGGACTTAAATTTAGATGTAGGATAGCTATCTTTACTTCGACGAGATCGGGTGGACGGAATTGTTGGCCTACATCGTCCAGTTTGAATGGCGCAATCTGCATGGTAGCGGTTCGGTTCGTCATCGACGTTATACAATTTTCAGAAATGATTTTTCCATATCCTTAGCACCGACTGTGATTCTACCAAGATGATGTTCCCCTGATCGTCCTTGCAGGCTTCGGTTCGGGCCTTGTAACCCTGGGAGATTTTTACTTTTTGTTAAAACTTCTGAGCTTCATTCGGCGTGCAATGGTATCCCCCTATTTCCGCGATCGCACGAATTTTGAAAATACGCATTTTGAAATCCACCTATTTAACAACGGTTTCTAGTGTTCGTACGACTGCGGAACACCAAATTATGAAAAGTTTTTTTTGACACTTGAAGTGTAGAGATTAGTCAAAAGTTTATACCAGTGAAAAGCACAGCAGCACGTTTAAATCAATTTGTTCTTAAATTCAAAATTTATTTAATATAAATCAAAGAAAAAAACCTTGGCACAGAATGAAAAAAGGCCATGCATTTGAAGGAAGTTGCTGCTTAAATAACAATAGCCTTGATACAAATACCCTGCTTTTCCTTACAAAAAATAAGCTGTCGGTTGAAGTTTTACAAGATGACACAGAAGACAAAATTTCAAATTACATAAGTATAAGAACCAATCAATTTTTTTTCTTTATTAGAATTAACATTTTTTTTTTTAATTTTCTTTTAAGAAAGTGGAATCTTAAACTTTGGCTTAGATCTTTTTTTTGGATCGGTTCAACAAAATTTGCAGGTTATTGATCAGCTGAAAGATTTATTTAATAGAGAATCTAAGCTCTTGGGGTTTGCAATTCCATTCACAATTTATCTGAAGCTTAGTCCTAGACTTCAATACACAGGGAGATTTAAGAGAAATAAAACAGGAGTGAATTTAAAGCTACACAGGCAGGTAGTTCTGACAACGAATAGAGAATATGCCTCTAGATCATGTCATAGCTTTATCTATGTCAATGCAAAGTTCCTTATGGTCGATGTAAAAAAATGTGATATAATCTGTTTGGGTAAAAATATACAACTGCAAGTGGTTGAGGTCAACTACAGTGATCATGCTGTATGCAAAGTCATTGTGGCCGGTTTTGTTAAGCCACGAATGCCAGTGAGATTCCCCAAATACATCGAAGAGGCACATTTAAATAAGGTTTCATCTGAAGAACTTGAAGATATAACTTTTGCTATTGGAACAAATATAAATGTGATTATTTCACATATACCTGGGAGTACCGAATACTGTAATAATCTACACGAAACCTTAGCAGAGCTTAAATGCAATAATTTGTATTTATTCACACGTCTAACATTGTACTGTTTGGAAAATATAGAAGATGCTAAACGGATATCGGGAGCATACGATGGTTTTCTATTAGATTGCTCAAACAAAGCCTGCCCCCATGACGAAATCATCAAACTTTCACCTGGAGCTAAAGCATTCATGGAGAAATCTTATCGCAAAAGAAAACCCATCTTCTTACAAGGCTGTTGGTCAAAGTTCGTAGATCCTTCCGACTACCATTACGCATTTCAATATCCTGATAAGTTCATTCTTCCCTGTGAGCCGAAGTTCTTGCACCTTTTTGAAGCTGTGTTTCATAAACTTTTGCATACACAATTTTTGGAAAACCATATTCATACGAAGGCGTTAAGTTCGGGCAGCACTCCAGCACGATCTATTGTAGCTGCGTCTTTTGATTTTCAAGCAGACACCATCGTTATATGCTCAACTGTTGGTGAGATGGCAATTAAAATTTCTCATTTCAGACCAAACGCTGTAATAGTGTCGATCACAAGTTTGAAAAGCGTTGTAAATTATTCATCAATGCATCACAATATTTGGATGTTGTCATTTGATGAGACAGAGTTATCACACAAGGAAGAAACTCGTCAGAAATTGGTCTATGGGTTGCAATATGCATTGTTGAAAAATCTTGTCCAAAGTTCAGGTACTGTTATATTAGTTTATCGTCAACACAAACGATATGGATCAACTGATAGATTTTCTATCATAAAAATCGACAATGATTATGCAGAAACGATTAGAAATGTAATTTTTAATTGATAGCAAATATATTTCATTGTTTTCTGTGGAAAAACTTGTCTAAACAATTTGTTTGAACTTTTAGAAAAACAAAGAATTCTGTGCCTACGTTCTGTAACTCTCGCGTCGAAAAAACTGCTCGAGAAACGATGAAAATTGAAACAAAATGCATGAATTTTGTTCCATTTTTCAACGTTTCTCGACTGATTTTATCGATGCGAGAGTTACAGAATGTAGACACATGATCATTTATATCTATAAAAGTAAATAGATGACGAGCGTCTTTATGCTGTTTTCCATTGGTCATCCTGAAGCTTTTTGAAACCAATCAAAATAGCAGTTTTCCTTCTGAAAAGAATCTTAAAAGAAGAAATTCTTCTGAAATCGATTTCAGAATCGAAGCAGAAAGATTCTGGATGATAAAAATGGAAAACAACAATGCATAGAAATCCATATTCCTGTATTTACTTAAAATTCAGCTTACTAAACAGACAAATCTGCTCGCTTACAAACTGCAAACTCTTTGTTTGCGTCAAATTTAACCTTAAAATGTACATAAATCCATATCAAAATTATTTAATTTCAAATAATAACGGTATTCACCGTTATCTTGTTATTTCCGCATCCGGTTGAACCAATTAAGGTTTGTGTATTGTCTAAAACCGATTGAAGTCTTCCACAAATTCCCAAACCATAGAAGAAGAAGTAAAGGAAGTGGTGTATATCACATATACAGTGTACGTGAGTGAAGCAGCAAGAATTGAAAAAAAAAAAACAAATTGAGATTCATCTGTCATTTTGCCGAGCTGAAAGGAAGTGTTTTGAAATTTCAATTTGTTAAACAAGTGAAAAAGTTTATTTAAACTAAATAAAAAAGTGAAATAAAAGTTAGAATAGTGAATACTAACAATAATTTATTTAAAAAATATAAAACAGCATGTGGTGGCTACGTTAAATCCTCTAAAAACGCCTATACTAAGGAGTATACAAACATTTTATTTTACAAGTTAATTTTGTGTGATATTTTCATATAAAGTAACGTGAAGTGATGTTATTTAGGTAAATAAACTATCTTAGAATACTTTTAAATTAAGATTTTATCGCAATTTGCTATAAAAATAACAAATTTGTTGAAAACAAAAATATACTTTAATCCAGTGATTTCGTTGAGACTCATCTGTCAAATGAGAAATTCTCGCACAGGGTCGATCTAGTCTTGTTGGTGGTGGCAAGGCGCTCAAATCCGTTTAGCGCCTGTAGTGCAGAGTTATTTTTTAACGCTTTAAGTAAAATATTTTGAAAGGGGTAACAGCAGACCCATATTTATCTTGTTGGATTTGTATCTACGTCAAGAAGTTCGGTTTAAAAGTACGCTACCATAAAAAACATCACTTTATTAAGTAGAATATGAGAGAAAACTTACCTGTGAAAAGAAAAATTTGTGCACCGTATTATAGGCGTTTGTATATGATTTAACGCAGTGCCATATGTTTTTATATATTTCTTATCAATAAAGTTTTTCAAAGTATTCACTATATTAACTTTCATTTCACTTTTTTATTCAGTTCAATAGGCTTTTTCACTATTTTTATGATTTAAAATCGCTGTACACTTTTCTACAGCTCGGCAAAATGACGGAAGCATCTCAATTGTTTTTTTCATTTTTTTAAATCTGGCTTCCTTTGGGCGCCCCAGCCTTCAGCCGTGTAACTGCACTGCGACCCTGGGGCAATGCATTTGTGTTAGTGTAACTCACACTATTTTGAAAAATGCTTCACTGTTTCCACGATATGCCAGTTCCTTTACTTCTTCTTCTTTGTCCCAAACTGTTGGATGAAAAATGACAGCTGTCATCCATCCTACCATCTGTCATGTCCCAAAACATCGAAAAAAGACGAAAAAAGTGAAAGAAAACAAGCTGGCTGAAAGTGGTTGGATTTTCGCTGCAAGTTGTAAAAAAAGTTTTGTTTTCGTGTTTATTATTTACAAATTCTCCACATTATTTCCTTTTCTTTCTTTTATTATTAATATAAAATTATTCGAAGAATAAAATGTGTATTTATTAATGGGCTTGTATAGATAAACGATTAAAATAGTGACATCACCATTCTCGATCTTGAGTACCTTCGTCTTCGTCATGAGATGTGAAGAAAAAACAAAAAACACAAAAGACCATTTCGAAATCTTACAAATTGGAGCATAAAAATGCTCCTGATAAGAGAATTGTTTTAAGAACAAATCAAATAATGATAGAAAATAATGTTAATAACAATGAACCACCAGCTGAGGGTCAGGCAACACAAAATGGAAATGGTGCTGGGTCGGAGCGCCAGAATTCGAGGCGGGAATCAGTTTCTTCACTAATATCGTCTAGCACAACATCTCCTCATTACGATTCAGGTAATATTAGTGATTTGAACTTGAATTTTTGTCCAGCCTCCCTAAGTTCAGCCGATGACGATTCCATCTCGAGTGATTGTCTGCAACAAAATAAAATCAATTTTTTACTTCGAGAAAAGGATCAATCACTTTTCCTGGCACTGCAAGATGTACGTAAACTCAAAAGCGAACTCGAACGTCTGAGTAAATCGGAAAAATGGTACAAAAGTGAATTGAAGTTGCAGAGAAACTCTAAGCTTGAAGTATTGGAAAAATTATACACCAATGAGAGAAAGTTTACGCAGGACAATCAAAATCTTCAAAATAAGCGCATTGCCTTGTATGCCCGGTGCAGTGAGTTGGAGAATCAACTTCAATTCGAAAAGGAATCTGCCATGAAACAATTGAAACAAAAATCTCGACCCACAGTTTTATCGGAGCAAGTTGATGCGAAGGATTTCGAATTGGAACAACATCGACAAAGGCTCGCCGACCAAGACCAACTCATCGATATACTTCGTAATCAGAAACGAAGCTTACTGAATGATTTGCAAAAACTTGGTTGTGAAAGGGATGAGATTGTGCTGCAGTTGCAGAAAAACATTGCCCAGTTGGAAGATGAAAATCGAACAATAACCAAAAGATGTTTGCAGCTGGTTGAGTGTAAAATCGCTTTGACCGATGAAATTTCAAATAAAGAGTCTGATTGGAAGGGCATGAGTAATGAGGTATTGGATTTGCAAATAGTTGTTCGGAAACTCCAAGAAAAACTGCAATCACATGTAAGAAACTATTTTTTGTTTGTTTTATGTGTAAGGTATTTTAACAGCTTGATTGAAGATGAAGATTGCCAAATTACTTGATGATTTGTCGGTATTTCTATAATAGATAGATGAAATAAATATTTGATTCATTAATTCTTGTATTTTTAAATTTGTATCTTGGTTCTCAAAGGGCTAATGTCCATTTTTTTTTTTAAATATTGATTTAAGTACACTATTTGACTCGGCGGAAATTGTTTAAAGAATGTAATAACGGTCAATGTACTCCAATTATTTCTTAACAAGATACTGATGGTTATAGAAAGTTTAATTTTCAACAGTAACAAACATTTTTAGCAATTAAAAGAAAAATTTTCGATTTCCCGAAAATGATCGAATTAGACATTGTCCATTTTAGAACCAAGGTATAGAAATAATTATTTCCAAAATTAGTTTTGCATTGCTGTCGTCTACCTGGTTTTTGATGAGATCTTATCACAAATGATCTCAAATCGACCATCATATATTGAGCTAGTGCTCAAACGCGTTAACCGATTTTCTTCTAATTTGGGATATAATTTTGCAAAGAACATGTTTATTATTATTTGAAATTTGAAGAAAACCGGTTAACCAGTTTAGGATCTAGCTTAGGTTAGGTTAGGTAGAAGGGCTGACAGTTGATCTCGTTACCGTCACACTTAGATCTATGTAGATCCGTTGTGATACCCTAGGAAATTGTATTCCACTTTATGTAAAAACCTATGTGTTCTGTTAGCAGTCAAGCCATTTTGAGGCGTTGATGAAATTCAGAAGGCTAATAGCCAAAGTTCCAGAAAGTTCCTCTAGGTCGTCATAGAAATGATTTCCTAGGTGTTTCTTTCTTAAATGACAGAGTGCTGGGCAGTGGCAAAGGAAGTGTAAGGTATCCTCATGTGCTTCTTCGTCACTGCATCCTCTGCAAAGGTCATCAGTACTGAGCCTCATTTTCTTTTTATGGTATCTCAGTAGGTTGTGTCCGGTGATTATGCTGACAAGGGAACGGAGATGTTTCTTGTCCATTTGCATAATTTTGTCTGTTCTCTGCTTATTGAAATTTGGCCATAACTTTCTAGTTGTGGCGCATGTTTCAAGCAGATTCCATCTTTCATTGGTTTTTTCTAATATATTGTTACCAATTTTCTGTTTGATGCTACAGGTTGGTACTTTAATATTTTGTTCGGCTTGACTTGAATCAAGTGACGAACTCGTTCTCGCCAGCTCATCAGCTCTCTCGTTTCCCTGTACATCACTGTGACCGGGAACCCAGCAGAGTCTAATGTTATGCTGCATGCCAAGAACCCTAAGCTCTTCGCGACAGCAAGTCACAAGCTTCGAATGTATCTCGGTGGCAGAAATTGCTTTTATTGCTGCTTGGCTATCAATAAAGAGGGTGATATCAGCTCGTGGTATCGACATCATTGATATTTGCGTAGCTGCTTTTGTCACTGCCAAGACCTCGGCTTGGAAGACACTGCAAAAGTCCGGAAGTCTGAAGGAGCTAGCTAGTCCCAGAGTTTCCGAGAAAATTCCTGCACCAACTCCAGTGTCCATCTTCGAACCATCAGTGAAGACAGTTATCGTAGATGCATTACTGAAAGGTTGGTTGTTTTCCCACTCCTCTCTATTAGGAAAAGAGGTAGTGAAGGGTCTGTTGAAGTTTAAATGGGGTGTTGTGTAGTCTGTGCAAACATTATTTCCCACATATCTCTGCAGAATCTGAGTATGGCCTGATGTGCTTTGCTTCCAGCATTTAGTCTGGCTTAGGCGCAGGGCACTGTGTGCTGCAGATTCTTGCACGAATAGATCTAGGGGTCTCAAGTTGAGTATAGCTTCCAGTCCCGCTGTGGGAGTGGTTTTCAACGCCCCCGTAATACCTACGCATGCTAATATTTGAACTTTTGTCAAGGTTTTCAGGTTTGTTGCTTTCTCAGTCGCGTTCCACCAAACTAAATTACCGTAGGTAAGTATCGGTCTAACTATTGCCGTGTACATCCACCTGATAATTTTTGGATTGGGTCCCCAGGATTTACCAAAGATCCTGTTGCAGGAATAGAACGCAACCATAGCTTTCTTTGCTCTCTCTTTAGTGTTGAGACTCCAGTTCAGTATCTTATCAAGGATCACACCCAAGTATTTGGCCTGATCCGAGATTTTGAGTGGAGTCCCTGCAATTGATGGTAATCTAAACATTGGTATTTTTCTTCTGTTAGTGAAGAGAACCAATTCAGTTTTCAATGGATTGACCATTAGACCACAATTCTTTGCCCATGTGTTGACCTTTGACAGGGCATATTCTATTTGCTCACTAATAGTGGATGGGAATTTACCTGTCGCAAGTAGTACTAGGTCATCTGCATAAGCTACTACTTTGACTCCACTATATTTTAATTTTACAAGAATTTCGTTCATGACTAGTATCCAAAGAAGCGGAGAAAGCACCCCTCCCTGGGGTATTCCTCTGGATGTGGATACTATTAAACGTGATTCTCCAAGTTCTGTATTAATATGCCTGTTTTTTAACATGCACATAGTCCAATTTATAATTGACTTTTCTATATTCAGCTCTACAAGGGCTCTCTTAACTGCATCATTTTCCACATTATTGAATGCTCCTTCAATATCTAGGAAGGCAGCAAGAGTGTATTCCTTATCTTTGAGAGTTTTTTTCAATTGTATTAACAACACAGTGAAGTGCAGTTTCTACGCTTTTGCCTTTCGTATAGGCATGCTGCATTGGAGAAATCACCTCCGGGTTCAGTGAGCTGCGAATATAGATGTCCAACATTCTCTCGAAAGTTTTAAGAGTAAACGACGTGAGACTGATTGGTCTATAGTCTTTAGCTTCCGTATGGCTGGGTTTACCAGCCTTCGGGATAAATAGGATCTAGCTTGATGTAAAGTGGAAGTAAAGACGCAAATTATTTTATGGAGTTATCATGTTCCTAAAGAACACCACCCAAATAATGCGCCTAGAAAAAGTTTAATTGTCTCGAAAAAAGGTCTAAGGACTTAAATAAAAAAAATCTGCGTTAATCTGCAGAATAGTCTGTAAACTGTTTTTAACGGTACCTCCGATAGCACCTTTTTTTATTTTTCTACTTTGTCGTTAGCGGCTCCACCGATTTCGATCGACAATTTCGACTTTTGAAAGCTCAGCCTCGAAAACGAGTTAATTGGCATGTTGAGGAAAATGAGATATCAGAGCCGTAAGCAATCTCAGTCTTGTGAACAGGATTCCTCGGCAAAATTTCTTAATTTTGCTGTGAAATTACTGAGGAAAAAAATATTGTATCTGCTTGCTTACTTTTAACGAAGAAAAATTAGCTGATCCTAAAATATTTATTATTAAATACAGTACTTTAAATTGGCATACCAAACTTTTTGAAAAATGTTAAAAAAAATTGTACATAATGAAATAAATTTTATAAAACTTCTGCAATGACTTTTATTTCAGATTGTTGAGCTAACGAACAAAGATCAAGAAATAAACACGCTAAAGCATGAGTTATCTCAAAAACAAGAAGCTGACTCTGATCTCCAAGTAAAACATCAAAAAGAATTGTTTGAAAAAGAACAATCCATACTACAACTCAGCGAAACAATAAGTTCTTTAAAAACAGAAATAACTGAATTTCAAGGTTTGCACAAACGTTACAATGACCAACAATACGAAATTGATAAACTTCGATCAAAACTACAAAAACAATCGTCACAAATTGAAAAATTTCAAAAGTTAGAAGAACAAAATTCAAATCCCAGTGAATTGTTAGAGACTTGTCAACAACAACAACAAACAACTTTAGTCACAAATATCATCTCTAAAATAGAGATTGAACAAATCTTAAAAGAAAATAAAGAATTACAAATGAAATTGGATTCTTTAAAATCTAGTCAAAGCTTAGAGCAAAATAATTTAAAACAAACTAAAACAGAAATTCAACATATTTCTGAAAAATATCAAAATGTATGTAAATTATATGAAACATCCAAATTCGAATTGGATATGAAAGATATAACGGTTGAAAAGTTGCGATTCGAAAAGGAAAAAGATACTCGTGAAATAAAATCATTAAGACAGAAATTAATCGAAGTTTCAAATCAACTCGATTGTCAGCGGACCTTAGGTAATGAATTTGAATTTTTACTTTCAAAAACTCAACAAGAAATGAATCGAGTGAAAGCTGAAAACCAGTGCAATATCGATAAAATCTTAAAACTCAAAGATGAAACAAACCAAAGTGTGGAAAGACTCAATCAGAAAGATTTACAGATTGAGGATTTGAAAGCGAAACTTTTGGCTGAAAAAGAATTAAATGCTAAACTAATTTCAAATAACAACGTTAAGGTCTTGCAGGAAGAACATATAAGCCAAAGTAGAGTTAAATTAATGCAAAAATTGATGTCCTTTCATGCAGATAAAGTTGAACAATTGAACGCAGAAAAACAGCAGTGGGAGAACTTGCTGACGGCTATAGATAGCCCTAAAGAACTCGATGTGCCATGCAGTGAATTCGATGATCTTAATCAGCTATTCGATGAGCAAAACATTGAGTTTATTCAATTGAATGAAACATACCATCGACAGAGTGAAAGCCTTAAAAAAGCTTTCGAATTTGCGCAAGAAGAAAACAAAATTTTGAAAGAGCAGTTGCAAACAGCTAACTTGAAAATAAGTGATCTGGAAAACCAAATTGAAGCCATCGAATGTGCCAATGTTGATTATCAGAAAGAAATTGCACATCTTGCCGGAACAAATGAGCGTCTTATACAAGAATTCAATGAAGACTTTTCACGGGAGAGAGAAAGCCATAAAAGAGAAATGAAACAATTCCAAACGGAGGCCAAATTACGCAGCGAAGAGAGTAATGTTTTGCGAGAAAAGCTGCAAGCTGAAATTGATCAATTAAAGTCGTCACAAAAACAACATGAATCTTTTGATAGTGATAAGCAGCCACAAAAGGATGAACAAGAACGAATCTTACAAAATGTCTTAGAAAGCGAACATCAACGACAAATGATTCGTTATGATTTGCATATAAGATCACTTTTGTCAAATGTTAAAAGCTATAAGAAAAATTTGGAAATTGTCGAAAATCGTTATGATGCTTTAGTAACGAAATCAAAAGATATGGTCGAAGTTGACCAGTTACGAGCGATGGAATCTGCCTTGCACGATATGCGATTGCAGTTTAAGAATAGTCAGAGGGAAATTGATGTAAGTCTGAAATAATAATTTAATTTTAAATTTCGTTTAATTTAATAAAATTTTTTTATTGCAGAACTTGAAGCATCAACTTAAAACTATGAATGAACAGTTTTATGCTACTGATGCTAGTAAAAGTTCTAATACAATAGATTTGACTAATCTTATGGACGATTATAAAAAAGTGAGTAAGATTTTTAATCGACTCCTTGGGAGTCAGACGATTTGTTAAATTATATTTTATTATTTTCAACTTTCGTTAATGGCATTATTATGACCCGTTGATGAGTAAGGCCCTTTATTTCGATCCTTTCTTTTTGGAGCCATAGAACTGTTAGCAAGATATTTTAAGTAATGGTATCAGTAAATGCTTTCTTTTGGATGACTCAATTAGATTGCTTCTTGAGCTAATAATCTTTATTATTTTTTCATTTATTATACGGTATGATTAGAGATGTCTTTCTTTCTAAAAATGTTTCTTAATATCTTTCTTATAGAGGATATGGCATGTAAATAAATACCAGGAATCTTTAAAAATACGTGCAATCTTCAATCATTTGTCAGCATTTATTTAATCGCGTTCGAATAAGCCTGAATTAATCTAGCATTGTTTCTAGTTTTCGAAACAAATTTTAGAAGTGATTTTGTGTCTGGTCTTCAACTTTTTTTCACTGCACTTTACTCTATGACTTCAAACGATTCAAACTGGGTACTGAAAAGTAGCAATTTCATTTTGAAAGACGGAGAACTTTCACTTTATAGTTGTGGAAAATCTATTCATTCTTTTTCCACACTACATTTTAGTGGTTTTTTGATACATTGGTTAACAATTTAATGAATTTTATCGTTATGGCATTGCCGTCAGCGCATATGCCCATACAAAATTGTACTCACTGAAACCGTTTCAATAATATTGGTCATAAAATTTTAGAACGATGAGACGCAACTCATAAAAATATGCCCAATCTCTTTTGTTTAAGAGATAAAGCCAACCTTTTTTATACTTCCTACCGTGACATCAAAAGAATAAAGTAGATTCAATAAAGCATTTTATAATACCTTGAAAGACGTAAGAACATCCAACTTGTTGTTCTATATTACTCATATTTAAATTTTAATTCTAAAGCCCTGTTTCCAAGAAAATGAATAACAGAAAACGTGCTTCAAACAGAAAATTTTATCTATAGACACGGCAGTACAAATTGGAATAAGTTATTATATTTTAACAAAATTCTATATACGATTGTGTTTTTTTTTTATGTTTTTAACTGCGTGTCTAAATTGATTTATGACAGTTTTTTAACACCCTAGCAAACATTGACATCTTGACTAAGCATGTATCTATGAAAATTTAATAGTTTTAGTACACCCGCCTGGTTTATATGCGTTCTTTTTTTTATTTAAAAAAATCAACAAAAGCAATACGTAAAAAACTTGTCGTGATCTATTAATGACTAATTTACGTTCTTTGATAATATTAAAATCAAATTTTTAAAAACAATTATTTATAATTCAGCATTCTTTATTTATTTAGCCTAATAAAGCTGTACAAAATGAAAAACAAGATACACAATAGAGCGTATTCATAGTTGTTTTTTTTACCAATACAAAGTTTCAGATCAAATGGCTCAATGAACCTCATTTTCGTAGCTTAATTGTGTACTGTAGGTATTAAAAGATATGTTTATTAAAATATCAGCTCAAACATTAGCAGACAAAACTTAGAAAGAGTTAACGAACTACTATGTACATAGGACAATACATTTAAAAACATAATACCGGGCTACAATAGAACTTATTTTTATGTCAGAAACCAAGATAGGTTTTTGATGCCCAAAATATTCTAACCACATAGCACCAAAATGCCGTTTTTTTCGGCACGGAATCTAATAGGTATGATTCACTTTTTTAAACCTGGTATTTGTTCAAGACCAATCTCTACAATAACAATTTTTTTCGGAGCGTTTACCCAACACTTATCCTAAATTAAATTATATTATCTTTATTATTATCTTTGTACTTTTAAAATTTTAACCTTTTTAATAATAATATGTTGTTCGTTATTATTTTATAGCTAATCCAACAGTCACAAATAACTACAAAACGTCCCTCAACTTCAGAGATATACAAATTGATCAACAAAAGCAACAGCTTTGTGCCAAATTTAACAAATATTTCTACTTCTGTAGATAGACTGCGTGAAGATGTACAGCAAATTTGTAACGTGATAAATGTATCATCTTCTGGGAGAGCAGGGAGCCCGCAGTTAAAAATGTCACTTATGGATGAGCTCAAAATAGCTGATAAATAGTGCTCAAGAAAATCTACGCAAAATGATACATCTTAACTAAATTAACAGCAACAGCAACAATATAACAATAACAATACATTGTAAATAATTTTTTATTTGTGATTATTTATTTATGTTTAACTCACTTGTTGACTAAACAAAGATTAAAATACAAAAATCTTAACACATAATATATTTAGAAAAATAGATATATGTATATGTATATTTATTTATGTATGTATAAGTTTGTGTGTCTATTAGATCATTCTATTTAGCAATATGTATTTTTTTTTCTTTTTGGGTAATAAACAAATGCCTCAAATGGAAAATTAATTTTTTTATTTACTTTTTGTATGCATTCATTGAAAAAAAAAATAGGTTTTGGGAAATACCAATTGATGTGGTTTTTTTTAAAGTTTAAGAGATTAAACAACAACTTTTTGTGGGCATTTAGTTGTAAAATTTTACTTCGTTTGAGACGAGCGTTATAAGATGGTTAGTATATTGATTATAATCCTAAGGCAAAAGCCGATATATCAATTTTTTCTTAGAAAACAGTTACCACTTTTAATCTAAAACGAAGAATTTCCAAAAAAATATCATTTTCTTACTACTTACCACTAAACCAAATGCAACCTTTGAAAGAAGCAATAAATCTAAAAATTTGTAATTAATTAGAAACAAAATAATACAAATCAAATTGGTCAATAAATTTACATCTTAAAAAAAGAAACTAAAATGGAAAATTTATATTTTAATTTGCTTTTTTTTCTGCTGCATTAATGGAAAAATATGATTTGGTGTGGTTATTGTTGAGAAGGTACGACTACTTTTCGGGGGCAGTTGTAAAATTTAACTTCGATAATTAGATTTAATTGGCACTCAGCCAAATCCTCATATGTCAACTTATACTACCTATGAAAACAAATTAATTTTCAAAATTATTGCAAGTTTAATATTTTGTAACTATTTTTATTTAAGAAAGTAAAATAAGTACAGTAGGGAAGAGGCGTTGCTAACAGCTAAACAAATTACCCAGGAGTTTTTTTTTCCCATTTTGGAAAATTTCATATCGTGCATCATCTCCAAAAATGGAGTTAACCTGATGAAGTTTCAATATGATAAACTCCAGACATAACATCTATGAATTTGCCATTATAAGTTTTAACGTTGAAGAATGTTTATTTATAACTTTTTGGAGTTGTTGCTTATGTTTAAATACTAAAATTGCGATTCAAATTAAGTGTTTTTCTCCTTCCAAACCAATTTACTTCGAAATTGTTTTCGAACCTTGTTATGACTGTTTTGCCCGGGTAACATTTTATTTCTATGGTAAAATAAAATTCTCACGTAATTGGCGATAGAGCTGTAGTAAACTTCAGCCGAACACAATTTTCAAAAAAAAAAAAAAAAACATGACTATTTATCATCATTATCCACCCGCATTATATTCACCTGTTCATACAAACAAATTAAAAATATAACGTTTAAATCGACAACCAAGTATAAAATTTGTGTTAAAGTTGAGCGTGGATCTGTTTCTCGGATCAAATTCATTTAAATTTGCTGCAGTAGTGGAAGTGTTTTCAAGTGCATTTATTATATTTCTTTCAATTTTAAAGTAATAACAATAATAAATCTATCAGACTTGTTATTAAAATGAGAGTAAGCTAACGTATTATATAATTTGTATTAATTAAGCGGTGACTTACAAAAAAAAAAAATGATTTCAAAAGTAAACGAGATAATTTTAGTTGCTTGCGTAAAATATAAACCGTTATCGTACAATCGTAAATTTTTTATTGTAAAAGTCCTTCGTGTTGAAACTTTAAATGAGATTTTCTATTTTGAAAGGAGGTTTTTAAGGGTTTAAAAGAACCTTTTGTTTTCGAATGCAAGTAGGTACAAACAAAAATAAGGAAGAACTGGATTGCTAGAAATTGAATTCTAGTTTAGTGCTATAAAGTGGCTATAGGCGTTCAACAAAGTATTGTTTTTTTAATAAAATGAAACGATTAACGCAAAAGTGGGAAAAAGTACTATAACAAATAATTTTGTTTCTGATTTTTTAAGCTATACACAAATTTTGCAATGAAATTCATAAATCTAGTTTTATGATAAAAGCTTAAGACATTAAAGCTAAGAATTTTAATCAACATCGTAAGAACCGTTCTTGACTCCTCTGTACTAAATTTAAATCAAATCCGTCAATCTGTTGTTCTAGCTTGGTGTACGTACAGTGCACGCTTAGACTAACGTTATGACGATCTTTTGTTAACTTATTTGCCTGAAAAGAGGCGTCTTAATTTAAAGCTTAAATACAAATTTCTACAATTTTTGATGAATTAATGTACCCACATGGAAAAATGCCAAGTTTAGTCAAGGCCCTGGATTGGATAGTCTTCCGTAAGGGAAATCTAGTCGAGGAAAACTTGTCAAAGACTCGTAATGCTCGTTCTAGTAAAAACATATTGGGCTAGTTTTTCTTTTCTTTTCAGAAATGCCCCCTATATACATTTATAACACAAAAATAAACTTTAAAGACATCATACAATGGTATGAAAAATTAAAGCATGTTGGTGTTCATTTTCAAAACGGCACAGTTTTATTGTGAGGCCCCAGAGAATTTCATTAGTTTCCCTTGCTGGGCCTTGAGCGTGAGCGTCAATGTTAAACTTTCTAGGGCCTCGGTTTTCCAGGCGGGTATTCGAAAAATTCGTTATTATTCAATGGGGGGTTAAAGTGGCTCAACCATTGCTATTTTCTTCACCTATAGCTATTCAGCTTGTTCACAATCTCGAACTTGGAAGAAAATAACCTAATTCGTATGGAAGAAATCGAATCGTCTTATTTGTGGGTACTTGAAATATTTTTTCCTTGTAAAGTAATTATTATGGTGACATTCGACTTATCTTTAACCCATCAACAATGGCCTATGTGTGGTCCTTTTGTGGAAATGAGTTTAAGCAATTGTATAGCTCAAGGCGGAAAGGAGACTTCTATCAGCATTATGGTGAAGGAACCCAACTGGAGGCAGTTAGTTTAGGACCCTGCCTTACTCTAAATGTAGTCCATATTTGTAACTAAGCAAGAGGGGGCGAAATCTCAAATGGCAATCCAAATCTCCAAATCTCGAATAGCTAAGCAATTTTTTTTATTATTGAAAATCGATCTAGCGATTTAAGTAAAATAAAACATCAAACCTATAAAATTGAAAAAGAACAAAAATTAATTAGGCGTGTTCCTTAAATTCATGATGGTGACCGAAGACTCAATACAATCTAATCAAACGATTTGTGTTTACCTTATCTACTTATATGTATAACGACGACGCCGACGCACTATGGGCCCAAGTGACGTTTTGCGTCTCAAAAATCTGTAACTTTTTTGTCTTGTGAGATAATACGCTGAAATTTCGCACATATCTTCTTGAATATACAGCCAACAAAATAATGTAAGTTTCTAAAGGTTAAATGTATGCTTTTTGTATTTAAAAATTATTCAAACAATTGGCACGAGTACGATAACTCAGGCGCCAAGAAATAATAACGGTTTTTTGTAGAACAGTTCAATACAAGCATTTTTTACTATAGGAGGGGGGGTCTATCTCACCCCGTTTGGTCGGGAGGGGCAATTTTATAAAAACAGTACCAAAAATGTAAAAAAAATATTTAAAAATAACGGTAATACTTATAACAAAGTATTATACCTTCTTTTAAAGCCAATACTCTTTTCTATCAGCCAGTTTTTGAATCAAGTGAAATCTATGCATGGTTTTTGAAAAAATTAATTTTAAACTCAAAATTTGCGAGAAAAAAGCATAAAAAAAAGGTTTAAAGTGTAATTTCTCAAAACTGTTAAATTATATATATTTTTTTTTTCTGAAATTCGTTGCTCTAATTAATTTTTAATCAAAAACTGAAAACTAGATGATTCTGTCTTCTAGTTTTTGAAAAAATCGATACCTTATTGATTCAAAAACTGGCTGATAGAACAGAGTATTGGCTTTAAAAGAAGGAATAATACTTTGTTATAAGTATTACCGTTATTTTTTAATATTTTTTTTACATTTTTGGTTCTGTTTTTATGAAATTGCCCCTCCCGACCAAACGGGGTGAGATAGACCCCCCCTCCCATAGTAAAAAATGCTTGTATTGAACTGTTCTACAAAAAACCGTTATTATTTCTTGGCGCCTGAGTTATCGTACTCTCCCCAAACATTTGCATGCACACAAATTACGGAATAAACACATAACACCGTTATTTGTATGCGTCATGTTATTTGAAATTGAAGCTTTTTTTTCTTTAAATTTATAATAAATACAATTTAAATTAAAAAAGTAGTACAAATAAAAGGGCACGGTAATGGCAAATAAAGTTCTTGCTCTACATCTTATTTACAAATCCAACCTAAGCAATTATTGACCCCCTCTTACTCCAGTACCAATAAAGTCAGATACTTGAAATTTGAAGAATTTACTTGACTAATCAAGTCCAGACGTGGAAATAAATTTCAATCTCTAAGAATTAGTTGTTCCTGAGATATATAGATCATACATCACTAAAACCATATAACTGACCTACTCACCCCTCACTCGCTCTTAAATAACTGATACCAGTTTTGTATAAACATATAAATGTCACACCAGCATTATGCAAACCTATTATATCAAAGTATAATGTGAGTGCGCTGCTGTAATAAAAAAGATGCAAGATGGTCGATCCAAACTGGTGGAAAATTTAGGACTTTCAAACCCCTCTTTTATTAATTTTAAAATGAGAGTAGACTTTAAAAATAATTTCTTAGTATGTTCTTGGAATCGATTTTAAGTCTACAATGGTTGGGAACCAATTTTAAACGTTTAAGATTTCATGCGAAAAAAGATATTGCAAAATCATGTAAAATCTGTGATTTTTTGTTCTACTTCTTATAATAGGTTTATGGTTCTTAATCAAAGAAAAGCAATTAAAAGCATACAGATTTTTTATATGTTTTAGTTTATGAACTAAGGAATAATTTGCGCCCTAGAACTAAACGGTGGATGACGGTGGAAGTACTTAAAACTCCAATCGAAATTTGGCAAAAGCTAAAAAAACATGTGTTTTTGAAAAAAATAAATTTATCTAAAATATATATTTTCCAAAACATATTTTTGCAAACTCGAATAGTAGTAATAATAAGCTTTCCAAAAACATATAACACTTATACCTTATCATTATCAATAATTAAAAGAAAGTGGTTTCAAAAGTAGCGTCACTATGTCACGCAAACAGTGTTTTTTCTAGGGAGCACTTTAGAAAGGGTTAAATACTAGAAAGACTGGATGGAAACATAATTTTTTTATTGGAATCTGTACTTTAAGTATTCCTTAATTCATTTCTGCCAAGAAATTAATATTAAAAATAGTTTTGAAAAAACCATTTTTGAGACGCCAACCATCATTTGGGCCCATAGTGCGACGTTCCAAAATAATTATAATTAAACTTTTGAAATATTTCTTCTTTTTAATTTTTCCATTTTCATATAATTTCTAATAAGGTCGTTTTAAGGACTTTATTTGGAATATGCATCTGTCTCTTTTTGGCTAAGGACATATCAGTGCTTGGAACAACTATTGTTGGAGATATTCTGATTGAAACACAAAAAAATGGTATGTTTATAATAAATTTAACAATTTGTAACTACCTTTTTTTTTACTACTTTCATCAATTTTTCCCAAGGATTATTGTATTGTGATTCATTGATTTGTCCAAAAGGAACAGCACAATGCCAAGTTACCAAACGAAATGATCCAATTGATTTTAAAACAATCGTGAGAACCCGAAAGTGTATTGGACCCAATGGTGCTATTTTACAAGAGCAAACATTAAATGAACCCAATAAGTACCTAAGTATTGTTAACGTTAATGTCGCATCAGGCGGTGGAATTTATAATCGACCACTTACACCTGAAGAAAAAAAAGAACTTGATGAGACTCTGAAAGAGGTACAACAAAATATCCAAACTGAGCTGAAACCTTTTTTGGATGGAAGTTTTGAAAAAAATTTACAAAAGGAAATTCTGAATTCATTTAAAATTTGATTTCAAATGACGACAGTTTGAATTTTTTTTTTAAATATTGCTGCTGATGGTGGTATGTAAACAAACCTGCATAAGTATACCAAGTTATACAACATGTTTTTAATTAATAAAATGTTATGTTATTAGATTGATGTGTTTTTGGGAAAATTTTGTATGAAACTATCAATTGCGGGAGTTACAGCTTCTAGGCTAGAGGCTTAACTCATGCATGAATCATGAGCTTTCTTTGTTTTAGTCAAGAAAAGCAATTATTTCATATTTCGATGTGGATTTCTTGATTCTTGACCTGAAGTTCTACACATACATCAATACAAAAATAAGATCACGTCTATTCTTTAAAAGATAAGAAACTTGATAGTAAAAATTAATAAAATTTTTCCAGGACTGGCCCAAACCGATGTAGACCAATGTACACATTCACATTCAGGTTTAAGTATGATATTTATAATGAATTTTAAAATACCTTGTGTTGTTTTTGTACCAGGCATCATAGCCATCAGCTGTGTTTTTATAAGGGTTTATAAAAAAACAAAACTATCCAGATAGATTTTGATTAGATCTCTCGCATTTTCAGAAACAAGTCTATAGCGTTAAAAAGGGCTGTTGCGATTTAAAGGAAGTCATTGCATTTATTGCTCTTTTGTTAAAACAAGTACCTTAATATTTCTAAATAATTTTAAATCTTGTTTAAAACGTGAATTAATTGTTTCCACCACCCATTATAGCTGCAACTTATAAGCATTCTCAGCGCTTAACTGACAATCAAAAATCGTAAAAATTCGAATCGTTATCCCTTGATAAAAAAGTAAGTATACGCCACAGAACACGCAAATTTTCAAAACTGAAAGTGTCCATAATATTTAAAATGGCAATCGAGGATCTGTACCATTTGATCAAGAGAGCCGTTGGTATGCGCAAGCATTTGGAACGCAACCGTAAAGAGAAGGACCGTAAATTCCGTTTAATTCTTGTCGAATCAAGAATCCACAAGCTCGCCAGGTACTACAAGACCAAGAGTGTTCTCCCACCCAACTGGAAATATGAATCTAAGACAGCCTCTGCTTTGGTTGCTTAAGAAGTTCAGCGATAGATAAGTGGTAGTAGTGGATTTATTTATTTTTTTTTTATTTTGTTAACAAAGAAACATGGAATAAAATAAGATGCCCGAAAGGAGAAAAATAAAATGCACGACTGGATCGCACGTACTTGCTCTTATGTTCAAGTTAAGAACTTTAAAAAATATTCAAGTAATTATAGAAAAAGTATAAAAAGCATTTAAAACGTTCTTTTAAATGTATAAACAGCCTGATAACTAATTTAGAGCTCAAAAAAAAGTATGCCATTTGATTACATGAAAAAATATGAATATATGCAAAAAAAAAAAATTTAAAATCGTTGGAGCCGTTTTCTTAAGAATTAATTTTTTATATATAAAATTTTTGTAAATTTTTTCAAAAAAAAAATTGGTATGCCAATTTTGAGTATATATTAATATACATTTAAAACTGAAATTTCAAAACAACTCATCAACCCGTTTTTGAAATATTGAATTTTCAAAAAAAAATTTTGAATCTTTTTTTAAAAATCCAAAATTTATTTTTTCAAAAATTTTGGTATGCAGTATTATTTATATTCTAACAAAGCTTTTGTGCAAAAAGTTTCATTGAAATCGGATGAGCGGTTAATGAGAAAATCTAAAATCAAAAAAACCGTTATATGGCAGGTACCGTTAATAAATGTTTTCGGTGATTTTTTTTCTTACTGGAAAGAAAATCATACCTACAATAATACACTGATTTTTTTTATCAAAATCGTTAGAGCCGTTCTTGAGATAAATAAGCTTTTCCGTAACGGTTGTATGGCAAGTACCGTTATTTTTTGAGCTAAAAAAAAAATTTCAATTTCCCCTCTGGAGAGTTACAAAAAACCTTAAGTCCAAAATTTGAAGAAAATCGCTTCAGTGGTTTAGGCTGTAGGTTGAAGTACGGACAGACAGACAGACAGACAGACAGACAGACAGACAGACAGACAGACAGACAGACAGACAGACAGAATTTTGCCACCCACTTTTTTCGTGTTCTCTATCATCGTAATGTCATGTTTGATTGTTATCTCGAATTTTTTTTTTGCACGAATCCAAAACTTGCCCTATAGTACCTATATCGCAAGTAAAAATATGATAGATGCGCAGAATTGAATAAAAATTATAATTCTATAATGGTATAACCGATTATATAAGTACTGCGAGTATTCGGTGCAGGGAACTTAGTCCCCGGGAACCAGGTCCACCGAGGGAATAAGTTCTCATTTAATGGGAACTAAGTCCACTTCAGCGAAGTGGAATTAGTACTCATAGAAGGTGGGAACTAAATTCCTCAAAAACTGAGTGGTTTAACTTCCCTTAAAATGTGGATTTAATTCCCACTTCCAAGTAAAAAATTCAAAGTTTCTTTAAATCCAGATTCTTTAAATGCAAAAGAAACCTTGCATACCTACACTCAGCCTCACAACTACCCCAAATCTTATAGTGAGCCCAAGCAGTTTGGTGGCGGGGGCAACATGCCCCCCCATACATACCTCACTATTTATTCGTCATATAGTGCTTTGTCTTACATAAATACAGTGCTAGCACTCAGCATTACGGCGAATAAACAGTGAGATATCTATGGGGGGGCATGCTTCCCCCTGCAACTCCCCTGCTTGGGCTCACTATAGGATTTGGGGTAGGTGCAAGGCTGGGTGTATGCAAAGTTTTCGCGCAATTTTGAATTTTTGTAATTTTTATCGTTGAAAGTTAGTTCCCTCTTCATATTTCAAAATGTGTACTTAGTTCTCATAAAGAAATGGACTACTTTGTCACCTTGCCTGGGAACTAAGTCCACTTCTCTAAAGTGGATTTAGTTCCCATTAAATGAGAACTAAGCCCCTCGGTGGACTTGGTTCCCGGGGACTTAGTTCCCTGCACCGAGTATTCACTATATGACCAATTTACCGTTGTTTATACATTATAGGGTGGTCGTTAAAAAAAAGGTCATTCCGGATGGGCCCAGATCGGCTATAAATGAAGAAAAAAAATTCCCTTTTTTTCAGATTTTTATTTTCTTCCCCTATAGTCATTGTACTGGTAAATTAAATTTCCCCTTTTTTTTGCATACTAGGAAATTCGCGTAAGATCTGCCAAAAAATTCAGCGCATGTAGGTGGAAACTAAACAAGAAAAAAAATCCTATTAGAGGGGGGGAGATATTAATCTTCCCCCGCATGGACGGGAGGGGCAATTTAATAAAATATTTTCAAAAAATAGAAACAAATTAATTAAAAACAACGGCAATACTTACAGTTATATTTTGTAGTTTTTTGGAAAGCCAGAAGTCCATTCTTACGGCTTGTTTTTAAATTAAGTTTTTCTGGTGACTAGTTTTGGCAAAAAATTGTTTCAAACTCAACATTTTGAATTAAAATTATTATTTTTTTTTTTTCAAATTATAAGTTCGAAAGCAGATTTGGCTGAAATTGTTTATTCAAAGAATTTTATTTAATAATCAACTTTTAAAATGGACTTCTGGCTATCCAAAAAGCTACAAAACATTACTGCAAGGGTTGCCGTTGTTTTTTTAATTAATATTTTCTATTTTATGCAATTATTTTATTAAATTGCCCTTCCCGTCCAAGCGGTGGAATTTTTTTCTTGTCTAATGTCGTTTTTCATTGTTGAAAAGATTTGATCTTTTTGCGAAAAGATTTGCATTTATTCTACTTTTTCATGTTTTATTCAAAAAAAGATGAGATCTGAAGAAGAAAGATGCGATCTTTCTAGTTTGGGAGATTTGATCTGCATTCACTAATACATGCAAACACTTTCCTGTCAAACAGCATCTCGCAGTTGGACATTTTTTTGTTTTGCATTATTTTTGTACGACGACGTACGTGATGTTTATTTGTATGCGTGTATGTGTGCTATGTGTGTAATTGAATCTACTCAAAAGTACGCCCAGATGTTTCATTCAAGACAGCAATTCTTGATTTTAAAATCAAATCTTTCAGATTTCAATGAAAAACGACATAATTGTCACCTACATGCTCTGAATTTTTCGGCAGATTTTGCGCAAATTTCCAAAAAAAAAGGGGAAATTTAATGTACCCCTTCAGCGACTATAGGGGATGAAAATAAAAATCTGAAAAAATTAAGGATTTTTTTTTTCTTCATTTCGAGCTAATTTAGGCCCATCCAAATATTAAAACTAAAAAACAAACATTATAACGACCCACCCTTATAAACATTTGTAGATCCATATCCCTCTAAATCCGCACTATTGCTTTACTTAAAAAAAAAAAAAACTCGTTATAATCACGAAAATTATTTTGCTGTTCATGACATCGGTGACGTGAGGAACTAATTTTATATTTGATACCTACTTTTATGTATGGGGAACTATCAAGTACTATTATTTATGTCGTCACATATAGCCAGTCTCGGAGAAAACTTTCAAAGAAAGTAATTTCATCTTTGTTGTCTACAATAGATATGCCCTGCCGATTCATACATAAATGTATATTGTTTTATGTTAATCGAAGCCCAAATGTAGACCATACACAGATTTTTTTTCATCAAAATCATTTCAGTTGTTTTTGGGGCAGGTATCTATGTAATAAGCAGGGAAATAATTTTGTTGACCTAAAAACATTAAAAAGGGCAAAATAAAACCCTTAAAAAGGGAAAAAAAGGTTTTTTAAAGTTCTCAGGAACAACTTCTACAATTATCTCTTTAAAGCGTTTTGAAGGAGCTGAAGGACCTCTCTATTTAAGCATCAACGAGTAAAACCCATTTAAAACCCTATTAAAGCATTCACTTCAACGTTTTTGGGAAGTTATTGGAATTAACGTCAGCATCTAAGTCCCGTATTTGCCTTTAAAACCAAAATCATTAACAAAAATTTCCTTAAAATTGAGAACACTTGGCCATTTCATATTCCTTGATGAAAATAATAGCTTTGTTCCAGGGATTTTTGGGCAATAATTTGCAGTCAGTCAAGTTTCGACGAAATTCTGTCACAGAGAACCAAATTGAAGTGTGGAAAAGTTTGGAGGTAAAAATTTGTTTTTATTGGTATCTGACATCGGGCCAAAGTTAATAAATAACATTTAGCATTTTAAAGACCAACAATTTCCACCCATAGACATTTCTTGGGCAAAATTTTGTCAGGAAGGAAAAATTTTGTACTCTCTTGTGAGCATTCTCTTCTGCCTAAAATAACCCAATTTCCGAATTGTGGAACAGGAATGGGGCAAATATTGGTGACCAATAATAAAAGTAACTATAGCCATTTTGGTCAATGTTTGGAAAAAGGCTTATCTTAGTTAATAAAATAAGTACGTACACACAGAAACTCAAAACTATTTTGTCATATTTTAAGATTTAATCTTTAGAAAATAATGAACTTTAAAGAAAAAACGAATAAAGGTAAATAAGACTAAGTTAGCTTAATCCTATCCCTGGTAATAAGCTTTTTGTAACCGGTTGTATTTGAATGGTATGTATCATAATTATACCTCTTCTTTGGTTGCAACGCTCGTCTTCAATGACACTCCCTATATCAGCTCACTAGAGAAAGACAATTTGCTTGAAGCACAGTTTGCTGTTAATTCGACGCTCCCAGAGATTGTCATGACTCCACCTGTACTTGAGAGCATTAATGATTTTATGGAACAAATCTTTGCACGCACTCGTACAGAGTAGCAAGAGATTTCAAAAATCTCGACAAATCCGCTGGCCCATATTGTTCTGAAGAGGTGTTCTTCAACACTGGCAAAACCACTGCGTAAGCTTTTCCATCGGGTCCTACTCTACTGGTCTCTGTCCGTGACCCTAAAAAAGGTGAATCTTTGTCTCACTCCAACTATCGACCAATTGCACTTACGGCCCTTCTTTTCAAGGTAATGGAAACGCTGATTAATTAACAGCTTAAGAAATATCTTGAAGAACGGATCTCATACCGAGCAGTCAAATAAATTTTTACATTAATTTGGAGATATATAATTATTGCGCTTGATATTTCAAAAGCGTTTGATAGAGTTTGGTATCAAGTTCTCTTATCGAAAATGCGTACATTTGGTATTGATGAATCTCTTCTTTTTTGGACTAGAAATTACGTTTCTGACCGATCAATACATGTTGTTTTGGACGATCTGATATTCATGAAATAAATGCTGGTGCGCCCCAGGGCTCCGTTTTGTCTCCTACTTTCTTTCTAATTTTCATTAATGATCACTGATCTGAAACTTCTTATCCATTAAGGGCCAGTTTTTCAGTTCAGGGCTTACTCTGAGTTAAATCAGAGTTAGCTAATCCTGAAAATTATTTAGCCCGGAGTTAACTCAGGAACAGTTTTTTCAGGATTAACTTTATCTTCCAGCTGTCAAAATTCCAGGGCCAACGATGTGCGACACTATGGATATCACCCTTTTATGCCTTTTACGCATTGGAATAGAGATGGCGCCACAACGGAATTGCACTGGCAATAACTTTCAATATCGAAATCGAGATGGCACTACAACTGAAAAGGCCCTCAATTTGGTTCCTGAGTTAACTCACCAAATTAGATGAGTTAACTCGAAATTAACTAAGGATTTCAATTGACTGAAAAACACGTTTCTGGAGTTAACTCAGGTTTAACCCCGAGACTAGGATGATCTCGCTCTGAAAAACTGGCCCTACATAAATTGTTTTGCTGACGACAGCATCCTCAGCTTTTCATATTCGTTTCTAGAATCAAATCCCTGTCCTTCAGATGTGGGACTTAGGGCCAGTTTTTCAGTTCAGGCTTTACTCTGAGTTAAATCAGAGTTAGCTAATCCTGAAAATACATTAACCCTGAGTTAACTCAGGAACAGTTTTTCAGTTGAGGATTAACTTTATCTTTCAGCTGTCAAAATTCTGAGGCCAACGATGTGCGACACTATGGATATAACCCTTCTATGCCTTTTACGCATAGGAATAGAGATGGCGCCACAACGAATCGCACTGACAATAGCTTTCAATATCGAAATCGAGATGGCGCCACAACTAAAAAGACCCTCAATTTGGTGCCTGAGTTAACTCACCAAAGTAGACGAGTTAACTCGGAGTTAACTTTCAATTTAAAATGACTGAAAAACACGTTTTTGGAGTTAACTCCGGTGTAACCCCGAGACTAGGATGATCTCGCACTGAAGAACTGGCCCTTTAACAGCAGAGTATGATAAGCTCATTTAATTCAGAACTTGACAGTACTGTCCAGTGGGGAACAAAAAACCACGTAGAATTTAATACTTCAAAAACCCAATGATATCTTCTGTCGTTAAAGCAAAGCCCTCACCCATTGCCGCTATCTATGAGCGGAACTTACATCGAGTAAACTGAACAACTTTCAGGTCTTGGTATATGTGCGTCTCAGACCACTTTCTGTGGAATGATCACATATTCATCGTCGCCAAAAATGCTGCAAAAGTGTTTAGGTTTTCTTCGAAGACACAAGAAATTTGTCTTCCCTTCTGATCTGGCTGTATTCTACAAAGCCTTCATTCGCCCGAATTCAATTCAAACCATTAAGTCTCTTGGATCGTATCCAAAAAAGAGCTTTAAAAATGAAAGTTGACAGTTCTATAAAGGAAAAATCTGATTCTCTTGAATATCGGCGTAAAGTTACATGCTTCACCTTATTTTATCGCTATTTTTATAAACAGTGTTCTAGTAAAAAAGCCAGTTGCATTCCTCCCTTGAAACAATTCCACCATAATACTCAAACTTCCAGGAATGTTCATCATTTTACCCTTGAGCCAAATTTCGGACGTACAGAGATTCTTTTTAAGCCAAACCACATGAATGTGGAATACTTTACCCGGCTCAACTTTTCCCTTCCATTTTGATATCCAGAATTTCAAAACCAATGCAAATCGGTATCTCCTTTAAAATCCCTCCCTATTTTACTAACGCTCGCACAATCATTTTAAGGGTAGTCACAATCCCTTTAGTGCACGCATAATTATAGAAAACAAAATTATAAGCCACCCACTCTATAAGAACCCATTGTGACCAAAGAATAAAAGAGAACACCGTCTTTTAATAACAAATCGAATAATAAACTAGCGAACAACCAAAGAACTGACAACGTTTTAATCATCTTTATAAAATAATTTCCTTCCGTTAGGCCTAGCATATGGAAAACATAAATCAGAATTTCAAAAAATGCTCCAAATACTAAATTTCAGTTATGACTAAATGATGCTATCAATTCGAATTTAAAAACGTTAATTTTAAAAATTACTGAAAAATTGTACACAAAACTTACGAATACATAATAAAGTTCAGTGTATTAAGTTAAAATTACAATCACTACGTTTTATTACTTTTACTAGTAACCTGGCAGAGAAGCGATCTTTTTTACTTTGTTTTTCTATCACACTAAGCTCTAGCCAAACACACATCAACTTGTGATGATAAATATCAAACTTAATTATCTACTCGTACTATAGGTATTGTGTGTCATACGAAATTGTTCATACAAAAAGCTTAAAGAAGAAAAAAAAAAAAAAACAAAAACAAAATTTTTCACGACGCACAAAAAAATACTTTTTAAAGTTGAGTACTCTGCTAGTTCGATCCCATTCGTTTAAAATTTCTGTCGCTGTTAAGGTGCTTTCGAGACTTATTTTGCATTAAATTTCAGAAGCTTGTTATCATGAAAGTGAGTACAGAAAATTCAGTGACATAAAGATAACATTGCATTAGAAAACAGTTTGTGGTGTTTTTTTTTTATTGATTTTCATAGTATCACGATTTTCCAAATGAAAATTAACTATTGATACATCTATATGGTATACCTGTGTGCACATTTTGTATTAACCTCTGACATATTGTGGTGTTAGCTGAATTGAATAAAAATAACAAAATTACCTTCCTACTTATCAAATGAAAAATCATTGAGAATTTCTAATAAAGGATTGATATAGAATTGCATCAATTAATAAATTAAATTAAATAAATTAAGAAAAATAAAACTGCTTGTAAAATGTTATGCGCAAATCATTGCCAATTGAAAATTAAGAATGAGTCAGACTTTGTTTGGGTTTGTAGAGCTAAAATGCACAGTGTCTCATGAAAGAACGTGGAAATAAAAAGAAGATTGTTTGAAAATTAAGATAAAAAAGATAAAAAACCAAAAAATATTTGAACGTGGCATAGATAAAACTTATTTGAGCAAAAAAGAAGATAAAAAAAATGAAAGCTAAAATTATGGAAATATGAAAATCGATATATCTTTAATGTTTAATACCGGCAATATATTCGGAAAACCTGTGGTGCAATGTGATGAATAGATTTTAAATTACTTGAGTGATACACTTTTTATAAGATAAAAAGTTGGACAAACCTATTTCCATTCTTATTTGGCATCGTTTAAGGAAAGGGATTTTAAAGGGATATTTTGTGTGCGTAGTTTATCAGACAAATATGGGAGTTTAAAGTTTAAAGTTTTCGTTAAAAATATCAAATTTGACACAACGATATAACTTGAAAAAGGGGGTCCCCAAATTCTACATTCTTAATATGTAGTGATTTTTTTTTTTCAAAATCAGAACTAAGGTTTTTAGATGATAACGTTAAAGGAAAATTGAAATTTTCGCTATAAGAGTAACAATTCTTGCATAAAACCATTAATGACAGCTTATTTTTCGATAAAAATTCTTTGAGGTTTTTGATTAAATATTTTCTTGTTCTATTGTAGGTATGGCCTAGCACAATTTTAGAGCATTTTTTTTAAGTTTCGCTTTACTGACGGGTCACATCACATTATAAATTTTTGGCAGGAATTAAAACAAAAATTGAAGGGAATCAAGATAAAAGTTTATTTCCCAACTTCGTAAAACTTTAAAACGTTAAAACTTGTCCGATCTAAAAAGCATTTTTGTTGGTTACAATACTTGAAAAAAGAAACCATCAGCGGGCAAAGTAAATATCTCAACAAAAAAAAAAACATTTTGAATATGGGATGACGTAGTATTTTTTTCGGGATTTTTGTACATTCTAGGTTTTTGTACCTTCAAAGCTTTTACCTTTATTGAATTTTTATTTTTATAAAGAGTGTTGCATGGGATTATTGTGATTCGAAAAAATGTTATGATCCTAAGATCAAGATTCTTTAGAACGATAAAATATGATTCGTTGTCTCGCGAAAAACTCAAAAAGGATTTTTATTTTTGATTCGATTGCGAATCTTATTTTTTTGTTCCTTAAAAATAAAATTGGTTTTCAAGATTGAATTACAAGGATCTGTAAAATATGGTTCGTTCCCCAATTTATCATGCGAAAACAATTCACGAACCGTACAAATAAGAGAGAAAAATTTAATTTTTCATTAATTATCTAATAATTAATGGACTTTTACTCCTAAACTTCAAAACCAACATATTTCACCTGTTCTTCAATCACAATGAAGAACTCTATAAGGACACAATGGATCACAAGATAGAGGGCATTCTATGTTAAAAGCTGTTCTATGCACTATCTGTTCTAGAAGGGGATTAAGAAAGACAAAAATGTCATCGCATTTCCTCGCCGAGTGTACTGTAGGTACATATTTTGAGCAGTTCGGAGAAGCTATTCTCTAATTGCACATTGCATTTGGCATATTACACCTTGTGTTTATAATGTCACGCGATACAGCTCTTTTTTCTTGAGATCTCGAGTTCAGTTATCGCCATATATAAGGCTATTGACGATGAATATTCTTCCATAGCGGCTTTGAAGCCAATGCAGAAACTGTGTGTCTCGACTTGAAGTTCATTGGTCATTTCCAGATTTTTCCTCATAGTTAAGATTTTTGATCTTTGACTGGCATTCGTCTTAATGTTCTTAATCATAACTACCTACAATTTGTATTCAAATGAGTAAGATGGATGACAAGACTTGCTCCGTATACAAACAACGTCAACAAAAATTGCATAAATTTACCGATTGTATTGGTCACATAATGTAAATACAGTCGACTCCCTCTAAATTAAATTGTCAGGGGATATCAAAATTATTTCAAGTTAAGGAGTTGTGCAAAAAGTTGATTTAGAAAGAAATAAATAAGTTTGGAAATATGAAAGGAGTATACAACAAACATTGTGAAAAAAATTCTTGTTAGAGGGAAATTTGACTTAGGGGGAGTTCGACTTAGAGGGCGTCGACTGTAGTTACATGAAATTGGTAGCCAATTAAATGATCTACAAGATTGATTAGGACAAATGTTGCCCTTAACTTGACGGTCAAGGATTTATTGTGCTGTAAAGAGGGAATAAACTGAAAATCTTACAAAATACGAAATTTTAGCCTTTTTTGGGAGCGGAGGGGGAGTGGTTGTGGAGTTTTGGAATTTTCATCTACCAACCATACCATATAACATATCAAAAATTTAGAACTACCCGACCTTTTGTAGGGTTAAACCTCTCTATTTACTGGACTATTAATCACTTTTTTTCCGGAGCATTAAACAAAATTGATATTTTTTAAATTTTTAGAGGTTATTTAATCCATCGACATTTTTCAATAGAATTTAACAATTAGTAGCCTGAAAGATGGTGGACGACCTATATTTAAACGATTTGCCAGATTCTTCGTCATAAGAAAAGGATTTAATCCCCAATTCAACAAAAATGACTTCAAAAATAAATCACGTCACAACCGTTGTGAATGGATACTATATGAAGAATGTTTTGTTTAAAGGATTTTTTCAGATCCTTGTCGTGAGAGAACCATATTCTAAATAAATTTCATTTCTCAGATCTTCCCAGAACGAAAGATAAAAAAAAGCATTTGGTTTGTTCGTGAGAGAACAATAAATTTGTATAGATCGAAAATTTTATAGTTCACGAAATATATTTTTTATGAATAACAAGAAGAAAAACAAAAACAATTAAGAAAATTATAGTTTTTGTTTTTGTGGACTATAATATTGTTTTAAATTCAGTTTCAAAGTTTTTTTTTATGACCTTTAGTCCAAGTGCGTTTTGCGCAGGCAAGAAATGGTTGGGCTCATAAGTAAGAATCTGTCGTGACCCTTGTAAGACGCAATATTTTAGTCGATGATTATTGACACTAATAAAAATTTGCAGCAGAAAATTTGTATAATAGTTTGTATGGTTCGTGAGAAGATCGAAGATTCGTATTTTATGACTCTCGGGCGATATTTAAGGAACCTTACCTAAAATGAACAGCAATACAAAACAGTTTAGATTCTTTGAAAGTACTGAATTAATTAGTACCAAAAATGTACTGAAGTTCGGTATTTTGTCTGTTTGGGATTTTGGAATTCGGGATTTTGGTATTCGAGATTTAGGGCATTCGGGGTTTTCATTTTTTGCTATGCTCGATTTTGACATTCGGGATTTTGTACCCTTCAAAAAAAATAAATATCTCAGATGAAACTAGCAGCCGTTCGGGAATTGAAAAAAAAAAGTTAAACCGTTGCATGAAAAATAATTAGGTAAACATAAGTTCTGTTGTTTTTGCAATCGTTTATGTATATCCATTGTCTATTCAAAGAGTAGTTAGTAGCGTTTAACAGCCAACAAAACCTACTTAAGGTAGTATGAAGTCTGAAGTTGAAATGCTAGCTGGAAAAACCATTTGAAGTGCATAGGGCTTTTTAACAAACACCAATATTCATTTTTAAATCTCAAACTGAGAACTTCGGCTCTCATGACATTTAAGTAACTCCCCTTTTTACTTGCGATATAGAATTATAAGGCAAGTTTTGGATTCGTGCAAAAAATAATTCGAGATAACAATTAAACATGACATTAGCCGTTTTTCTTTGGAGGTGGCAAAGTACTTATGAGTAGATGAAAACCGTAATCTAGTACTACCAACTGCACATGCTCTCATGTGCGAGTAGATACATTTTACATGGAAAAGCAGTTTGATGTGTTCCATTGAAAAAAGCTAGCAAAGTACTTGCAAATACTTCGCCACCTCCAAAGGAAAACGCCTATTAGGATGATGTAAGGTGTGTTTGTTTCCTTGCTCGAATGAGATTGGACGAAAAAAACGACGTCAGGGCTAAGCAATTAACATGTTAAAAGCAACAAAAACTAAGCCCCTTCGAACTTAAGTAAGCCAAGAGAATTTTCGGGGCTTAGATAAAAACTGTGTTACCGACATGAATTTCATACATGTTATCGATAGTTTGTATGGAAACTCCATTTTTTTTTTGTAATGGCGTCGCTTAGCCCCGATGTCGTTTTTTTCGTCCGATCCCCCAGGCTTGCAAAAAAAAAAAATACACCTATAGAAAACCAAAAAAGTGGGTGGGACAATTCTGTCTGCTAGTCTGTTCGTCTACAGCCTAAACGGATCGATTGATTTTCTTCAAACTTGGTGGTTTTTGGCTATTTTGGCGACACGTTTTTTCATTTTTCTTAAGCCAAAAATAACAGTACCTGCCATACAATTTTTTGTTAGCAATTTTACATAATCGTATTTTTCTCAAAAACGGCTTCACAACTATTCTTAACAAAAATTCAATAAATTAATTTACGAAAGGCTTCCTTTAGATGGAAAACCTTTTTTCAAAAAATGGTTATTAATGGTACCTCTCAGAGAAACATTTTTTAAATTTTCCATTTTCCATTCCACGTTACTACCTAGATAATGTCGTTACTCGTACGATTTCGTTACTTGGTACATACCATACAAAAAAATCCACATCGCACATTTTGTATGTCACATTTTAGCACATGCAAAACAAATATAAAATACCACATGAAAAATATTTTTCGAAGCGATACCAACCAAAGTAACGTTTCTGTTTTCTTATGTTTTTTGTTTGTATGCCAAATGCACTGAAAACGGACGGGTATAGGGTAGGTATTATTTTCTTTTATCGCATGGAGACCTTTTTATCGGTGCAGTTAAAAAACCTTAAAAGTTTCTGATTTTTTAGATGTGTTTCAATCCATCGACATTGCAGCCATCCTTCAATGGAATTCTACAGTTGATGGCTTGAAAGATGGGCAACAAACTTTATTTTAAGGTAAAAATAGTATTTTGTTTCGAATATCACCCGAAGGTCTTAAAATCACCGGTGTTCCGGTGCAGAAAATTAGTTCTGAAAAATTTCGATTTTTCAGAGTAAAAATTTAGATTTGTTAATCCTTCAAGATCACAGCCATCCTTCAATGGAATCTGAAAGTTGATGGCTTGACAGATGGGCAACAAACTGTTTTGTAAGGTAAAAATAATATTTCGCTCCAAATGTCACCCAAAGGAACTAAAACTGGATTATTTCGGAGCAGAAAATTAATTCTGAACAATTTTGATTAAGTCACCTTTTTCCGGAGCAAACAAAAAAAAACTTCTTACTTTTTGGATTAAAAACCATTCGACATCGTAGCAATCCTTCAATGGAATGTGACAGTTCGTAGCCTTGTAGATAGAAGACACACTATATTTTGACAGAAATAGTGTGCTGAATGAATTTTTGTATAGTTCAAACTAAGCCAAACCACATATAAGCAATATTGTACAAATTCAAAAATCAAATCCTTCATTTTTCTATACCCCATACGTTTATAACTAAAGTAACGAGTGTAACGAGTAGGTAACGATATTTTATTAACGAGTACTCGAACAAAAAGTAACGTAAACATGCGGGTACTCATTTTGTCGTTACTTTTACAGCCATAATTTTCTTCAAAACGGTATAGCCCAGGAAAATTAGACTTTCACTTCGAAAAAATTGCGACAAAGCTGATTTTTGGTGGAGTGGCTTATTATGACGTCTTTGCATCCATTCCCTTTCTCCTACCACCCCAAAAACTTGATTTTACAATAAGGAGTTGTACTTAAACAGAAATCACAAAACAAAACAAAACTCAACTCACTGCACCGATAGTTTAGGAGCAATTCTCAAAAAACTGAACTTCAATCCCTTTCACCCCCCCCACTAAAAAATTATCCCCAGGCCAAATTTAGGGTACTTTTCAGGAAATGCTTAAAACGTCATAATAAGCCATAATAAATGTGTCATAATAATAAGTCATAATAAATGTGTCATAGTTATTAAGTTATCAAAAAACAAAAATCTGTAAATTAATGAAATCTCAATAAAGTTTACTACTACTACTTACTAAGCCACTCCACCAAAAATCAGCTTTGTCGCAATTTTTTCGAAGTTTGGCCATTTTGTTGTCTAATTTTCCTGGGCTAGTATGACTGATTAAAAAAAAAATGTATACAGAAGCTTCCAAAAAATATAAATAGTTTTGTGTACCAAAATTTAAAAAACAATATTTTTTGGATTCTTAAAAAAATATTTCAAATAATATTTTTAGATTTTTAAAAATGTTTCAATTTTTTTTCGAAAATTGAATATTTCAAAAACGTCATGATTGATTTTTTTGAAACTCGACACTTAAGAGGTTTTCTAGTACTTTTTAAAATATTTTTGGAAACAAAATTACATTAATGAAAAACTAAAGGTACCTTCCATACAAGTGCTAAAAAAGCACGAAAGAAAATATTTTCTTTTTCTCAAAAACGACTCTTAGGTACAATTTTGATCAAACTTTTTCTATATATGTATGTACTAAAATTAGTACGCATCTACCATCAAAAATTATAAAATTTACAAAATTTTACACTTAGCAATTATTAATAGTACTTATCATAGAACGTTTTTTTTATTTTGAATTTTCTCATTATCGGCTAAACGGATTTAGATACATTTTTTTATATACAAATTTTAGATAAAATTAAATAATATTGCATATCAAAATTTTCAAAGAAAAGCTATTTATTTTCGAAATTTCGATATCTCAAAAACGGGTTGACAGTTAATTCTTAAATTTTGTCTTTATCTTCACATACGATTTTTAACTGCTCCAACGATTTTAAACTTTTTACTTGCGATTATAGGTACTATAAGGCAAGTTTTGGATTCGTGCAAAAAAAAAATTTTGAGATAACAATCAAACATGATATTACGATGATAGAGAACACCAAAAAAGTGGGTGGCACAATTCTGTCTGTCTGTCTGTTCGTCTACAGCCTAAACGGCTCGATCGATTTTCTTCAAACTTGGTACATAGTGGTTTTTGGTGATTCTGCCGACACGTTTTTTCATTTTTTTTAGAACCAAAAATTACGGTACCTGCCATACATTTTTTTTTTTGGCAAATTTACATAATCGTATTTTTCTCAAAAATGGCTCAACAACTTTTCTTAAAAAAAATTCAATAAATTTATTTTAGTAAAGGCTTTCTTTGGGTGGAAAACCATTTTTCTAAAATGGTTATTAATGGTACCTCCCAAGGAACCATTTTTTAAATTTTTGATTTTCTTCAAAATGGTATGACCGATTTCAATTATTTTGTTTATACAGAAGCTTCCAAAATATGTTAATAGTTTTGTGTACCAACATTTTTGAAAAAATATTTTTTGGATTTTTAAAAAATATTTAAAAATTTTTTTTGGAAAATCAAATATTTCGAAAACGGCATCATAGATTTTTTTGAAACTCGATATTTAAGACTTTTTTTAGTACTTTATTAAATATTTTTAGAAAAAATTTTATATTTATGAAAAAATGACGGTACCTTCCATACAAAAGTGAAAGAACCGCAAAGGAAAATATTTTTTTGCTTGAAAACGACTCCTACGATTTTGGTTAAACTTTTTTCGTATACTAAAATTAGTACGATCTACCATAAAAAATTATAAAATTTTACACATAGCAACTATTAGTAGTACCTGTCATAGAACGTATTTTTTTATTTTGAGTTTTCTCGTTATCAGCTTAACGGATTTAAATGAATTTTTTTACATACAAATTTCAGATAAGATTAAATAATATTGCATATCAAAATTTTCAAAAAAAAAGTTTTTGGATTTTTAAAAAAAGTTTCAAACCTTTTTTTAAAATTCGATATCTCAAAAACGGGTTGACAATTTTTTTTCAAATTTTGTTTTTATATACACATAAATATATAGTTTAAATCTGCATACCAAAATTTGTTCTTAAAAATGTTTTAAGAATTTTATATATAACAAATTAATTAAAAAAAAACCGCTCCAACGATTTTAAAAATTTTGTTCCCATACAATCATATTCCATCATAAATTAAGATGGCATACTTTTTTTCACCTCAAACTGTCAAAAGAGTTGTTTTAGCTAATTTAAATGTCGTAGTTCACCTAGACCTAGCCGTGCATTTAATTAAATTTTGTTTGAGTTTCAAAAAACATTGTTCCAAAAAAACGCCATTTCGTTACCGTTGAAAACTTAATGGAATCTGTCTTATCTCAGTTATATTAGTTATTCATAAAATATTAAGCTGCTGTTGGTTGCACATTTACAAAAAAGCTTCTGCCTTAAAGTTGCAGTTTTTTGAGATACGAAAATTACCTTTTCGCTTAGGAAAGCAGAATATTGCTTTGAAATATTTTTGTAAAATAGCCTCATTTTCGGATTTTTGTCGTATATCCTATTAAAAGATTGATCATTATTATTTTAGGTTTCTAATTATTAATTTTTTTTTTAACAAACAAAGAAGATAAAGTCAATTATTTAGTTCTGATCACTTATATTCTTTTCAATCTATCCACGTTATAGCTTTAACCCAAAAGAGCCGGTTTTTGCCATTCAGTCGTTCATTTTTATTAAAGAAGACGGATAGACATGAGAAAAGCTTTAATTTATTTTTATAATATTTTTTAATTTGTATTTATATTCTGTGTTCATAAAAAACAATGTTTTCTTTTTCAGGCCAATTTTAAGACTCTTTTTGTTTTATTTACAAGTCTCTTGGTGGGCCAAGCAGTAACCTACTCGTATGCGTACACTTCGACTGTAGTTGGAGACGTCCGTATTCAGACACTAAATAATGGTTTGTTGAAAATCATCAAATTTATTGTTTTTTTTTTGTTTTCTTTTAACGAATACCTAACCTTATCCAACAGGTAGTCTATATTGTGATTCACTGATATGTCCACCAGGAACTACTACTTGCAAAGTCACGAAACATAATGATCCAAATAACTTTAATGTTATAATAAGACATCGTATATGTATTGGTGGGAATGGTCGAAATTTGGCTGAAGAAAAAATCCGCGAAGAAAATAGATCCCATAGCCGTATAGATTCGGATATTGTGTCAGGATCACAATTTCAGTCAGTTCAAAGTGGATCATCACGTCCGTTGACGCCTGAAGAACAAAGACGATTGGAAGAACATCTCAGATTTACACAACATCAAGTACAGGCTGAAGTTGATAGAGCAATGCAGGGATTACAAATGCGGCTGAATCCATTTTTCGATGGCTCTTTTTATAATAATTTAAATAATCGAATAAGACAAAGTTTTTCAAAATATTATTAAAAAGATGAGCTGTTAATTAATATTTTTTTTACGTGCAATGTAAATTTTATGATTAATGTACATACAATACATAAATGTGGAAAAAATAACAATTTCTTATTAAATTTATTGAATCTAATTGGATTAACTGGTATTCATTGAAGTAAAGATAAGAATTTGATCATCATCATCGTGTCCTGTGACCCCGGCTGGGGCATAGGGCGTCAACAAAACGTCTCCATCCTTCACGGTATGCTGCAAGGTACTTTAGCTGTGGCCACGTCTTTCTCTGGAATTCTGCTTCCGCTAAGACGGTTGATTTCCATGTTGTTCTTGGTCTTCCAACCCGCCGTGCACCCTGAAAAATTCCATTCAAAGGACTGCTTTGCAATTTCATCGTTTGGTTTCCTCAGTGTGTGACCAATCCAACGCCATTTACGCTTTCTTATGTCGACGTCCAGCCACTCTTGACTTGTCCTGCGCCACAATTGATATTATTTTTGGCCAGCGAATCTTAAGGATGTGGCGAAGACAGCGATTCACAAAAGGCTGCAATTTCTTCGAAATGGTAGACGTGACTTTCCAGGTTTCACAAGCATATATCAGCACGGATTTGACATTGGATTCGAGGAATCCCAACTTAGTGCGTAAGGAGATTTGACTGGATTTCCAAATGGGGGCATAGTATCGAAGGCAGCACGAGCTTTATTTATTCTACTTTTAACGTCCAGATCCGTACCACCGTTTGCAGAAATAATACTGCCAAGGTAGTTAAACTGATGTTCCACTACTTCAACTGGCGTCTTCTGTAGAATAATACGCTGCTGTGTGGAGCGGCCTGTGAGCATTATTTTTGTCTTTTTGCTATTTATTCTTGGACCACTCGACTCTCCCTTCACTTGCAGTGTTTGGTGCAGCCCACTGATGTTATTTACTAGTAGACATTATGTCATCGGCATAGTCTAAATGACTGAGCCTTTCGAACGGTCTCCATTGAATGCCATTTCGCTCAGCTGTTCCAACACTGGCTGTCAATACGTTCGTCCATCGCCAGCAGGAAGAGAATTGGCGATAGAACATCCCCTTGTCTCACACCCTGTTGCACTACGAAGGAGTCGGATAGCTGACCATTGGGCAAAACAAAACATCTTGCGTTGTTGTAGGACTCTTTAATAATGGCAACAATTTTTGGTGGAATTCCTCTACCAAGCAACGATCTCCATATACATTCTCGGTTAACTCGATCAAAGGCCTTTTCAAAATCCACGAACATGAGGTAAAGCGGTGATTGATATTCCATCGACTGCTCGAGGACGATACGCAGGGTGTTGATATGGTCGACACACGATCGACCACTGCGGAAGCCAGCTTGATGCCTCTTGAGTGTAGACTCGATTCTATCCTTTATTCGCTCGAGTATGATTGTTGCCATTAGTTTTGGGAAAACGGACAAAACGGTGATACCACGCCAATTGTTGCAATTCTTTAAGTCACCTTTCTTTGGCAACTTAACAATCACACCATCCTTCCAGTCCCTGGGATAGCTTTCGTTTTCCCAAATGTTTTGTATCAGCGGATGTAAAATACTAGCCGCTGCTACGGGATCGGCTTTCAGGAATTCAGCTGGTATTCCGTCCAGTCCAGCTGCCTTGTTGTTTTTGAGGAGATTTATTGATGTACGAATTTCCGATTCTGACGGGGGTTCGATGTCAATACCCCTATAGGACCTGCGCATCTCGTTTAGTTGGGGCACTTCAGCACTCTGCTCAACTGAATCCTCATTTAGCAGGGCACAAAAATGGTCCTTCCATCTACGAAGCTGATCCTCAATTGATACCAAAAGTGTGCCATCCACATCCATTACAGGATGATTGGTGTTGCTTTTTTTCCCGATAACATCTTTGGCTATTTGGTACAATTCCCGGATATCTCCTCTTCTGGCAGCGCTTTCCGCATTATCTGCGAGTCCATCCAACTTCACCCTCTTGTCACGTCTCACACAGCGGTAGACCATCTTATGTGCAATGTGGTACTCTCTTCGCAAGTCAGCCTTTCGTTGAACATCAGCTTCGGCATTTATTTGGATTTTCAACGATTTGCGAAGTTCGATCTTATCCCAGGTGTCTTGGGATATCCAAGAGTCTCTACGTCTCGTTCGCTTGGGTACAGTTTCGGATCCAGCCTCCATAAAAACACTTTTAATTTCACCCCACATCTCATCAATTGTTGAATTCTGGATTCCATTTAATGACGAGGCTCTGTCGTTAAGGGTGGTGACATAGTTTCGACATATGTTGGGGTCATTTAAAGCATTAGTAATGAATTTTGTGCTCCTTGCTGCATCCTGCGCTGGTTTTTGTACGGCAGCGGTTCGTAGTTTGAGACTCATCAGAACCAAATGGTGGTCGCTTCCCACATCGGCATTTCTTATACTCCGGACATCACACATAGACTTCCTCCATCGCAGCTGAATCATGATATGATCAATTTGGATTTCGGTTTGACCATCCGGATGCACCCAGGTAATTTTGTTGCACGTCTTATGCTTAAATACAGTCCCACCTATAACAAGACGATTCGCGTTACAAAAGTCGACAAGCAAGTCACCATTTTCATTCCGTGACCCCAAGCCATTTTTTCCCATCACGCGTTCCAGTCCGTAATTGTCTGAACCGACTTGCGTATTGAGGTCTCCCATAACGACTATGATGTCGGCTCTCGGAACACTACTGTAAACCGAGTTAAGATGAGTGTAGAACGCGGTTTTGTCTTCCTCGGTCACTTCATTTGTGGGGGCGTAGCACTGAATAATTGTGACGTTACGAATTTTTGAACGAAACCTTGCAGTCATTAATCTCGCAGAAATGGGCGCCCAGGAGATCAAACTACGCCTCGCTTCTTCGTTCAACATAATTCCGACACCATGCAGTCTTTGGCCGCCCTCTCTTTCATCTTCCCCGGAATACAGCATTCTTGTCTGTCCAGTGTCTGATCTGTATTCAGCTCTACCTCTCCACTTAGTTTCGCTTATGCCCAGGATACTGATCTTTAGGCGAAGCATTTCACGCTCAACTTGCTCGTATCTACCATCGCTGTACAAGGATCGAACGTTCCATGCTCCGATTTTCGTACGTATGCGGTAGCCAAAAGTAACATTTGCGCTTCTTGAAAGATTTCTTCTATTTGGCAACGATTTATTTATTATTATGGCGTCTTGATTGACGCTCGTACATTTAAGTTGCCGCACCCCCAAATCCGATGTGCGGTTTACTGCAACCGAAGCTGCAGAAGGATTTTCCATATAAAGATTACCTCTTGGGGTAATTCTCGAAAAATACCTGTGTGAAATGTTTTTACTGGAAATTTTTGATACCTATGAGTAAGTATACATATTTATCTAATAAAAACGAAAAACGTTGAAGTGATACTGCTGTGAACAGTTGTTATCTAGCAGATACTAAACAATATGGATACAAATTAAAAGGACGCTTAAGCAAAGCAAAAACTTCCGAGAAAATTGGTCAATTCTGCAGAAAACCTCGAATCCCAAACTTTTATTGCCCAGAATATAGTAACCGGACTCAAACGTCATCGAAAACAATTGGTGCCTGACTTTACCAGAAAATGTATGAGGCTGATAGATAGTCTGAACATAAAGACGACTTAATAGAAGCTATCTGAGATAATAAATAATAATTTAAAAGAAAAAAAAGTTAACATTTCAGTATTTTTGTTAATTTTTTGAAAGATTTTTTAATTGGCCTCAATCAAGTGATGTAATTTTGTATGCCATTTTTCGCAGTTCATTCATGTAACTTGTGAAATTCCTATAGATTTTTCAAGTAACCCCGTCAACGTTATCCATTTTTATTGGACAATATGTATACCTGCTCACACTGCCAATAATCTCGTAATGGCCCTAACTATACAATTTTCATACTTCTGATGAGTTATAAGGGAAAAAACTTAAGCCCTGGGTCAAAAAAACCGCGATCCGGGGAAAAAAGATAGCGGCGACCAAATTTTAACAAAAAATGCCGGATCACGCTCTGTTTGCCCATCAGGCCTTTAATCGCTGACAGCAATCAAAAATTTTGTAGATAGGGCCTTTACGAGATTATGGGCAGCACATGTATATATCGAAAACAAAACTATTGTGTAAATAGTGGCCTCGAACAAGTGACGCGCAGTGTAGGCCTATCATTGAAAAGGTTTCAATGAGTATTATTTTTTTTTGTATGGGCGTAAACTGTATCACATGGAAGGAAAGTGTTATAGCTCATAATAACTGTTGCACTGCACCATAACTCTTTCCCAGCACAACTTGCGCCTGTAACACCTTCTGACCTATATTATTGGAATGGTCAGAATGAGTGCTATTTTTTCTGTATCTCGTGCAGGAAAAGTGTTATAGTGCAGTAAATATTGTAAGATTGGTTGGGCTCTATAACACTTTCCCTGGACGAGATACAGACTTACATATGCCCATTTTGTATTTAATTTTTTGTTTCCTTTAAGGGGAGCGAAGAAATGCTTTATGCACCGTATAAGGAGGCCTTTATGGCGTTGACCCATGACCATCCCCGTGTGTCGGACTGTTGAGGTATGTATAACATACCGACCAAAGCTCCACCATAACCCTTTTGGCTTCTGACCCACCCCCCCGGGACCACTCTTTGCATTACTTCAGGGGGTTGTCATGATTCCCTTGCGGGATTAACTTACAGGTTCAACTGTTTCCCGATCATTTTCTTCTTCTCTTTTCTTTCTTCTGAGAATATGTTCTGTGTGGCTGCAGAATTTTTGCCAGTTCTCATAACTCTGTAGCATCTTCTCTGTTATGTTCTCCAGTGTGATGCCGCCAATACTTATCTGCAGGTCCTGGCGGAGGCTTTTCCATCTGCTGCAGGCAAAGAAGGTATGGTTCGCGTCATCTTCTAGCGAGTCTCCGTACTGGCAGGCTGGACTGTTTTTTTTGCCGATTTTGTGGAGGAAGGCATTGAAATATCCGTGTCCGGTGAGTAACTGGGTGACGTAATAGTTGACCTCACCGTGTTTCCGGTCATTCCACTCAGCTACGTTCCTTATCAGCCTCGCTGTCCATCGTCCTCTATTTTCAAAGCTCCAACGCTCTTGCCACTGCTGTTTCGTGAGCTGCTTAGCCAACTCGGATTCCGCTTCCAATCCCATTTTCGCTTTGTTGTCGTAGACGTACTTCCTTTCTGCCGCTAGGAGATCGATGGGAGTCACTCATGCGACTACAAGGACGGCTGGTTTCGAGACTGTTCGGTAAGAGCTAGCTACAGGTAGAGCTCCGCATCTTTGTACTGCCGCCATCTGTTTCCGGTACTTCTCTTGTTTAAGTGCGTCGGCCCAAATTTCGCTGCCGTACAGGAGGATGGTGTGCGTTGTCACCATCAGTAACCTTCGCCTACTGGCCGTTGGGTCCACCAACATTTGCCATCAGTTTGCTCAGTGATGAAGTTGTTTTTGAAGCTCTTTCCGCTGCTGCTTTTATTTGTTGCCAGTAGGTTAGCTTTGTGTTGAGCGGCAATCCCAAGTACTTCACCGCGGTGCAGTGCTGCTTCTTATAACTTCTGCCCCGATTTGGAAGTCGATTTCTGTGGGGATCCTCTTCTTCGTGAGGAGGACTATCTCAGTTTTCTCCATTGCTAGGCTGAGTCCGTGCTCTTACATCCAAGAATTTTCTCGTCGCATGACCTGGTTCAACTTTCTTTGCACGCTGTCGGTGTCTCGTGCCGTAATCACCGCGGTGATGTCGTCTGTGTACCCAACCAGAGAGGCGTCCTCAAGCATCACCATGCGAAGGATGTCGTTGTAGGAGAATTTCCTCTTCCGTGATGAGTTCGTCCAGGTCTCTTATTTCCAGGCTAATTTTAAGTTCGAGGTTACTGACCGTTGCTCTCTCACCTAGGATCAATCGAAGAGATTCACCAAAAGCCGCCTTGTCTTTTGTCTTTGGTCCGAGTTCCAGTAATACGTCACCGGATATCGTCTGTATGACCTTTTTTTATTTTGGTCTCGGTGTCATCGGGGTTCGCCTTCTTCTTTATTTCTCGAAAGATGCCCGTAAAGTTTTCGTTTCCCCTGGGCTTTATTAGAATGGCTTCGGTTTGTGACTTCCGTGTCCTTCTTTTCTTTCTTGTCTTCTTTGTCGCTCTTTGCTCTTGGTCATTAACCTTGTATGACTTCTGGTGTGCTCCCGATGGTTCTTTGCTTTTGAGAGCTTGGGCATAGCTTTGGTGTGCATAATTCCGTGTCTTTTAAGTTCCATTATCAGATGGATATATCTGCGGAGCTTTTGAGTTTGGAGAATTCCTTGTTCTCTTCCCGTGGATTTTCCCTAGTGAGGGTGGTTTACTCATGACTGCAGTTTTTGTCTGAGTTGGAAGCTGACTCGTTTTGAAGCGCTTCTTTTTGAGTACCCTCCTTTCCTGGGCTACGCATGGAATCTGGTGGTGGTATCTTTGGGATATTTTTCTGCTTAGTGCAGGTGTTCTTCATTTTGTTTAATTATGCTCCTGCATCTCTTCAGTTCCAAGGTTAGTATGTCGGCTGAGTTTAGTTTCACTAACGATAGAAAACAGAGGTTGCCCTGCTAAATTCTCCTAAGCTCCACTGTTTTCTGTTGGTGGTATTGATCCCTCGAAAATATCCCTGGCTGCTGAGGGTTTTTCTGCTTGAGGTTTCCCTACCACTGGCTCCATCGTTCCCACAGGGGTTTTTGCTGCAGATGGTGGTGTGCATTGCAGACATGCACCTCTCCTGAAGGGGTCCCTTCTGGGATCACTTGTAGCTATTGGTTCCGCGGGAGCCAAGTGTGCCACTCCCGGGGTTTCCTTTAATGTATTCTTTTTGAGGTCGCTGGATGACGACATCCCGGGGCCCGCGTGCTCACCCCTGACAGACGCCGGTACTGGGTATCCGACTCCCTGCACCGTAAAATTACTCCTGTTCTCTTTTCTATCCATATTTGGTTTAATTTCTGTGTTCCTTCACATAGTTGCTTTGTTGGTCCACGGGTGGTATTTTATTTCCCACCTACCCAGCATTAATAACAAGTATTTATACCGAGCATTCCTCTATCCACCACCTGAGGGCGCACCCTCTAGGGGAAAACAACAAACTGGGACAATCTCAATAATTTCTTCAGGAACTTTACCTTGGTCACTATGCTTCCTCGGTAGTGACGTAGACTGCAATGCAGATATGATTTCAAATTTAATTCATCACGGTATGAGAAATTTTATTCCGAACTGGATAAAATCTATCAAACCGAAAGAAAATTCATGGTTCAATTCGAGCTTTTAAGAAGTTATCAGGGTTAGAGAAGAAAGTTTCCGAAGATACAAAGCCAGCCCAACTGAGGAAAATCGGAATAAGTTCAAAACAAGCTCGAATGATCTGTAAAGTTCATACTCGAAAAACCAAATTTTTTCTTGCAGCACAGTTTGCTGTTAATTATCGATGCTGGCATCAGAGAGTGTCATGAATCCGCCTACTTGAGTGCTCTTATGATTTTATGGGACAAATTTTCTTTCACACTCGTGTAGTAGCTAGAGTTCTTAAAGAGCTGCACGTACACAAATCCACTGGCCCAGATAGAATCGCGTCTCTTGAACACCGTCCTAATGTTTCATGCTACTCCTTATTTCATCACTATTTTTATAAACTAAGTTCTAGCGAACTCCCCTTACACAATTACACCGTAAACTTGCACTTCCAGGAATGCGCATCAGTTTGCTTTTGAGCCCAATTTCAAACGTACATTTTCCAGTTCGCAAACTACAGAGATTCTTATTTTAGCCGAACAACACTAAGGTGGAATGCTTTACCCGACTCAATTTTCAAAACTAATGTGCATCGGTATCTCCTTTCAAATCCTTCCCTATTTTAACGCTCCCACTATGTTCTATCATTTAAAAGGAAGTCACCATGGGAGGGGGGAGGGGTTGTAAATTTATTAGTTAAAAGACTGGTAAACGAATTAATTTTTTCAATTTTAGGCTTTTCTTGGAATTTAAGGTCCGCTGGTGGCACAAATATCACCATTTTTTTTTTAGATTTTAAAGGGCTGGGGTTGGCATTTTGGCAAGGCCAAAATTCGTTTTGCAAAATTTTTCCTTACTTTTGAAAGACATTATTTTCCGTAAAAACTCAAAATTTTGAATTTTGAAACCAGAATTTTGAACCACCCCCGATTTTAAATATGACATTGAGGTCAAGCTTCGTGCGCCCAAAAAATATTTCGTATGTATTTTTTTGCGCGCGCTAAACAAATATTTATAGGTTTTGGAGATGGTAATCAGAAAATTGAACATAGCTCTCACATTTTTCGACGTTTAAAGACAGTTTTTAGTTTGCATTTAATTTTTTTTTCTTATCTGATGTTTGATTAACAGGAGGTTACTTTCATCTAATCATCTAATCGATCTAAAATAATTGTGACACTTAAGTTATATTTCCTTAAATTTATTACCTTAGTTCTTATTTTAGACAAAAATTCAAAGCTTCCACACTTCCATACTTCTTCGAACGTAAAAAATTTGAAAATATGTGTTAATTTAAGATAACCTTCTCCATGGTTTTCGAGTGTCTTAGATAAGAATATTTTTGAAAAGAGCAACATTATTTTTTTTTTAAATCTTACAAATTTAAAATTGATCAAAAAATAAATGAGTTCAAATTAAAAAAAAAAAAAATTCATTCAGTAGAATTATTAAAAAAAACACAATATTATTGATGTTTTTTATTTCTTAAATGACCCCGTGACCCCCCTCCCTTGTATACGCCGCCGTTGGAATCACAACCTTTGGAGTGCGTATATTATAAAAACAAACAAAACAAAAATAGTACTTATTGATATAAAGGGTGCTTTTTTTAGACAAGTGGTTTTCAATCTGGCAATACTTTTTTCGGAGTTGGTCTTTTTGCCACCTGTCACTTGATTTTTGCTCAGTTTGGCTTGCCATTTCATAAAGAATAGACTTACTCCTGAGCAACGTTTGCAAATAGTGCAAATTTATTATCAAAATAATGGTTCGGTTCGTGCATCGCACGCTGCGTCCAATATTCGGTCGACAGCCCAGCAGAGTCGGTAATTCGAGCAACCATGGATCGGTTTCGCACCACGTTTCCTCTAGTGGATAAAGCGCATCTTCAGAGACGCCGCCGCACAGTGCGCACCGAAGACGCTATTGCTGCTGTGGAGCAGAGTATCGAAGAAGACCCGAATGAGTTCACCATCGCATCGAAAATTGGTGGTCGAAAATTGGAAAATTAAATCTTATGCGTTTTATTTCTTCTTGAAAACCACAAGTAGTCTAAAAAAAACACCCCTTACAAATTTAGCTCAAAAATACATCAGTTTACGTTATATTTTATTTATTTAAAATATCTTGTATAATTTTGTATTATGTCGTTTTTTTTCACATATATCACCAACATCAACATCATTTGAAAAAAAGGTTCAAACTGCCATTGGCAATCAATGTTTAAATGAATTTCGATTTTTCTTCCGTAAATTTTCTGCAAAACTTCCATTCAAAAAAGGTTTCATCTCAGCTTGCATATTTTTTCGTGACTGCTCCAGAACCTCATCAAGTTTCTTTTTTTCTTCAGGTGTAAGTGGTCGTTTGGAACCTCCACCGCCTGACATGACATTCAAGTGAACAGGAATGTGGTCCTTATTGGGTTCATTTACTGTTTGCTCTTGTAAAATAACACCATTTTGTCCGTAACACGTGCGGTGTCTCACGATTGTATCAAAGTCATTCGGATCATTTTGTTTGACAACTCGGCATTGTTTTGCTCCTTTTGGACAAATCAATGAATCACAATTCAATAATCCTGGGGAAAAGTTGATGAAATTAGTAAAAAAAAGGTAGGGAGAAATAATTGATAAATTTATTGTAGATATAAACAAACCATTATCTAATCTATCAATCAGAACATCTCCAAAAATAGTCTTTCCAAGCGATGTATCCAAAAATAGGAAAATGCATGTTGCAAATAAAGCTCTTAGAACGACCTTATTAGAAAATGGACAAATTGAAAAAAAAATATATCAAATGTGCAATCAAAATTATTTTCGTCGTCGTTATACGTTATACGTCAGATTATATTGAGCCCAAGAACCATTTAATTTCCAAATTTTTTTTTCACACAAGTATTCTGAAACATACGATTCTAATACAACAGCATATATTGGCAATTAGATTTGAAATCAAAAATATTTGTGGACTGTTTTCAAAAACATCAAATCAAAGTCAATTTGATCGTCAAAAGTCATTATGCTATCGTCCTGCTTCAATTTACTCGCAAACGCATTTGATGTTTACGAACACGCTCTCTGGTTTCTCAATTATTTCTTTTATCGTCAAATGGATTTTTTTAATAAGCCACTGCACTGCAGATGATGTTTTCGAACATGTGACTTTAGCAGTTTGCGTTAAAGAACATTATGCAAATGCATTTTTGACGCAGATGACGTTTTCGAAAAACGACCTTGTTCTGGGTTCAAATTTAATGTTTCTATTTATTTTGTTGTCAATTATTTACTTTTTCAAGACAGTGAGTTTTTCTTTGTATATTTATTTTAATTTATTATTAACTTAGCTCACCTTCATAGTTAAATAAAGCCTTATTTAAAAATACGACTTATAGAGTGAATTGTGCTAACAGAATTAACTAACTGAATTGAATGTGAACGGACAAGCGATTTACATTGATTTAAATACATCTTAGATATGTTTACTTTAAAATTAAAATAGGTAAATGTTTTGTTATCTTGTTATTTCAGATGTAGTTTTATATTATTGTTATGCTATCTTGATTATACAACTTATTGAAGTTTATTCAGCTTTGTTTTTATAAATTAAAACAAAAACAAAGGAGAATCAGGGTTGCGTCCTATAGTTGTAACACTTTATGACTTTCATTGTTGAAAAAGTCTTTTTTTGTATGGGGTATTAGACATAGCTAACAACATAAAAAGTCAAGTTATTTGTGCAAAGTTGTAAGTCATATCAATAGTAGCCTTTGATGTGTTGAACCATTAGGCGTTTGTCTGTCTGCCTTAACACGTGTCGAACAGGTGTAAAATTTGAGGTAAAATTCTTACATCGATTTGTTTCAATGCCTATTGGCCGGAGGGAAAAAGTGTGCATAGATGAAATATTTAGCTTGCAATTTTGAACAATTGAAAGTGGAAAAATTTCCAAAAAACACTCAGGTAAACAAGTGACTTTGGGAAACTTCGTTGCTCTCTATCTTCTAGGGATTTGCTACAGAGCGATGGACCTATGACCACAATTGTTCAAAATTGCAAGCTAAATAGTTCTGTACGTACACTTTTTCTCTCCGACCAATATGCATTGAAATAAATCGATGCAAAAAATTTACGTCAATTGCGGCAACGAAACTTCAGGCCACGACAAAGTTGGTCAGATTACCAACTTTGTCCCATAATGTATCGCCGCGACGGCCGCGACTGTCATGAAGTTCAGCTGTCGCTTGAGTGCCTTTCACATAAGCTGCGAACTGCGAATAAATTTGTTTAGTCAATTCCAAGCGTATCAACAAATTCTTGTTTTAGCTTTTCTGTAAAGCTGGATTTACACCTTCGTTTTTCATTCGGTGAACGTTGTTCCACAAACAACGAACAAAGAGGAAAGTTCATCCAAAATTCAAAACGGCTTTGAATTTCTTCGTTGTTCGTGTTCGGTGTTATCATTTACACCTTCGTTGTTCCGCGTACGGGCAACAACGAACAACGTACACGGACGATAACAACGAAGGTGTAAATGCAGCTTAAAGTGAATAAACGATTCTATCTACAATTTTAAATAGAAATCACGGCCTAAAATTGATAAATTTAGCATTTTTATATTTTCTAGACGGCCAACTACCTTATTTCTGCGAACTGTCAAATACTTATTCGAAATCTACATCATCCGGGACGCATTCTGTCCCACAAATCTGCGAATGTAAAATTCGCTCGAATTTAAAGTCAAATTTTTTTAGCACCCATTACACTGGTTTATTTTTTATGAAAATTCGCGTTTGTCGCCGACCACTCATCTGAAAGAAATGCCAAAATTTGTGACCAATCGAAGTTCGCTATTCGCGGCTCATATGCAAGGCACTTTAGTGCGATATAGCTCATACAATTTCATACAACAAATATTTTGAAGCTCTGTTGCTGTACAGTTGCGCTGAAGTGCAGTTCCGTCAAGTGCGGTGTTGCCTTTATGCTGATTTCATTGAAGGGGAGTGACAGATAGACGTCAAACCCCTTGAGCAAATGAGGAACGATAAATCAAATTACAATTGTATTTGGTTTGTATTAGGTGTGTTTTATTGGGAAAGCTATCTGCAGTACAGTGAAATTTTATATGAATTACAAAAACAACATCGGCAGCAGAATCGCTGCCGATGAAAGTTAAAGTAGAATCCTGCTGCCGATAAACTTTTGACGTTTGTTCGAGTATCGAACTCGATTGAATAGGATTTTAGTGTGTCGTCATTGGTACGATTGATACTTTTATGTGTCTCGAATTCTCGATGGCTATGTTCGTAGAGTAGAATTACGTTGAATGAATGGACCTATTTAGACTGTAACTTTTCACTTTGTCATGACCATGTTTTTGTAGAAGAAAACAGCGAGGAGAAAGTTTCACCCATTAATTCATCATTATGGTGTATAAAGCAATAACAGTCTACACAGGGTCGTTCGTAAGTGCATGGTTGTTTTGTTTTAACTTTTCGGCAATATGAAAAAATGACTATCCTATGCTATGCTAAAAACACGGCCTTAAATTAGTGTAAAATTGAAAAATTTAGCATTTTTATATTTTAGAGGTGACAAACAAGATATCTTCTGCGAACTGTCAAACGATAATTCGCAAACCACAACATCAAGACGCATTCCACAAAGCATTTATCTTCACATTTTCTTAGCATACATTTTACTGGATTAATATTTTATGGCAATTGGCATCTATAGGCAACCAAACAAATTACTCATGTGAATGGAAGGTCAAAGAGTGATGACTTTTTTCAAAATTAAATTAGTGCAAATGAGAAAAAAAACTTTGATTTCACCTTCACAATATTTAATTTCAAAAAAAGTAAAAAAAAAAGTCCTCGTGTAATAGCAGACTAAATCATGACTTTTTTACTTTGACTATAGTCAACCAACATACCCCTACCCCATGGTATAAGAATAACAAGGTATGCTTCACAGTTCAGGCAACTGATTCGTGACGTCATTGCAAGTGAATGATCTCAATTGTTTTCCAACTATGGCAAAGAAAGTAAACAATAAATTGTTTATGTTTTAAAGTTTTTTGCTACTAAAACTCAAAGTCGCATAAGCGACTAAGAAATTGTATTGAGTTGCGACCTTTTTTTTAGTCGCGGCAGACAGAAAATCGCAAGTGCGGGACCACATGGCACACAACTTACAAAAATGATTTGAAAAAAAAAAAAAAAATAGGTGGGAATAAGTTTGAATAAGTTTGAATAAGTTTTTGGAGAGAGATTCTAGGAATTTCATCTGTCATCACTGGTATTCACTATTATTGCCTGGGGAATAGGTTTGTGAGGCTCTTAAGATATGAGCGTTCGGTGAATACCACCCTTATGTCCATACAAAAAAGTACTCATTGCGACTTTTTCAATGATAAAAGTTATGAAGTGTTGCAACTCATATAATAATTATGCCCTTATTCTCATTTGTTTTTGTTTAAATTTATTCAAAACAGCTGAATAAATTTCAATAAGTTGTATAATCAATAATAAAATAATCACCTGAAATAATAAGATAACAACAATATAAATATTTTGTTTTTTCTTTTAAAGTAAACATATGTATCTAAGATGTATTTAAATCAATGTTAATCGCTTGGCCGTTCATATTCATTTCAGTTAGTTAATTCTGTTAGCGCAATTCGCTCTATAAAACGTATTTTTTAATTTTTTTAATAAGGTTTTGTTTTACAATGAAGGTGAGCTTAGTGTTTGCGATATGTAATTAAAATAATTGTGTACAAAGAAAAACTGTGTTGACAAAGCTAATTAACAAAAAAAAAAAACAAAACTGAAACTGTTTTGAGTTTGGTCAATAAAAAGAAAGCATGGTGGGTAGGGTGCTTCAATTAGTATGGCGAAGAAAATTATCACAACAAAAACATAAATGTTAAAAAAGAGCCAAGTTCCAAGAAACCTGTGCGTAAAAAGTCAGCCAAAAAAAAGTAATGAGATCTAAAATATATGCCAAGTTTTAAGTTCATGAAGTTTAATATCAACTACATATCTTAAGTCTTAAGTAGAGTTATATCGAAACAATTCCAAACCATGATAGAAATTTGTTATTTTTAATGATTACTGATTACAATTTGGTGGGTCAAGTTATCATACATTTTAAATTTGTGATTAAGTGTATTTAAGAGAAAACTTGCCATCGTTCTACAATAATCAGAAGTGCTCCATATAATTTATAAGATTTTTTAAGGAAGTGGGTGGATGCCTCGCCCGCTGAATAGAAAATTGCAGATTTTTGACTTATTCAATTGTATGCACCACAAGGCCTACCGTTGTGCGAAATTTCAAGTTTCTACGATGCCGGGAAGTGCTCCATAATTTTGATGATCTGTCAGTGAGTCAGTCAGTCAGTTACGGCTTTTGTGATTTTTGAAGTCTTATACCTCGGGAATTACTAATGCTAAAGAGTTGAAATTTGGTGAGCCACCTGTGTTTGATCAGCTCAGCAAATACTGCGAACTTGAAGTTCCTGACTCTATTGGTACTGAAGTTAGAGGGGGGTTGAATATCGCCTGAATTTGTTCCTGTAAAAAGGTTGTAGTGCCGCAATTGTTGCAATTTGTTGGCAGAAGAATTAGCTTTTATTTAGACTAATTGTTGTTGTTGATTTAATTGATATTTATTCACTTCCTTACAAATTATGACACTATACAATTTTGTTTTGTACAAAGCAAAATTTATAAAATGGAACGGACTTTAAATAAATAAATACAAAATTAATACAATATAAAAGTTCATATACATCTTCTCATCTTATCTTATTTTATATATATCCATACAGGGTGGGCCAAAAATCCCTTTCATAAGTTAAACAAAAAATAATAACTATTTTTACTTATTTATATTTTAAAACAATTTCAAATTTAGAAGACAAAAAGGCTTTGAGAAGAACGCGCATGTACTTCTTAAAATTTTAAATAATTTTGTATTCTAATATGTTTACAAACAAATTTTTGAGTGTTTAATTAATTATGAGTATTATCAGCTAACTCTGGATCCTAAAATTAATTTAACCCAAGGTTAGCTCAAAAGCAGTTTTTCAGTTGAGGATTTACTTTATCTTTCAGTTGTCAAAAATCTATTGAAATCGATGTGCGACACTATGGATGGATCAGGATGACGCCACAGTGGAAATTACACTGTTTTTAAAGATTTCAATAATTGTCTATATCGAGATTGAAATGGCTTCACAATGGAAAGGGCCCTCAATTTGGTCTTTGGTGCTTGAGTTCAATTACCCAATGAGGTGAGTTATTTAAGGATTGACTGAAAAACACGTTTCAGGTTTAACCCAGAGAGGATGATCCAAGCATTGAAAAACTTGGCCCTAAGCTAGTGAGAAATTAGCCCGCAGCTGAATGAGTATGGCTGGTCAAAATTTCAAAATTAAACAACGCAGATATTAATTACCGTCAAGAGCCGCTAAATGAGCACACAATATAAAAATAAAATTTTATTCTTCTTTTTTTTTCTTAGAAAGAAAAAATCTAATGTGAGTCTCATGTAGGTATAATGTACAAATATGTTTACATGTAGTTAGAGATTAGCAAATTGTATACCTCTTCAAGTTATCTACAAATTATAAATCTAAATCTGAATTGAAAAAGTAACAAAAAATAAGCTATTGATGTATGGACATTGTATATAATATTATTAAAGCAAGCATCTCTGAAATATTTGTATATAAAAGCAATTTGAATGTTGCTTACAATTATCATTTCAATTGTTTAGTTCTTTCAAGGCGATTCATTCTTTAACACGTTCCAAACTATTTAAAAAGAAGTTTTTGTTTTACAATGGAGGTAAGTTTAGTTTTATTATTAGAATAATGCAATTATTAGAATATAACTTGTATATAGTTATGAGACAGTAAAACAATAAATAAAAAGTACCTAACCTATACAGAAATTTATTTTACTGAGTGAAACCAGAATTTAACTTGACATTTGACTACATAAATTTATTGATTGATAAGAAGTTCCAGAAATTCAATGAAAACATACATACATATGTAGGTACATTAGGGTGGTCGTTAAAAAAAGTCATCCCGGATGGTCCCAAATCGGCTCTAAATGAAGAACAAAAAATTCCCTAATTTTTTCAGATTTTTATTTTCATCCCCTATAGTCGCTGTAGGGGTAAATAAAATTTCCCCCTTTTTTTTTGCATACTAGAAAATTCGCGTAAGATCTGCCAAAAAAATTCAGAGTATGTAGGTGGGAACTAGATAAGAAAAAAATCCCTTGTGAGGAGGGTAATATCTCCCCCCGCTTGGACGGGAGGGGCAATTTAATAAAATATTGACATAAAATAGAAAAAAATTATTAAAAAAACAACGGCAATACTTACAGTAACGTTTTGTACCTTTTTGGAAAGCCAGAAGTCTATTCTAACGGCTTGTTTTTAAATTAAGTTTTTTTTTTGATGAATAGTTTTGGCAAAAAATTGTTTCAAACTCAAAATTTTGAAGAAAAATTATTACTATTTTTTTTTCAGTAGGATTTTTTTCTCGTCTACTTCTCATCTACATGCTCTGAATTTTTCAGCAGATTTTACGCGAATTTCCAAAAAAAGGGGAAATTTAGTTTACCCCTACAGCGACTATAGGGAATGAAAATAAAAATCTGAAAAAATTAGGGAATTTTTTTTTCTTCATTTAGAGCTGATTTGGGTCCATTTAAATATTAAAACTCAAAAAAACCCATTATAACGACCACTCTAATGTACATACATAATAGAACCCTATGTATTTTAACTGAATTACGTATTTTAATATAAAATAAATGCACGACTGGGTTGCACGAACTTGCTCTTATGTTCAAGAAGCTAAGGGTTAAAAAAATTGTGTATAAAGACATGGAAATTACGTGAGAAAAATGTTTTTAAGTATGAAATTCGATATTTGAATTGGCGCTGAAACAACTCCTTTAAAATAGCTTTTTATGGCCTTTAGTGCTACAAACTAGCGTTTCGTCCGGCTTACTCCCTTGGACTCATCAGTGACTAAGTGAGGACTTTGTCTTACGCAATTTGTATTAAGTTCAGTTCAACTTACATGAATTTTTCAACAAAAATCCACTGTAAACTATATTATGAATCAATAATTCAACTAAGTCCAATCCTTAATGCTAAGTCTTCTACTTGGCTGATTTATTTCAGTAGTATATAGATTTTGTATTATAAAACCTTCTTGTATAAAAATATACCTAGCCCCGGGCAAAAAGCTTCCAGCTTAATGATTATGAATTTTAATCTTGTTGGATATAAATTACAGTGGTTTTTTGCTAAAAAATCCATGTAAGTTGAACTGAACTCAATACAAATTAGTCTACATAAATCTGTTAAGCCGAAAAAGCCTTCTATGAGAGGTACTATTAACAGTTGTAAGTGTAAATTTTTATAATTTTTGTTAGTAGTTGTTAGTAGACTAAGTACTTATTTAACCGCACAGAAAAAGTTTAAAAAATTGTAGAAGCCGTTTTAAAGATCAAAAATATTTTTTAACATTTGCATTATAAGAGGTACTACTATTTTCCTATAAAAGTAAAATTTTGTCTCAAAATATTCTAGAATATGTAAAAAAACCTTTAAGTACTGAGTTTCAAAAAAATCGATCGTGTAGTTATCAAAAACTGAACATTTTCTTAAAAGCCCAACAAATATTTTTTGAAAATTTTGGAAAAAAAAAACTATTTATATTTTTTAAAAGCTTCTGCATAAAAATTATTGAAATCAGTCATGCTATTTTGAAGAAAATCGAAAAAAAGTAACCATTTTTCAAAAAATAATTTCCTATCCAATGGGAAGCCCTGCTTAAAAGAAGTTTATTGAATATTTTTTAAGAAAATTTTTGCAGCCGTTTTTGAAGAAATAAGATTTTGTAAAAATAAAAATTGTATGGCAGGTGACAGGTGCCGTTGTTTTTGGTTCTAAAAAACATTTGAAAAAAAAAAAACATGTGGGGAGAATCGTTTAGGCTGTAGCCGAATAGAAAGACTAACAGACAGAATCATGAGACCCACTTTTTTCATCTTCCGTATCATCGTTATGACAAGTCTGATCAAAATCTCGAGTTCCATCAACATTTTCTCAAAAAAATTAAGGTTGAACCTGCCTTAATCAATGAAAGTTTGTATAAGAAATGTGACAGATGTTATACGACCGAGTAGGACACTAAAAGAGATAGAGGGTGTATGTAGGTATAAGGATCGATTTATTTGATAATTTATATGGCAGAACAACGTTTGCCGGGTGATAAATGCAGAATTAAATGTCAAAGTGACGTGACACTTCACATCAATAGGTTTGTTCCATGTTGGTTGCTCCAGGACACACTGAAGAATGTCATTCAAATGTCAAATACTGGTGGCTGCTCGAATTTTGATTTCACATCGAACACCTCAGGAATATAACCTCAACGTCATATGTGTGATTCTGTCCCAACTGTGACTCCTTGCGTCCCGTGCTTTTTTTGTTATTTAATGTAAAATGTTCGTATATATTTTTGATTTGATTTGTGTAAATGGCTTTTTACTACAATCTACATTCGATATTGTGACTAAATTTGCTACTTATTCGAAATGGCTTGGAAAAGTGTAGTAAAAATGTCAATACCGTGGCATATCCGCTCCTTGTTTTTCCGATTAAATCTACTTTTTTCTAATGAAATACTTCATTCAATAGAAATGTTGTCTTTAGAAAAGTTTAAGTGCAATACTTGGGTGACAAAATTATGCAAAAACTAAGTCAAAATACTTATTGCTGAATAAAATAATCTTGAATGAATGTTGTCCGAGGATTTACTTTTATTTTTGAATTCAAAAGATTTCTCGCTGAACCGCCATTTTGTTTTAGTTTCAAGACGTTTGTATGTTGGTTTTATAAAAGAGGCACTATTTATTCATAGATAACAACAGTCGTCTTATTTTTTTTAATGTTTATGTACTTTAAGAGTGATATGTTTTCATTCAAGGAAATTGTGTCACAAATTAATTTGTCCGTACCGTGGTAGTATTTTTTAAGCAAGTTGTAACATGTTTTTGGTTGATTATCAGAATTTTGTATTCCCTTTAACGACATATGCTGAAGTTGTCCTGGAAATTATTTTTCTCATTAGAATAGAGAATTTAGGTCACATAAACGGTCTAAATGTCAGTACCGTGGATATCAGTACCGTGGCACCGTGAACTTTAATTACACCAATTTTCTACCAATTTTCCTTATGAAAACTGTAGCAATACCTAGATAGAACCAAACAAAAATTATTCCGTGCAATAAAAACAAAGTAATAACCCAGCACAATGAAAAGGGTTGCCATTCAGAAGTATAGACTACAAAAACAAAAAAGTTGTACATATTTAAAGAAAATAAAGGACGTAGAAATGTTAAGAGGTCAAAACATAATAGTTAATCTAGAATCTCAACAAAAATATGGTCAAAAAGAGAGAAATAAAATACAAATACAAAACTTAAAAGAGTTTCATTATCGTCTATTCCAGTTTTAGTACATTTCACTTAATTTGTTGTTCTTTAAAAGTTGTAGCAAAATGCAATAAACATTGTATCAACTAAATTAAATTAAGACATTTTAAGCAAAACTACTTTCCATACATCCCAACTTCATTTCATTTCACTGGAATTACCATGAATCAATATATACTTACTTTTTCAATTATTTCTAGGTAAATTTATCAGAAAAAAATTAGTTAGTTTTCAAAATATTCACGAAAAACTACAATAGGGGACATTTAACCCCTCCTTCTACCTTAAACTTGTGGCCCTGAACTGGGGTGGTGAATTTTAGTATGTAATACCTAGGGGTCAACCCTACCACATAAAATAATAACCTAGAGAGCATGATTTATTGCATTTATTTTATAATAATATACAGTACGCTTCCACGAAGTAGAGTACAATACGAAGGTAACCCTAACTTAAATGGCTTAAATTTGGAAAATTTGAATGTCACTCAATACCTTTAGCTAACGTTCGCCCTTATCGTCGATGTTGAACTGTCATTCTTGGTAACTTTGAACAAAATCGCTGTTTTTATTTTAGAAAAGTCTCAGCGATTCACAAGTCATAATAGCGGCCTTAAATGTTTTCCCTTATATATTTTTGAACACTAACTTGCATATTTTAAAAGTTCTTCAGTTCTAAGCAACTTGAACATAACAGCCACTACGTGCGATTCAGTCGTGCATTTTAATCAAATTTGCCTTTATTTCCATTTCTAATTAATTATTCCAAATTATGGGACACAAAAAAACAACATGTACCTACTTAGGTCGATCAAAAAAATTTGGAAATACAGTTCGTTACTTTTTCCCAAATTTTTACTCATACATATACATTTTTTTTGAAAAAAAAAAAAAAATAAATTTTTTAACAATTTGCAATCGTTTGTTCTTATAATAACTTTCTACAATTCAACAATGTCAATTTTTATTAAATTTTTCTTTCTTTCTAATTTTAATAATTTTTTATAAATTTTTGACATAAGAACAGAACTTCAGCCATTATATTTAATTTAATTTAATTAATTTGTTGAGTTTTGTTCAGTGAACAATTTTAGTGAGCACTGGGTCGTATACGTACTTTTTTTTATATTTAAGTCAATTTTGAAATGTATAGTTAATTTTTGTTTATTTTGATAGTTTAACAGGTTATTTAATATGAATATCTTTTCGAAAAAGTATTTTAGTACCACCACCGCTTATTGGAAACACAGTTGTGACTTTTTTTCTCGCTTAGCATCGTTTAAATCCATACACCAACCATACACAAATAAAGAAAACAAACCTTTTCAATGAGGATGGACAACAATCTAAATTTTCTGTACCAGGGGTTAGCTTATGAATATTAAATTAAAAACTGCCCCCGAGATGACTTCCTCTTTAGTAGGCTCCCCCGGTGGAAAATTATAATAGAAATTGTACAAGCGATTGCGTATCTGCTTTTCAAATTTTTTATAAAAAAAAACAAAAAAAAACTAGGTTAAAGATGATTGGAACGTGTAAAAAAAAAGACAAACGTACTTTATAGACATTGTTTAATCTATTGCTAGGCAAACCTGGAGATTATCTTACACAAACAACAACTTAAACAATGTCTATGAATATATCCCATTATGATTGATTACCTATTTACAATAAATTTTAATAATATTTTAGGATATTTTCAAAAGAAGCCTACTGGCATTAACAATTTTACTTCTTGTAAATTGTGTTTCATCTGACGTAACAACAACAATTGAAGGTATTACAGTATCATATAAAGAAGGTAAAGAAAAACATCGTATTATTAATAAATTTTAAAAAAATTATATAAAATTTATTTTGTATTATCATTTTTTTTTATAAAGGGAAAGTAAATTGTGATTCATTAGCATGCCCTCAGGAAACAGATGTTTGTCGTGTTACAAAAATTTTCGATCCAAATGATGATAAAAATTTCTTACGCATTCGAAAATGCATTGACTCAAACGGTGTTGTTCTAAAGAAAGAAAAGTTTAGTGAACCAACTGGGAATTTCAATCATACTTTAACAATCACAATGGAAGGTAAACAAAATGGAAAAATTATATTTTCAGAACCAAAACCCGAAGATGAATGAAGAAAATAAGTAAATAAGAGTATGTTTAAGAAATTATTGTCAATATCTACATAAAACAATGAGATGATTTTTTTTATTATTTGTTTAGTTAAATTAAAATATAAAAATGATTAATAAAGAAATTAATATTTTTAACTAAAATCTTAAATTATATGCAGTGGTGTTATTGAATATACTGGAAAACGCGAAGAAGAAAGCAACAATAAACAACGTTCAAGTTTTTTTTTAAATTAATTATTGTTTGTGAGGAACATGATCAAATGATCATTCTTAAACTACACAAAATGCTCTAAGACTCACCCTTGAGTTTATGAATTCTGAGGGAAGAATGGTCACACTGGCAACTTTTCAACATTTAAATCTTAGGAACAAAACATAATTTGACAGTTTGTTTAATTTTTATTGCAAAATTAAATTTCCTACCAGAAGGAATGGGGACACAAAAAATAATAACAAAAGGTTATTTGGGGTATGGGTATTTCTTCATCAATTTTGAACTCTAAAAGAAATTTTTGAATATGTCATAGTAAAGGCTTGAAGCTCTGCTCGATAAAAAGCAAGGAGCAATTTAGTAAAAATCATAAAACCTTTGACTTTGTATTGATTTTTGTTAGCTTTCTCTCCTTAATTGTTGTTTATACCATTTCTGAAGCCATTCATATCGATTGAAAATCAACTTTTATTCAAATAGTTTTTGAGTTATATTCTCGAATTGAGTATAGTTTCCATAATTAAAATATTGGACCGAGCCGCTAAGGTTTTGGAATAAAAATCAAAGTAAAATATCAGACCCAGCCCCGGATCTTCAGTTTTTCCTAATCGGGGCAAAAACTTCATTTTGGCGCCCCTCCAGTTATTGAGTTAAATGAAATGAAAAAAATGGCATACTTAGTTAAATTTTTTGCATATTGGGTGTCCCATAATGAATGGATAATACTGCAATTGGTGATAGCAGGCCTTATGACTGCTCAGAAAAAAAAAAAATATAAAAAAAAAATATTTTTCTTGTGGTCTCCATGGTATAATTTATTTTCGAAAAATGTTAAAAAATTCAGGGTCTCCTAAAATACCTAATTACAACGACCACCCATAAAGGATTCTTATTACTTTTGTATTTTTATAATATTTTTGAATAACCGTTCTAAATGATGGGTAGTAAATTTTAACACCAGCTGATTTTCTGTGTTATAATTTTTTAAAATTATTTTTGTATTCAAAAATAGTTCAATATGTTTTTTCACCAAATGTTGAAAAATAGTAAAGGGAAAAACATGTATGAGGACATAAGTAGCAAATTTGATAAAAAAATGGCCTGTTTAATGTACTTTCCAAAATGGTATAACACATGTCTACAACCATAACCAATAAAGTTGGCATTTAATCTACTAAAGTAGTTTTTTTTAAATTTTATCAGATGAAATTAAGTTACAAAGTTAAGTAAGCACTACGACGACGAATGAATAACTCATATTGTTTTTTTTTTTTTTTAATTATTATTGCATTTAAAAATAACCGTTCTTAAATAAAGGCAGTAACATTTAACACTAGTTGCTGGATTTTATTTTAATAATTTTTTTAATTAATTTTTTTTATAAAAAATGATTAAATATTTATTTTTACAAAGTATAAAAAAGAATACAAAAATAATTTAAAAAAAATTATAACACAAAAAATGCATCAGCTGGTGTTAAAATTTACTATCCATCATTTAGAACGGTTATTCAAGAATATTATAAGAATACAAAAATAATAAGAATCCTTTATGGGTGGCCGTTGTAAATAGGTATTTTAGGAGACCCTGAATTTTTTAACATTTTTCGAAAATAAATTATACCATGGAGACCACAAGAAAAATATTTTTTTTATATTTTTTTTTCTGAGCAGTCATAAGGCCTGCTATCACCAGTTGAAGTATTATCCACTCATTACGGGACACCCTGTATTTTGGCTCGGCAAATGGGAAACTACATGTGTATATTTTGACGGAGAAAGTGTAGGTATTTCGATCCGAAAGTCAACCGATTTACCTAAAATCACCGTTTTCCGAAGCAATTAAATTTCAGATTTTACATTCATCAAACGCAGGCGTTAGGTAAAGCAGCTCGTTTAAGATTTTTATTAGATTCCAATTATTTGGTTTGGTTCGACTGTTAGAGAACAAACAGTAGGTACTTTTAGCCTGAGCTGATGCCAAATCGAGTTGATACATACTGAAACAGAACCGCAAGCATTCATTCATCAAATTGAATTCCCTTTCAGTCAATGTTCCATGCTTTTTACATGTGGTAACTAATCGCTAAACAGGAAACCAAACGATGAAATTACAAAGCAGTCCTTTGAATGGAATCCTCAGGGTGCACGGCGGGTTGGAAGACCAAGAACAACATGGAAATCAACTGTCTTAGCGGAAGCAGAATCCCAGAGAAAGACGTGGCCACAGCTAAAGTACCTTGCAGGATGGAGACGTTTTGTTGACGCCCTATGCCCCAGCCGGGGTTACAGGACACGATGATGATGAAGAATTCCTCCTATTTTTCTAGTTTTCATTGAAATTTTACATTTTTTTAAATGATTTTTGCTGAATGGCAGGATCAAAATACTGAATCTAAACGCACCCCAAACAGTGGCGGATCCATGGGGGAGGTCATGGGGGTCATGACCCCCCCCCCAGAGCTCCAGCGAAAACAACAAACACGATCAATCCTAACTGATTATTCAAAACATTATTGGACAGAGAAAAACTTTTTGGGTTATTCCATATTTGTTAGTAATTTACTATTTATACGAAAAACATGACTTATTAATGGTAGCATTATTTTCTCAACAAAGCCAAGCTTCTAAATGAAATGGACAGCAAAGAAATATTGATCAAAAATCACTACTAGCCCTCGATGATACACTAAATTTTCTTAGATATCCATCCGACTTAAAATTCTGCGGACTCTCTTAAAAACATAAGACTCTGCCGTAGTTTGACGAAGATTAAGCTATTTAAAGCAAACGGGACCCTTAATCATAAAATCCGTTATAACTCGAAAGCAAAGCGAAAATGAGAAAAATACCTCTTAGTAACCCAAGGTTTTCATCTGCGGTGGTAACTGTGTAATACCCTGTATTTAAAACATTATATTTACTTAACTCTGTTTTATTTTCAATTGAAAAGAAAATAGTTTTAGGTATCACAGACATTTTGTTGCGGATGCACCGATCAAAAAAGGTAGCATTCTTTTTTTGAAAATTTTACAGCAGAAGATCTACGTAGTTGCTTATTTTAAATTTTCTAAAAATATTACTTGGATGTCTTCGTTTCTTAATGTGCTTGTGCGTGAAGTTAGCACCGCCATTTTTGATTTCTGAGAATAAAATTGTGCTGTATTGCGTTGATTTTGTGCTGCCTTGAGTCGTAAATATTAAAAAAATCGCAAATTTGCAAATTTTGCGAATTCATTTTTTTTTTAATTTCAATATTTCTCAAAAAAGAAAGCTGTGTTATTTTGTGCTCAGATTATGCTGCTAGGCGCCAAAGAGATACAAATAAAATTCGCAAAATTGTAACTTTAATGGACAAGACTAAAATGCGAAGGGCTGTAGTGTGAAGTTAAGTTAGTACCGCCATTAGTAAATTAAAAAAATTGTAAGCATGCAAATTTTATGAATGATTTTTTTTCGAAATTTCGCAATTTTTTAAAAGTGGAAGGTAGCTATGCTGTTTTGTGCTCAGTTTGAGCTGTCATGCGCCGAAAAGATAAACAAAAATTGCAAAATTTCCACTTTTAGGCCAAAAACTAATACATACATATATACCTTTTTGTATGAGTTTAACATTTTTATAAAAAAAAAATTAACTTTGCTATTTCGTGCCCAGTTTGTGCTGCCATATGGAGATACAAAAATTCGCATATTTGTAACTTTTACGGCCTAAAACCAACAAACATTTAAAAAAAATCTAATTACGGCACAAGGCACAATACAGCACAACTTTTTTTTATCGAAAATGGCGGTGCTAACTTCACCCACAGCTTATCTTAACTAGCCTTATTCTTTGAAATCAAGTACAGTATTGAACTATATGATCATAATTAGTGTTATTGTGTAAATATTGTTAAATTGATATAATTATTTTTTTGGGTTACAAGCAAGTTTTTTTTTGATAATATTACATAATAGGAAAATACCCTCCTTTTTGCTTTGATAGCAGTTTTTTTTCTTACGGCATGGAATCCATCATATTTTTTGCAATTTTGTCTATCTTTTTCATCTCAAATTGACGCTTGATACTTGAATTACCCCTTTTGATTTTTGTTTTGGTTTTACATATTATGTACCTATATGTAATGTGTAATCTATTACTGTCAATTATTCTTTGTAAATTGCTCAAAAGTTTTCAAAACAACGGTTTTCGCGTCAATTTCGCTTCCAATCTTAAATGTTTATCTTATCCTCATCATTGTCCTTACAGTATGAAATGATGCTAAATCTTGTTGATGAATACAGTTTCTAGCTCAAATTACATAATTATAAGCGGGAGTCCGATTAAATCTTAAGCTTCTCCCTGATCAAGCCTTCGACTGGAATGAAGCCATGATTAAGCTGGAGTTTTGCTAAGCAGTTCTTATTGATGTTAAAATTTCATGACCCCCCAAACTGGATTCCTGGATCCGCGCCTGACCCCAAAACTGAAAATCGATTTCTCTCCCATTCTTTACTTTAGATTTCTATGATTTTTGAATTCGGCTTTTTATGGAGTGGACATTTTTTAAATTTTAGGATTTTTTGGTAATTTACCTATATTTAACGCTTGGTGAATCCCCTTTCAAACCTTGCCATGTTCCACTTGGTTTGAGAAAATCTAAACAGTCCACCTAGGTTTTTTCCTGACTCGGTTTAATAAACCGAGTTGACACATAAATAATGTAAGAAGTTTCACGGACAAGTTATTTTTTAAATGTGACGACCACCTGTAGACAGAATATAAATTTTAGTGTCTGAATTTATCATAATGTTATTCAATCTTGCTTCTTCGGTGGAACCAGAAAAGCCTTACTGTCGATTTTTCTAAGGTGGGCAATTCATTTTCTAAGATGGGCAGTGCCCACCTCTGCCTCCCTTCCTACGCTTATTAGTTTCGTCAATTTTTCCAATTTTTTTAATAGAAAGGAAACCCCAATAAGACAAATCCTGCAGCAGAAAATAGACCAAAATTAAAGATGTTGCACAAAAATGAGCAAACAGAAATTATTCTGAGTGCAGGAAGTTTGAAATAATAATTCAATTCAAATGGTGAAATGATATAAGAAAAAACAGCTAAAAGCTGACGGAGAAATACAATTTGAAATTCCATTTCCGCATATCGTTTCATTAAGTGTCGGCAATTCTTTATATTGTTTTTAGGCACATGGATTTGGCGCCCCTGGAAGCTGCTGCCCGGGGCACAGGCCCCGATTTGCCCCCCCATAGATCTGGGGTTGATCAGACCTATAATTATAGCAATATTAAAGTGTGATCATTGTGACCAATATCTCAGAAACGTAGCGGCCTGCTTATGCCGCTCACAACGTTAATCAGTTGCAAGTTTTGTAAAATTCAAATAGAATACGTTTAACACGTATCTTACATAGAAAAATGACGATCGTTAAAATTTAGATGGGATCACGTTTTCAATTATCAGCATCGATAACAAATAAAATTGTTTTCGAAAATATGTATTTTCTAGCTCGTTAATAACAAGCAAACTTATGAATTCTACAAAAAAATTCTTAGGAAAAAAAAAACGGTTGAAAATTTGTTAAAATTAGTATGATTTTAGCTTAGTACAAGAAAACATTTACTAATAACTACCAACAAGTTATCCGCTATCCACTTTTAAAATTTACTCAATTTTACACACAAACGATGACTGCCAAGATATCATTATTTATATTGTTTGTTTTGATTTCGAAATTTCAATATTCGGTTTCCAAATTTAGGGCTATAAAAATGTCTAACGAAAATGGTAATTTTAATATATCTTCTCACCAAGCAACATCCTGTTAAAAATCAATTTCTTCTTTTTTGTATTTAGGTGTTCTACAGTGTGATCAAATAGAATGTCCTGATGGCACTACATGGTGTCATGTTACTAAACTAAGCTCCGAAGAAAATTTATCAAAACTTCAACGTGAAAATACTTGCTATGACGAAAATAATAATATTCTTAAACAAAAATTATGGACCGAAGAATATAGTAGGAAAATTATGGACATAAATATTGATATGTTTGCAAGTGAAAGAAGTTATTTTATAAGTCAGCAGCAATCTTATATTGATGATGTTGAATCAGGTTCTGGCTTTGAATGCATAAGTCAAGGTATTGGATCGATGTTTAGAAGAGTTGGATCTTTTATAAGTAGTTTTGATACTTTCTTTTGATGTACATACATATATTCGAAAAAAAATAATATAAAATATAAAAAAATATAAATATTCAAGACATGTTGATATTTTTCCTTAAAGTCCAGCCAAGTTATTGGTTTGGTTGGAGCAAAAGAGCAGGTCCGTGCTATTTATTTTTCTTTCAGCTCTGTTTTGGGAGACTAAACCTAAATTAATGTAGAATGAAACCAAAGTCTAATATAATTATGTTTATTATTTTGAACATTTGCAAATATGGAAAATAAAAGATCTTTTTCTTTATGGGCTATAGATTTTGTTTATTTGTTTTGGACCTACGTCAAATGAGATGATTGAGGCTAGAACTTACATTCTTCTTCAGACCAATGATGAAGATGCTAACCAAATTTCTATTAATCTTAAACAAATGTTTGTTTTTTTATTAGTCTTATCTTATCTCGAAACCGTCACATTGAAAAAAATCTAAATAAATAAACAAGACCTATAAGTCTATGGCTAGTCTATTATTCTTTTGCTTAATAAATAAAAGATTAGGAAAATAAGAATTCTTACTTTTTGATGATGATAAGAATGTACATATCTTAGAGGAAAAAAAATATTTATCTTTAAGTAAATTTTCCGTTCTGAAAGCCATAAAGAGAAAAAACCTAAAAAAAAAAAATTCTTAAGGCTTATTCAAAGCTGTTCCTAAACTTATAAAGCTTTGCTTTTATTGCTACTTTATTTGAGAAACTGACGGCTTTGGGGGACGTAATTTGCGAAGATGAGAAAGTTCTTCATATGATATATGTATTGGTAGCAAGATAACCATCAAAATAAACCGACAGCCCACAGCAGAGACCGAATTACCGCATAAGCTTTTGAATAATACCATATTGAATATATAAACTCTATAGAACTCTCATGAAGCCAAAAATCTCGAGGCCATCTAGTGTCCACATGTAATCCTAATTTTTGTTAAGAGATCTTGATAAGGCGATCACAGCGAACCTATCGACCACATGTAAACCTACAAAATTGTGTTGCATGAGAATACTATAGAGTGTATATGTATATACAATGGTAATATAATACGTACCAAATTTATTTGAGTTTGGAATTACCCCTCGAGCAATATCCGACGGGACAAGATCACCGGACCGTGCTCTGTTTGACCAGGCCTTTAACTTCCTTAAATCATTTTTCCTATTATTTTTAAGTGAATTGAAGTGTTAATGACCCTACCACTTAAATGGGAAATCAAGCTGGAATTAACCCCCCCCCCCCAGAAAAATATCTGCCAGACTTTTATATACGGTACATGTACCGATAATCCCTCATACTCCGATTTTTGTTATGTGTACATCCACTCCCAAAATCTGCTGTCGGCTCTTGGTCTCAGATATAAAAAATGGTTGTGAACGTGTTGACTTGAATTCCTAAACGTAAAAACAACAACAAATATTGACATTTGACCCAAATGCGCAGAACTGAAAAAAAAAAATCAAAACTGTAATGATATAACCTTTAATAGGCATGTTCAGGAAAATGAGATCTCAGAGAGGGCTCAGTGTAAAAAACTGAGCAAGCAATATTTTGTTTCCTGAAGCCTAGTATCACAGATACTAGAGTTACATAGATATCGCATCCAGTACAAATAAAAATGACCATTTTTTCAATATTTTGTGATTACAAGCTCTTTTGTTTCGTCCTCAAAAATCGAATCGGTTGATCAAACTACTGATGTCTTGTTGTTGACGTTTTGTATTTATGTCTATGTATGTAAATCTACCTTTTTTAACATCATATGTCATCCATAACTCACACAATATTGATGTAACTGGGATGTAGCTCTACGTCCCACGATAAAAAAGTAGTCATTTTTATTTGCTCTGCGTGCGATATCTATGTAACTATAGTATCTGTGCTAGTATGCAGATCGAGCAAAGACAAATTTTATCTCTACATTTTTTTTCTCGAGACAAATTCTGAAGGCGTAGAGATAAAAACACAAGTCAAATGAGAACAGTAGCGTAGTTAGAAATTAGAAAAATTATAAAATTTCCTTAAATTAACATAAATTTGAAACTTTTTCATGTACAGAAATTAAATTCCTTCAAAGCATTTGCAGAGCAAGAAAAATTGATCGCATGCGCTTGATGGGGAACAATATAATGTGGATGGATGAAAATACCTTTAAAAAGTCTGAAATTTTCAGCTTTTACTTCTCTGGAAAAAGTCGATTTTAGGGCAATTTTACATTTGGATCAAAATACACTTTCTCCGTCAAAATATAGTTTGTCTCCCATCTATCAAGTCATCAACTGTCAGAATATATTGAAGGATTGCCACGATGTCAATGGATTAAAAAACCACTAAAAATTCTGAAATTTTTGAAGGTTTTTTACTTCTCCGGGAAGAAGTGGATTAGGGCACTTTTTGACATTTGGATCAAATTAACTTTTTCCGTCAAAATAATTTGTTCTTCATTTTTCAAGCCATCAACTGTCAAATTCCATTGATGGATGGATGTACTGTCGATGGATTAAAAAAACCATGTCAAAATCAGAAATGTTCACATTTTTCCACTGCTCCCAAGATCCAATTAAAATTGCCAACTCGTTTTGGGAATCAATTTAAAATTTGTATTGAAACAAATATTTTCGGTATCTGAAATGTGGCCCTTTTGTACCCTTTCTCATAAGCTACGCCACTGACTGATTTAAAACAGCTGTTCAATTAATTCTATTCTCATTCCATGTCATCATTTTCTGTACGCATTTTATATATATTTCAGTTTTGCGTCCTCACAACGTCTTATAAATGGAAAGAATGAAACAGGGAGATAATTTTAGTTTATAAAAAGCGAAATATATATAAAACGTCACATTTTGTCCGGAAAAATAATGCTTCGAGCACTCTTTTTCCGCGCAAAATTATGTGGAGACTTTCTTATACCTTTTCTCGTACAGCGGTTTCAACTGTCAAATTTTGCGCTGTAGCTGCGTACCGCTTGGAAAAAAAGCCGAGATAAAATTTGTCCTGGGAAAAATTTTATATGGGAGATAAATTTTGTCTCGATCTGCGTACTAGGCTTGAGTAATTTGACAGCGAAATTTCTGAGGAATCCTATTCACGAGACTGTGATTGCTATGACCTCTATTTAACGATGATTCTTTGCGTCTGACTCTTTTCAAATTTTCATGAATGCGAAGGAGAAAAAGCATCGGATTTCACCTTTGCACCCAATGAATTTTGACAAGAGTCAGACGCAAAGAATCATCGTGTAATAGGGGACTAAGCGCTCTGAGATATCGTTTTCCTGAACTCGCCTAATATGTGTACTGTGCGTTTGAAGCTGGAAGTTCTAAACTGTCAAATTTCTTAAAGAAAGGGAATATTATCTCAGGGAGGAAATTTGACAAAAAGTTAACAAACGTGCTGAACCAGGTTTGTACCACTTTGTATGTGCTTGTTTACACGTTAAGAAGAAAGTGTTCAGACGTGAAGATAACTGCTCTGCAGATTTTGTTTTCCTCTTTATATTTTTTGTTTTTTCAAAATGGAAGGCACGATTTGATTTATTGGATTTGATGAGAGAAGGGACACAAAAGTCAATTTTCTTTACTAAATATTTTCAAATGCTTTAAAATTCTTCATTTCCCACCTTCTTCTGTAAATTACCCCACTTACCATCACAAAACACAGACAATTTTTGAATTTCTTCACTTGCGAAAATGGACTGTAAGACGTCAAACATGACACACCCTATCAAACACAACCACTACCACAGTACACAACAAACTTTTAAAACAAAATTAAAAAAAAAAACAAATGAAAGTGGATGCGTTCATCAGCAAAAATCTGAAAATTCAGTACTGAATCGTAGCGTCACAAAAAACTGAAATGTCTGTCAAATGTCATATTTATTTTTCTGTCAAAATACTGTATTTACTTTTTGATTTTACTGGAAGCAAATATAAAAAAATTTTTTTTTGTCGGAAAAAAAAGTTGAGATTAAATTTAAATAAAAAAAAAAAAAAAAATACGTGTTTCTTTTTTAACTCAAAGCACCCAACTTGTGTTTCTATTTTCAAGCAGAGCTCGCACTATGCTGCATTAGCTATGAATATTTTTGGATATTACAAAGTATCCTTTACTTCACACGAGGAAATTGAGTTGCTAGCAACTTTCAGTTCCATGGTGAGAAGGGCAGGGGGAAAGAGGGTGAACAAAATCTTCCTTGTTGAAGATTTGAAGAGATTTGTTTGACATTTCCTTTCACATCTAGGTTAAGGTGCGTTCAACCAATTGATTTTCAAAGGAAATTTCAAAAATTGCCTGGAGATTTTGTTTTCTCGTGTGAAAGATACAAGAGATTTTTAAGAAATTAAAAGAAAACATCAACAAAATCTCCACCAACTTGTTTCTTCGTGTGAAAGGGGGCAAAGCATTTCAAATCAATGCATTCAACACATACAATTTCAGTTCAGCTTTGGATCTTTCGAGTTTTTAATTGCCCAGCTGTCCGATGAGAATTGAAAGTTAGTACAAGATTTTGGTGCGTTGAACGCACCCATTTATATCGGATCGTTTGACAGTTCAATGCTGAGATCAACGATATAGGGAGCAGAGAATATCAAATAAAGAAGTCAATCTTTCGTACGTTTCACCCTCCAAAACTCATTTGTTTACATTTTTATATTTGTAATTTCATTATGTGTCGAAGAATAGATGTGAATTATTGCAACAACAACAAGACCTGGGGGTCAATTCTCGATCTGTGAAACTGTGAAATGAAAATAAAGTTATCATTTCAGTTTTCACAGAGTCTTATCATTTTATCACTTCACAAACACGCGCAAGGCGATTCCCGAACTCGTTATGAAAAACAGCTGTCAAAGTGAGTACTAAAAAGTACTAACATGAAAAATCCTACCACTTGGGTTATCAAATGAGCACAATTTGTGTCTGTTCAAAGTACCTCTACACTATTCCACAAAGTATTAACACATGTCAAAATAAGGTGGGAAGGAATTTCATACGACTGCCTAATTTGTGTGATGAAAATGATTTTCATATTTTGCTTCCACACTTGCATCAAAACAAAATCAGTTTTACCACAACCCAAACGCTTAAGTGGGATAGAATGTGTGATTGTTTTAGAACCAATCTTAAATATTTTCAGGTATAAACATCATATGTCAAATCGTAATGCCTGTTTGGTAACGTGAAACTTTCACCAAGTCTCCCAAACTTGGGTTTTTTCTCCTATGGTTTTTGACAGCAAATTTAGAAAATTTGTGAAAGTTTGCAAGAAATTTCACGTTAACAAACATACCTCGTGTCGGATGCGCTGTCAATTTATGTGTGATGAAATTTCATATTTTGTTTCCACACTATTATACATGATTACTCAGTGGGATAGTGTGGAATGGCTACTATCCTTTTTCTTTTCACAGGTTTCACAGAGTGAAATGATTGTGATAAACGAATCATCATATGAAAACATTTTGTCATTTGTTTTCATTTTTTCACAGTTCGAGAATCACATTTGGCGTGAAGGCGTAATCAGTTTATCACTTCACAGTTGCACAGATCGAGAATTGACCGCCTGTAGTGAATGATGAGTTGACTCTATGTGCGCGTTTTGTCAATGCTTTTTACTAATACTTTGCAAATCTAAACAGCTGATGTGTTCGCTTCAGCTTGTAGGCAAATCAAATTGACAGCTGAGGATTGGCTTCTTTATTTGATATTATCTGATAGGAAGGAAGTGAAATTGGAACAAGCTATTAAAGGCCCCGACTGACCCATAGAATCCAGTGCGTCCGTTGCGTCGGATCCATTGATGTTTGCCGGATGCAACGTATTGATTGACCCAATGAATACGTTGACATTCACGTAACAACCACTTAAAATTCAAAACACACAGACATAACAACCACTTGAAATTGAAACACACACACAAAAATTGCTGTCGACGTTCCGTCTGACGCATGCGTTGCTTTTGGACCAGTTCTCATAAGAAAACATGTATTTAATCAAGCTGTCAGTTCAAGGCAATGCGTCGCCACAACGGACGCAACGTATTCTATGGGTCGGGGCCTTATTTGTTGAATAAACAGAACCTCGGCTAAAATTACAGTGTTGCCACTTTTCAGGAACATACTTTTTCCAGTCAAAGGGTGGAAACTCCACTTTTTTGGTAGATTTTAATATTTTAACCATACAAAAGTTGCGGAAACGCCTTAAGAAATTATTTTTTGATACAAATTTCGTGTATATTGAATTAAAGTGATTTATATTAATTTATTTTCAAAAGTTGCCCTACACAAATAACTACTTATCCTAGATGCATTCCTGTTCTATCTCAATTTGTTTAGCAAATTACAAACTCTCCAATTGCCACTATAAATCCCAAGCTAATTCATTTGTTAGACACTTTTATATATAAAAAAAAATAACATCAGACTAAAAAAAAACATCCTTAAACTAGTCCCTTGCAGTCAATGCAGGCAAGGTTTGCACATACTTCGTATAGTGACTCAATTGAATGGATGGCGCCATCAGAAAGGGCAATTTCACGACTGTCGCTCACAATTTGAATAATTATCTAGCAAAAATTAAGAAATTTTATTCGTTTTTACGTGTGCATTTGTGGTGCGGATGTGGATGCCCAACGGCACGTGCCTCTCTGCCTCAGTGACTGCCATGTCTTCGTAAAGAGCAAAAACAAAAAAAAAAAAACACACTCATTAGATGCAAATATACAGCGCACTGACAAATGCACAGGCATTTCAACTCTATATAGTTTTTACTGCATGCAGTATATAGCATATACCAAGTGCATCTTCGATAGAGTGCGTGTCATTCTAAATGTCTATCAATTTGTATCGCAACTAGTCGAGCATAATGTTCACAGCCCTAGAAGCAATGAATCAAGGATCTAGGCAAATATACGAATTCGCGAGTATACGAATATGTGCATAGTGTGATGTGCGCTCTGCGCTGCACTGCACAAGCGCACACAACTTATGGCTTTGCCACGCACAAATGCTCTTCACTTGAGGCGATCTGCGATCCAGGCGAAGGTTCTGGAAGTGGCACGGTGCGGCGGTGGTGAATGGCGGCATCAGCATAGCGTGAACTTGGCTCAAAGAGACGATTCCCATCGTCACCATTGCAGTACCTACTGTTGCTGCTGCTGCCATCTATGTTCATTCCTTTTTTTCCTTTAATGTATGTCTGCCATGCGTTAAGAGTTCTATGCAAATTCTTCATGCTGCACGCCCCCCGTTTCGACTTAATGTTGGTTTTCTCGCGTAGTTCGTGTAATTATTCACTGACACCATCTACGGGGAAAATGATAAATTTAAACATTGTCGATAATTTGTTAACCCTTTTCTTGCCGGATTGATTTTGTTGCTGTGCCAGATTCAGAACCACAGCCTTTTGCTAAGACAGTACTGAATTGTATCGGTATAAGCGGCTTTAAGTTGAAGATGAGCGCATACAGCACATCGGCGGTCGGTGTTTGACCAAATGTGCCGGTCGGTGCGGTGTGATATGGAATCTCATAAAACCAGTACCGATTTTGCTTAAAAAGTACTTTGACAGATATTCGATTTTTCTTGTGTTGTGGGACGTTGATCAATTTCAAAAAAGAACAAACCAACAAATCATTGAAGATTCTTTAAAATTACAAGTGAAATAGGATTTTCATAGTGTTGTTGTAAGAAGAAAATAAAAAATGAGTGGGAAAATGACAGGAATGTTAATACACAGACGATTCTTCAGTGGTTCATCGTTGTCATAGTCAGCATTGTAGACGTTCGTCGTCATCGTCATCGCATATTGTCGGTTTTTGTTTCTTTGATCTTTTTCTCCATTATAAAAGCGAATTCTAGATCTCTTGAAACAGATAAAATATAGTTATAGGTGGAAAAATCATCATTATTATCAATACGTTTGCATATCGTTCGTGACATTGAGTTATGATGACACATGAACAAGTTGACAAATGAAAAGGACCTTTAAAATTCCAATGAGGTGGGTTTATATATATTTTCCAATTCACGCATAAAGTACTGAGTCATTGAGTGAATAAGGCATGACTGGCTTATTTCTGAGTGCGCAGTACAAAATTTCAATAAATATGTATTTCATTTACATTTTCAAAAACTACAATTATGATATGAATTGATAATAAAATAGTAATTTAATAGTGGATAAGCTGCCAAAACAAAAGATAAAAGAAGTTCAAAAGAAAGAGGTTAAATTCAGAAAAAGGTTTTTATTTCAGCTCCTTTATTTAAGGACTACAATTCTACCTTAACGTCGTAGTATTAATTTTTTGAGGAAATCAAATAAAAATAAAGCACAAAAACCGTACCAATTTTTGTACACCATACAACAAGGTGGGGAAATTGTTTTTTTTTTTGTTTCAAATTTTATAAATTCACAGATTCTTGAAAGTAGTAGAAGCTAGCATTTTGGAGCCGTAACAAGAAAGGAAAGCGTGTTGAGTGTAAAAAGAGCATGGAATGAGTTAAACGTGTTGTGGTAAAATTTACCGCAACAGTAGCATGGATTAATATTCCGGGTAAGTTATGCAGCAAAACTAGTGGTGGTATTTTTTTTTAACAGGACAACAATTTATTGAACTGCTTGTAAAATTAATTTTTTATAAAAAAAAGTTGCTGTTTACAAGAAATTTATTGCTATATGAACCGAAAGCCATCAAAAGTGCCTTCACTGATGCGCTGGGTTTCACTAGGCAACCACAACGAAACTCTTGGTTCGATGAAGAGTGCATCATGTAGCTAAGAATGAGGCCAACTTAACAAATCTGCTGACGAGAACAAGAGCTGCTGAGACAGAAGCCTGGGAGCTCTACTTGTAAAAAAGGAGGAAAATAAATAAAATAAATAAATAAATTGGGTGGCGCAACAGCTCATGGAGAACCAGGGCCTAGTGACTTACAACTCACAACCATTCCTGTGTGCGTGTTTGTTGGCAGGAATGGAGGGGACCTACAATTTTTTGCCGAGTCCGAACGGCACAATGAGAAGCACTTTTTCATGACAAGTATACTCTTGGAGGATTTGTCAGTTCCTCGCAAGAGGCAGTACCTCGAATAAAACATTTCTGTTTTAGGTGGCACGGCTGGGAATCGAACCCACACCTTCGGCATGACAGTCCAACGCACTAACCATCAAGCCACGAGGTACTACAAAAGAAGGAGGGAGGAGTGCCAAATTTTCAGGATGAAAAAGAGAGAGCACGCGAGAAGCGAGAGGTCGAGGATATTAAGGATTGTACCAGCAGGGGAAGTGTTTGTTAGTTCTACCAAAGGGTGAAACGATCTACCCAAGGCTACAAGACCAGAATGAAAGCCTGTCGAAATAAGAATGGCAACATGGTACTAGACAGACATCTGTCACTGCTATAAGGATCTGGAAGGAACACTTTTCTGGATTGCTGAACTGCGAAGATAGCCAACATTCTGCTGCTAGAAAAAACATTCCATTCAATGTGGATGATGATGGCCAACATTTTTGTCCACTCGATCTTAATAAAGATGCTCTGACTTATTTCAACTACAAAGGAATAGGTCTCCCAAACGTCGCGTACAAAATCTTGTCGGCTATACTGTCTGATCACTGGAAACCTTCCGTCAACAATCTGATCGGCCCCTCTCAGTGTGTGGTTTTTGGCCAGGCAAGTCTACCGTTGATCAAATGTTCACACTTCGACAGATTTTTGAAAAAAAAAAAAAAAAAAATTCCAGATCAATACACACCGCATCTCGCCATCATCGATTTTAACGTCACAAATTTGTTTGTTTTTATTACCACGAAATATGTAAAGAATCACTGTTTCTACGAGGTTAGAAAGCATTTAAGCAGCACGGCCCTTGCTCATAGAACCAAGGTGACTTTGTATAAAGCTATGATTAGACGGTCAACGCAAATGGTCAACATGTTGACTCTCTGACGTCAAAGTTACGAAAAATTCTGCCCCAAAGTTGTCTTGTCGTGTGATCGTCAACACAGAATACTGTCCATGCGTTGACGGCTGCGTTGACCCTCTCGTTGACACGAATTTAAGGGTCAATGCGTTGATTATTTTCGTTCGCCATGTAATCACCCTATCAACGAAGTTAGGACACTATGAAAGACTACTCAACAACGCGTTGACTGTATCTTTACGTTGACACAGTGGCTTTTTCTGCCATGTCAACATACTCTACATTGACCTTCATATCTATCTCAAAATGTATGCATTTTTTGAGTATTTTAAATACATCGCCAGTTGATGGCTTGACAGATGAGGGAAGGGGGATGAACTATACTTTGACAGCAAAAGTATATTTCAATCCAAACGTCACCGAATTGCCCTAAAATCACTTTTTCCGGACCAGTACAATGATTTCTAAAATTTCTGATTTTTTATACATATGATTTGCCATCCTTCAATGGAATTTGACAGTTGATGGCTTGACAGATGGAAGACAAACTATATTTTGGCAGAAAAAGTATATTTCGATGCTAATGTGTCACCCAATTGAACTTAAATCGCTTTTTCCGGAGCAGTAAATAAACTTCAAAAATTTCTGATATTTAAAGTTTTTTAGTCCATCAACATTGTAGCCATCCCTCAAAGGGATTTGACTCTTGATGGCTTGACAGATGAAAGACAAGCTATATTTTGACAGTTAACGTATATTTCGATCCAAATGTCACCCATTGAACTAAAATCATTTTTTCCGGAGTAGTAAGAAAACTTCAAACATTTCTGATTTCTTAACTGTTTTTTAATCCGTCGACATCGTAGCCATCTTTCAATGGAATTTGACAGTTGATGGCTTGACAGATGGAAGACAAACTATATTTTGGCAGAAAAAGTATATTTCGATGCTAATGTGTCACCCAATTGAACTTAAATTGCTTTTTCCGGAGCAGTAAATAAACTTCAAAAATTTCTGATATTTAAAGTTTTTTAGTCCATCAACATTGTAGCCATCCCTCAAAGGGATTTGACTCTTGATGGCTTGACAGATGAAAGACAAGCTATATTTTGACAGTTAACGTATATTTCGATCCAAATGTCACCCATTGAACTAAAATCATTTTTTCCGGAGTAGTAAGAAAACTTCAAACATTTCTGATTTCTTAACTGTTTTTTAATCCGTCGACATCGTAGCCATCTTTCAATGGAATTTGACAGTTGATGGCTTGACAGATGGAAGACAAACTATATTTTGGCAGAAAAAGTATATTTCGATGCTAATGTGTCACCCAATTGAACTTAAATCGCTTTTTCCGGAGCAGTAAATAAACTTCAAAAATTTCTGATATTTAAAGTTTTTTAGTCCATCAACATTGTAGCCATCCCTCAAAGGGATTTGACTCTTGATGGCTTGACAGATGAAAGACAAGCTATATTTTGACAGTTAACGTATATTTCGATCCAAATGTCACCCATTGAACTAAAATCATTTTTTCCGGAGTAGTAAGAAAACTTCAAACATTTCTGATTTCTTAACTGTTTTTTAATCCGTCGACATTGTAGCCATCTTTCAATGGAATTTGACAGTTGATGGCTTGACAGATGGAAGACAAACTATATTTTGGCAGAAAAAGTATATTTCGATGCTAATGTGTCACCCAATCGAACTTAAATCGCTTTTTCCGGAGCAGTAAATAAACTTCAAAAATTTCTGATTTTTAAAGTTTTTTTAGTCCATCAACATCGTAGCCATCCCTCAAAGGGATTTGACAGTTGATGATTTGACAAATGAAAGACGAGATATATTTTGACAGTTAACGTATATTTCGATCCAAATGTCACCCAATTGACCTAAAATCATTTTTTCCGGAGTAGTAAGAAAACTAAAAAAAATTCTGATTTCTTAACTGTTTTTTTAATCCGTCAACATCGTAGCCATCCTTCAATGGAACTTGGCAGTTGATGGGTTGACAGATGGGGGATGAACTATATTTTGACGGAAAAAGTGTATTTCTATTTAAATGCCACCCAATTGCTCTAAAATCACCTTTTTCCTGAGCAGTAAAAAAAACTATAAATAATATAAAATATGCATGAACTATTAATAATGATAAAAATCAAAGTAGAGCTGCTGAAGGCCAATCGTAACCTTAGTTATTATTCATTTAAATGTGTAAATAATTTTAAATATTCATTTTTCATTCTGTAATTTAATTAAGGTATAGATACTGGACATAAGCAGATACTCTTAAAGGAAACCAGTTTATCTGTTTTCTTCAAACACGCCGAACATGTGCCCTTGAAAGGGAAACAATATAAGATGACAAAAAGCCGCAATAAATATGAATTATTTTCAAGAACCTCCCGCATCGGTTAATCTATATTAAAAAAAAAAGAATGTAGATTATTTGTTTTCATATAATTAATCAAAAAATAAATAATAACCTAAACAATATTTCTCCTTCATCACATTTATTTATTTTTTGAATCTTTATCATACAAAGGTCTCGTTCACCAAACTATCGCGCACTTATTTATCAAATATGAAAAGAACACAATCCCTGCGCTCTGAGTTCCCTCAGCATATACCTACAGACTTGATTTACCTCTTCCGCCGAAGCCCTATTTTGATTCAATATTTCAAATAGATTTACTACGCCTTGTGTACCGATCAATTGCTTTCAGTAATTCCCATCCTATATAATTCTATAAGGCAGGGCGGCAGCAGCACGTCTCTGCATCCGCACCGACATACACCGCGAGCCAGGTCGAGCCGGGCGGCTTGGTTACGAAGAGGTGCCTTGGGGCTGTGTTATCCCATGTGCAAAAGTACGCTGCAGGGATTTTCGCAAGACAGAATAGTTGAGCTCAAGTGGCATCATATCGCAGAATGACCGAAGACATTTATTAATTGGATTTCATTTTCGAATATCGAGTGTCGATTTTTTTTCCGTCTTCTGGGTAGATCTAGGTATCCACCTCAACAACACTATACTCTCTACTCCATACAAACACAACACACCCAAGACCTCTATTCGCCAAGAATAAGATGGCAAAACTTTTCAAGACATTCTTTGCAGACAGCAAAGTTGGAAATGGGCGGACTACTGATGATGCAAGTGATGTATGATCTACGGCTTCGTTGATAGCCTTCGTTTTCTACTCCGCCGTACCGCGTCGCGTCGCAGCCGACAACCCGATCGATGGTTCCATCTCCATCGGAGGAATCGAAATATAATTCTTCCAACTTCCAAGTGATGATTAATATTTGTTTTAAAAAATAAAATCCCAGGAAGAGTCAGGCGGCTTCAGCGACTTCGGCTGCCTTTAGCTAGCATCTTCCCTTACCTATGCCAACACTATATAAATGACAAAGACATACCTGATGGTGCCTCTTATATTAAATAATAATAATAGGTTTAATGTTGAATGTTTAAGACTCTCTGTGGGCTGGACGGGTAGGTTAGGTACGAGTACATGTTTAACTCTCAGTCAGTTAATAAAAAGGCATATACGTGCCAACTCGCTCAAAGTTATTTTCACGTTCCACTGAGCCAGATAATGTAAGATCAACAAACAAAATATGAAAATAATAATTCTTTTTTTTATTTTGAAGTCGAATAATTTATTCGCACAGTTGCTCACTTTCATTTTCACTCGTGAAATTATTTTAGCATGCCATTGCTAGTAATATTTATGATCAGAGTTGCAACAATTTTCTTTTGATGCGGTTGCGTTTTTTTTTTTCTTCTTTGCTTTTTGGTTTATCAAAGGTTGTTCAGCCGTATCAATTAAGAAAGAATGTCTGTTAACAAAATTAAGAAAAAATAAAAATAAATAATTTGATTTCAAAACGAAATTCAAATCGAATTTGAAATATCAAAGCGAAATCCCCCGACAATGCTCTGTTAAGCTCTATTAATTTACATGTATTTTAAATGAGTTTGGTATTTTTTAATACTCAAATGCTTTTGAAATAAATTTAAAACTTAAACCAGACGAATGAAAGCTTAAGTGATTGCTAAAAGATTTTTAAATATTTTTAACACATAAAATCAGAGAAATAAAAAATTGCTAATTATACACGATAGCAAATTGTTGATAGTTGAATAGCTCCTACAGTTTGGAACAACTTTGCCTGGAAAAATAAAGGCTTCCTTTGTTGAAAAATTAATTCAAAGTTGAAGTTGGAAATGGATACACGGTACAATGGGATGGAAACATTTTGAACGATATCGTTGATTCAAAAAATTAGATAGGAATTTTTTTAATTTTAGTCGTAAGAGGGTTTAGAAAGAGTTAAAAAAAGTTTTCGCCTTCCTTCCTCTTTTTCGTCAGCCACCATCTTGAATTTAAAGAAAATTGATTTTTGTGAAATAACTCACCTATTTTCAACTTTTGATTTCATAATTCATTACTTTTGTTATTAAATTTTTACTTGCGATATAGATAGTACCTAGGCAAGTTTTGGATTCGTGCAAAAAAAATATTTTGAGATAACAATCAAACTACGATGATAGAGAACACCAAAAACGTGGGTGGCACAATTCTGTCTGTCTGTCTGTCTGTTCGTCTTAGGCCTAAACGGCCCGATCGATTTTCTTCAAACTTGGTACATAGTGGTTTTTGGTGATTCTGCCGACACGTTTTTTTCATTTTTTTTTTAGAATCAAAAATAACGGTACCTGCCATACAATTTTTTTTAAGCAATTTTATATAATCATATTTTCCTCAAAAACGGCTCGACAACTTTTCTTAAAAAAAACTCAATAAATATCTTTTGGGTGGAACACAATTTTTCAAAAATGGTTATAAATGGTACCTCCCAAAGAACCATTTTTTAAATTTTTGATTTTCTTCAAAACGATACGACCGATTTCAATTAGTTTTTTTTTATACAGAAGCTTCCAAAAAATATAAAAAGTTTTGTGTACCAACATTTTTGAAAAAATATTTTTTGGATTTTTTGAAAATGTTTCAAATTTTTTTTGGAAAATCAAATATTTCGGAAACTACATAATTGATTTTTTTTTTAACTCGATATTTAAGAGTTTTTTAGTACTCTCTAGAAAATTTTTAGAAAAAATTTTACATTTATGAAAAACTAACGGTACCTTCCATACAAAAGTTAAGAAACTGCAAAGGAAAATATTTGTTTGCTTAAAAACAACTCCTACAATTTTGATTAAACTTTTTTCATATACTAAAATTAGTACGATCTACTACTAAAAATTATACAATTTTACACTTCGCAACTATTAATAGTACCTGCCATAGAACGTATTTTTTTATTTTGAATTTTCTCGTTATCGGCTTAACGGATTTAGATATTTTTTTCACATACAAATTTCAAATAAAATTAAATAATATTGCATATCAAAATTTTCAAAAAAAAAATGTTTGGATTTTTAAAAAAAGTTTCAATTTTTTTTTTTAAATTCGGTATCTCAAAAACGGGTTGACAATTTTTTTTTCAAAATTTATTATTATATACACATAAATATACATATACTTTAGATTTGCATACCAAAATTTGTTCTTAAAAATGTTTTAAGAATTTTATATATAAAAAATTAATTTTTTAAAAAACCGATCCAACGAATTTAAATTTTTTTTCCCATACAATTATATTCATTCAAGAATTAAGATAGCTTTCTTTTCTTTCACCTCAAACTGTAAAAGAGCTGGTTTAGCCAATTTTAATGTCGTATTTCATGCTTCTCTTCATTTTTCTCTCATAATTTCCATGTTTTTATATACAATTTTCTTAAACCCGCAGTGTCTTGAACATAAGAGCAAGTACGTGCGACTCAGTCGAGCATTTTATTTTTTCTTAAGTCGAAAAATGTCAGTGGTAGACAAAATGCCAAGTTGTCCAAAATTGTAGATAATTAAATTTCGAACAACTTTTGTTGATACCATTTTTACCCAAAAAATGAAAATAGGGGAGTTTAAAAAGAAAACTACTTTCTTTAAATTCAAGATGGCGGCTAACGCAAAAGAGCTATATTCCAGTCATTTTAGCCGAAAAATCAGCAAATTTACAGACAAAATGGTAGAAAGTTGGATTTTGGGATATATCATCCCCATGGCATTCTAAGGAAACTGTAAGAAGTCCCCACGAGCACCGATAATAATTTTACGGGAGGTCAAAGGCCCCTAAAATGGTTTTTAAAGAATATCTCCCGAACGGTTACTCTTACAGAAAAAATGTTAATGTGAAATAACTTTTTTTCATATAAGAAAAACCGTTTTCGAGACAATTCAGAGTTCCGGATTTTATGCTCCTATATAAAATGTAGTAGTCTTTCACACCACCTTTGTGGTTAAGAAAGGAAAAAAGTGAGTTTTTCTTTCGTTTCATCCCACAGGAAAATTAGAAAACAGTACTTAAAATATATACGGGGATTTATTAAAAGGTTTTGGGTTTTACTCATATGGGGTCAAAGCTCACGAATCATGGTATTTCGTTTATACAGGATGATTCTCATAAAATGTGACTAGAAGACAAAGCGTGTAGGGCGGGTTGTGAAAAGAAAAAAATCTATAGGAGGGGAGTTCTATTCTCACGCGTTTAGCCAAGAGGGGCACTTGGCTATAAGCAAGTGAGAATAGAATCCCCGCCCTATAGATTTTTTTTTTCTTTTCTCAACCCACCCTACACGCTTTGTGTGGTGGGTGGTTTTTTTGGTATTCCGCTAGCTAAAAAGTTAGTTCTTTTTTAGCAACAAATAAGCATTGGAAAAGCTAAACATTTTGGCAAAAAGAAAATTTTGAAAATCTATTTTTTAAGATTTCACTTGCCTTTTTCCGGTCCAATGGTAGTGGAAACGGGAATGGACTCTTTTAAAATTCAGACCGTTAGTAAAAAATTCTCCAGTGAAGATAGAAATTAGTATTAAAAAAGCTACAATTTTGAGCATTAACATTAAAATAAGAGACACAAATTATTTATTTAGATTTAAGACCATAGATGCCATTTTAAAGATTTATTATACGTTGATCCTAGTTTAAAATATTCCATAGTAAATAAATAAATTGGGTGGCGCGACAGCTCGTGGAGAACCAAGGCCTAGTGACTGACAAAAAAATAAATTGGGTGGCGCAACAGCTCGCGGAGATCCAGGGCCTAGTGACTAACAACTCTCAACAATTCCTGTGTGCGTATTGTTGGCAGGAATGGAGGGGACCTACAGTTTTTTGCCGGCTAAATGACCAGCACTTATTCATGATTAGTATACTCTTAAAGGTTTTGTCAGTTCCTCGCAAGAGGCAGTACCTCGGATAAAACATTTCTATTTTTTTTTTGGCACGGCTGGGAATCGAACCCACACCTTCGGCATGACAGTCCTACGCACTAACCATCATGCCACGAGGTACTACATTATATACATAATGTATACAAATGAATCCTTATTTCCCTTTGACGTGCTATAACTCATGAACGGCTTGAGCAATTTGGATGATTCTTTTCAAGTAATCTTTGTTATCGGTCTGGAAGTGAAGTTTGGTCAAATTCAGTCTAGCAGCTTGCTAAAAACCTTTTTTCTATAAAAACAAAAAACTAATTGAGTTTGGAAACAAAAAATCAATCAATTATGAAATTTGGTTCTTAGAAAATAAAATAAAAAAAAAATAATATCTACTGTCGAATTTGTTTTTTAATTTGTTTTAAAAACTTTTGTCTACCCAGTCGAGACGGGTCAGCTAGTATTTCAATAAAATTAAGTATACAACGAAAGTAAAAATTTCGAACGTACAAAAATCGAGAATGTACAAAAATCACCAAGGACGTAATACCTAAACAAAAACTTCCTCAATAACCCATCTACGTAATAAGTAAACGTCATTACAAAAATGGTCCTTTTCGAAGCTTGAATTTCGAATGGCTTAGTACCATCTGTTTTCAGTGTAACAAATCTAAAATAAAAATAAAAATTAAAAACTTTCTGATATTATAATCTTTTAAATTTTTAATGAACGTATTCATGCCACTTCGTTAACATCAGATAAGTTTACGATTTGGTAAAGTTTATCATTTGGTTAATGAACTGTCAAACTTTGTATGGGAAATGGTTTTCACTCACAATTTGATTAAAATTAACCAAAGATTTTGCTGCGGAAAATTAACCAAATTTATCAAAGGGCACGGTAGTGCCCAGCCAAGTTCGCGGCACTACACCCTTTTTACAGGAACAAACTCAGGCGATCTTCAACCCCCCTCTAACTTCAGTACCAATAAAGTCAGAAACTTCAAATTCGCAGTATTTGCTGAACTGATCAAACACAGGTGGCTCACCAAATTTCTACTCTTTAGCATTAGTAGTTCCAAAGATATAGGACTTCAAAAATCGCAAAAACCGTAACTGACTGACTCACTGACTCACTGACTCACTGACAGATCATCAAAATTATGGAGCACTTCCCGACATCGTAGAAACTTGAAATTTCACAAAACGGTAGGCCTTGTGGTACATACAAAGGAAAAAATCGAAAATCTGCAATTTTCTATTCAGGGGGCGTGGCATCCACCCACTTTCTTAAATATTCTATAAATTATATGGAGCCTTTCCGATGGTTGTAGAACATTGAAAATTGGTAAGTTGGTAGGGTTTGAGGTACTTAGAAAGAAAAAATTGAAAAATTGGTATTTTCTATACAGGGGGCGTGGCAGCCACCCACATTCTTAAAAATTCTTATAAATTATATGGAGCACTTCCGATTGTTGTAGAACGATGAAAATTGGTAGGTAGGTAGGGCTTAAGGTACTTAGAAAGAAAAAAATTGAAAAATTGGAATTTTGCATTCAGGGGGCGTGGTATCCACCCACATTATTTAAAATTCTTATAAATTATATGGAGCACTTCCGATTGTTGTAGAACGATGAAAATTGGTAGGTCGGTATGCCTTGAAGTCCTTAGAAGAAAAAAATCGAAAAATTGGAAGTTTCAGTTCAGGGGGCGTGGCATCCACCCACATTCTTAAAAATTCTTATAAACTATATGAAGCACTTCCGATTATTGCAGAACGATGAAAATTGGTATGTTGGTAGGGCTTAAAGTAATTAGAAAGAAAAAATTGAAAAATTGGAATTTTGCATTCAGAGGGCATGGCATCCACCCACATTCTTAAAAATTCTTATAAATTATATGGATCACTTCCGATTGTTGTAGAACGATGAAAATTGGTAGGTCAGTAGGACTTGAAGTACTTAGAAAGGAAAAAAATCGAAAATTTGGAATTGTCCATTCAGGGGGGGTGCCATCCACCCACTTTATCAGAATTGCTATTATTTGTATGGAGCACTTTCGGTTGTCGTAGAATTATGAAACTTTGTACAGCGGTAGGGCTTGGCTTTTACCTACGAAAATAAATCTTTGCAAAAAGGAGTGAAATCACAACAAAGACATAAATGTTAAAAAAGGAGCCAAGTTCTAATGTATACAAGAAATCTGTGCGTAAAAAGTTAGCCAAAAAAAGTAATGAGATCTAAAATATATGCCAAGTTTTAAGTTCATTAAGTTTAATATCAAATATCTTAAGTAGAGTAATATCTAAACAATTCCAAATAATGACAGAAATTTGGTATTTAATGATTACTGATTAAAATTTGGTGGATTTACTTGGCAAGTTTTCTCTTAATTACTTACTTAATCTCAAATTTAAAATGTATGAAAACTTGACCAGTGAACCCACCATATTTTAATCAGTAATCATTAAATACCAAATTTCTGTCATAATTTAAAATTGTTTCGATATTACTCTACTTAAGATATTTGATATTAAACTTCATGAACTTAAAACTTGGCATATATTTTAGATCTCATTACTTTTTTTGGCTGACTTTACGCATAGGTTTCTTGTACATATAAGAACTTGGCTCATTTTTGTTTTTGTTATGATTTATTTATCGTTACGAGACTTCGATTTCTCGTTGGTTCATGAAAGGTTCTCCATCTAAAAATAACTTCGAAATTTGAACATTTTTGACGTTTAATATTAGGCGTTTATCGAGCAGCTCATTCCAATTGAATAAAAAGGTCATTAACGCAAACGTTTGCGTAAACTTATCTTTTTACAAAATTTGTAAACTTACGACGACCACACTGGGACCTCTTGTATGGAGAGCGTGCTCAAAATGCAAAATTGAAACTAACGGTTTCGTATAAAATTGTAATGCGGATTCAAAGTTCACATGATTGTTTATCAATATGTCAAGTTGTGAAGTTTTGGGAGACATAAAGATAATAGAAAATAAGCGATAAAAGTAGCAATTCATGAAAATTCTAAAATCCATTGCGGAGTTGTTGGTCATTTGAAAATTCGAAAAAAAAATAAATTCCTGGTGAATACAAAAATATAAAAATATATTGGCATTAAATGAAGGTCAGTAAAAATAAAAAAATGTTTTTTTCAATTTAGATCAACATGTTTCCCTTATATTTTAAAAAAATTGAAAAGTTGCGTAGAAAATGTTCAAAAATTTTTTTCTTTATTTTGCGCACGATGCTTTTAAAACTGAATACGTGCTCTAGTAGTATCAATATTCCTCTATATGAAACAGAAGTCAAAAGTGAGAGTATGGTGCGCAAAACCGAAATAAAATTTTTTGAATATTTTCTGCGTAACTTTTCAATTTTTTTAAAATGTAAGGGAAGCATGTTGATCTTAATTGAAAAAAAAACATTTTTTTATTTTTACTGACCTTCATTTAATGCCAATATATTTTTTATATTTTTGTATTCACCACGAATTTATTTTTTTCGAATTTTCAAATGACCAACAACTCCGCAATGGATTTTAGAATTTTCATGAATTGCTACTTTTATCGCTTATTTTCTATTATCTTTATGTCTCCCAAAACTTCAAAAACTGACATATTGATAAACAATCATGTGAACTTTGAATCCGCATTACAATATTATACGAAATCGTTAGTTTTAATTTTGCATTTTGAGCACGCTCTTCATACATGAGGTCCCATTGTGACGTTGCATGAATACCCTTAGTATTTAAATCAACAATTACCTATCAATTTATTAAGCACAATAAAGTACATTTTGAAGGCTAGCGCCCCGAATGGCTTGCATAGTTGTAAATAGTAGGTACTAAGACGTTAGGATTTTTGCATTCGGAATTCTGTTATTTGGAATTCTGGTATTCAGAATTTTGATTCAAAATAGCTGTTTTTTCACCCAATTAATTTGTACCAATTTTAAGTCAATGGTCTTGAAAATAAGCCCTCCCGCTTAAATGAGGGAAAAGGAACCACGCCCCAAATTGTTTTTATCTTGGAACACGCCAAGATAGATATGTATTCAATTCGCTTAAAAATTGTATTCATGCAAAGCACATCACATTCCAAAATTCCCCTGCATAAATAAGGGCACATAAAATCAACAGAACACCTAAACTAAACAAATACCAGATAGGTGTCTTAAAACACGTTAATTTTCTTATTTAAATAACAATACAAAATTAGCTCGTAATAAGATGTAAGACGATGACGCGACGTGAAGCGACAATTTTATTTGAAGGCTTGCATCCTGTTCGCGGACAAAACAAAACAAAAAAAGTAAAAGCAAACACTAAAAGGAAGTTATTTCTTCTTTAATGCCTTTTGCTTGAAAGTCAATAATTGTATTTATACATTGAATGACATTTGCGAGATGTGCTGTGACAACAGCATCAGTATCTTTAATAAGCACTAACTGCTGTTGAATAAAATGAAATATTGGGACAAGTGAAGTCTTCAGCTCTGAATACACACACCTTATCCCTGAATTATGAGAGAAACGACACGACTCACTGTGCGCCATAATACCATCACCGCATCAGCATCGTTTCTGGCTTGTAGCAGTTGGCAGTCTCCCTGAACCTGGGCCTGAGTTTGAGCCTGCGATAGCGCGATACAATAAACAGAGAAACAGAACCCTGTGGGATGATTAATAAACCTGACCGATGCGAAGAGGTTTTTGTCCGGATGGCAATAACTCACCTCGAGTGCATAAACATCCAACCAGCATCTCTGATTGTTCTATTCTTCTTCTTATTTTACCAAAGCAAACAGGAGCAGGCGAAGCGAAGGTGGTATCACCGCATAGGCTTAGGCTTCATAAGGCAAGGCATCAGGAGCAGCTGCTGCCTCCATTCCATTTCATATAGGCATATTACAAGAGTTCCTTAGAAACGTCCGTCGAGAGTATTATTTTAACTCGTTTCGTTTGCGAAGCTCTGGACTTTTGATGGACTTTTGCCCCTATGTGCAATTATAATAGACAGGCCCTTCTCACTTTTATTTGCCATTTGCCATGCCTTTCCTCTGCTGTAATATGCAAAGACCCAAGTCTCATAGCCTTCCTTCATCCCATCAAGAGAGCTGGCCAAAGGTGTGCAAATTTTACCAAAAGTGTATCGAGGAAAACTAGACGTGTGCTTCCTTGGACTTAGACTGAATAGCTCTCTGATGGAAGCATCCGAGTACCGGACGGGTCGTATAGAGCGAATAGAGTTTCAGTTTTCAGTCTCACGTAGCTACGTCAGCCGCTGTGCTGCGCTGTGGCTTACCGCATGACAATTCTTTTAATGAGTCTGCGCACCTTTCGAAGCTGTCCCATCGCATCGCATCGAAGGTGCACTCGCTTTTCTTTTGCTTTATGGTGATGGCTGACTTGGATGATGCTTGCTTTGCTGAATCAATAGACCAAGTAGTGATGTTGTTCTTGGCCATGATTGTCTGGGATGTTGCCTCGGATATACTATGTTTGTGTTGTTTCTTTTATTTGTTTTGTATTTTTTTTCGTTTTTATGCGCACAAAACCGAATGTATGAAGTTTTCTTTTTTATTTTTTTTTTTGACTGAGTCTTTGTTGATTTTTTCGCGATTTTTGTGTTTGGTTTGTGGAAAAAGTACCCATACCAGACGTGAAGTTAGATACGGCAAGTCGCCGCCACCGAAGCCATTTTGAAGGACAAATTTACAATAAGGACATTGACTCTTTTTTTAACTGAGAAAAATAGTGTAGGAACAAGCGGTTATGGCCCTTTCTTGTGTAATATTGGTATCTTGGGATGTTTTCAAGTGTAATATGTATGCATAATAGGGAGTGTTTGTTCGGGAGTTATTTTTTCTTTTCCAATTTTTTTATTTTATTTTCCCTAAGGAATCATAAATGAGATTTGTTTAACCACATAAGTGCAGTGCATGTAGCATATGTGCGGTTTATTATTTGATAGATTTACAGCATGTAAATTGGCTTGTCATGCCTGACGAAGATGAGTTAAGGTGCCGCCGCTTCGCGCAATAAGTTAAAATTATTTTTTGCTTTATAGGAGGGTGTATAAGTATGCATGGGTTGGTTTCGTGAATAGGCGAAAAATAAAAGAGATTTCATAATAAATTCAAGAAAACGATGATGGAGAAATCCTAAAAACCAAAAAAGTTTTTTTCGTCATAATATCATCAGTTGGTTTGTGCGTCTGTCTAGTGACTGTGAATTTATATTGACTTTTATCTTGACTTTTACTGAAGAAGTCAGAAGTGGGCACTTATCCCTCTCTTCGGACATATCGTTTCTATTTGTCCTCAAGTAGTGGATAAGTCGCTCGATTTTACAAACCAACACCGATATAGCTACCTTCATCATCGAACATCAAATCAGAATTCGTCTGTTTTGGGTCCCTAAATAGCGGAGCTAACAGTGCGACATCACACCACATGACGAAATTTGTATTCATCTGCTCTGGTTCCACAAATAGCGGATTGACATGACACATGATACCTGATGATCATCAACGACACACTGAAGTTGAAAACGGGAATTAAAAAACCTTCTGAAAAAAAAATTATTATTTGATCGTGAAGGGTTCATAAAGAGTCTAAAAAAAAGTTTTTGACCTCCTATCTTTATTGCGTTGGCCGCCATTTAGGACTTTAGAAAAATGATTTTTTGTTAAATAACTCGTCTATTTTCAACTTTTGACTAAAATTATTGCACTTTTGAAAAAGTTGTTCAAAATTCAATAATCTTCAATTTTGGTGTTCAGTTTTTTTTCTACGATCGATATTTTTTGGCTTAATCCGAAAAAAGGGACTGTGTCATTGTATGCGCGTTTTTGAACTAAACTAACTAGAAATTTAATGAGGGTATTCATGTAACATCGTAAATTTACAAATTTTGTAAAAAGATAAGCTTACGCAAACGTTTGCATGAATGACCTTTTTATTCATTTGGTTTAATGCTACATTTCCATCTAACGCTTATTTGAGATTTTAAGATTTACCGCAAATTTCCTCTAAATCTCGAAGATTTACCATACAAATTTATTTCGCAAATCTTGAAGATCAGAAATTAAACTTGTTAATAGCCTTTTCACACCGAACCCAAAACGCGGTTTTCGCGAAAATATCGGTTTTGGAGAAAAACCTAATCGAAACACACAAGTTTTCTCATACATTTTTTGTAGCTTCAGGTTTTCGTAAAACACAAGGTTTATATAAAACCAGTCGAAAACATGTTGGAAATCAGAGATGAACAGAACAAACATACCTTTTAATAAGTTCAGCGCCTATTGAAGTGTCAAAAAAGAAACTGATGGGATGCTTTCAAAAGAAATTGGAATCAGCTGACGAAATTCTGTCATATCAAATATAAAATTCGAATCTCAAAATAAATTAATTTATTTAAAATTGATAAATAATTGTTTGTGGCAAGTCAAATTATTCATATGGATCCTCTTTATATAATAAATCACCGTTTTTCTTTAAAAAAAATAAATGGAAGAAAATAAAAAAACTGTGCGTGGTTTGTGTAAAAAAAAACTGGAATATCAAACGAAAACTTGTAATGTTCAGTGTGAATGGTTTTCGAGTTTTTGAAAAGTTTTCGCCGAAAACCAGTTTTGAGATTTGGTGTGAAAAGCCTATAAATCTTCCTAGGACAAATACTTTTACAAATCGAACTAACCTATTCCTGTATGGCGCTGAAGGATTTATTTATGGCTGAATTCAGTTCTTCACAAATCATTCTATCTCACTTCCTCTTTATGAGAAAAAATGAAAAACCATGTGTGTTTTAAAAAGGGCTGTCAAAGTAAATCTATTTTTAATCTTTTTGTGCGATGGAAACACCAAATAGATTTATTAAATCTGGACTGAGATAATCCTTTGTTGGAAACCTAGCATGAAGCTGTGTAATTGAATCAGCTGTTCGATAAACGCCTATTATTAAATGTCAAAAATGTGACAGATTAGACGTGTTCAGATTTCGAAGTTAATTTTGGTCCGAGACTTCGTGAAATCGAAGTCTCGGAACGATAAATAAATGTAAACGCAGAACAATAACAGTAGCAAGCTGTTGGAAGATAAAGTCAAAAACCAACGAAAAGTGGCTTTCCAAACAATGAAAAGGAGAAGAGAGCTATATTCCATTTTATGTCGTTTTCGATTGTTTTTTTTGACTGTTCTACTACTTTTTTATTCCGATCGAGTATGAAAACATCGTGTTGTAAAATTTACACACACACTACTGAATGACGCCATTTTAAAAAATGGCTTCTTCAAGCATTTATCACTTTTAACACGTAGTCCGACGAAAGACTGTATACTGTACTTGAAATCGGGAACAGAAAAAGACTCCGAAGACATTACTTGGAACATCCAATCGAAGGCTTTTGGAGTAGTAGGAGTTAAAATGGAGTGAAAAAGGAGTAATTGCTCTTTTTCATGCGACCACTGCAGTGAGCTATCGACTATAATAGTTCAACCACGAAAATACAAACGACAGCTTCCGTCTGTTAAGGATCTCCCAAGCCAATGTAAATCATTCGTTGACGACGAAGAAAACCAAAATAACAATAACATTGTTGTCAATGAAAATAGCACGTCGTTGGTGTAGTTTCGTCATCGTCAAAGAATGATTCGCATTGGTTTGGGAGAGCAGAAAAGAAGCTTTCTTAATTGTTGAGTAAATGTAAACGTCGTAATAATTTTTGTTTACGTTTTAATCCACTATTCGCCAACCAATCGCTGTACGATAGTTACAGAACAATGTCGGAGTTTTGTTAAGTTCTCTGAGATATCATATCATATTTCCGAACATGCCTGATACTTAAAGTCACAATGACGTTTAGATCACAGTACACATATTAAAGGTAATACATTGCGCATGTTGTCAAAAATCGGTTGTCAGATACTGAACAAAAAAAACAAATTAATTCTCAGAGACCTTGTCAAATTGACAATGGGTACATTCAATGCCTCAATTTCAATACTGAATTTTCAGATTTCTGAATTCTGGCCAATCAGAGGCTTGGAAAATTGAGAAAACTGAAAATCTAAATGTAAAATTTGGAAAGTGTTGAATATGCCCCAGTAAACACACAATGAACTGACAGGGGTCTCTGAGATTTTGACACATGCGCGAACTTGAACGAAAATGAAAACTCGGAAGATATTACCTTTAATATGTGTACTGTGGTTTGGATAATATGGTGTTTCCGCACTGAAAAGAGTAATGACCTTTTCAATTGGGGACAGAATTACAGTTCTCGTTCTGAAAAGAAGAGAAAATTGTTCTGGATTTGATTTCAGAATCGAAATGAGAAGCATTGACACGTCTTCGAATCCAATGTCAAATCCGTGCTGTGGTATGCTTGTGAAACCTGGAAAGTCACGTCTATCATTTCGAGGAAATTGAAGGCTTTTGTGAATCGCTGTCTTCGCCACATCCTAAAGATTCGCTGGCCACAAATAATATAAAATGAGGATTGTGGCACAGGACAAGTCAAGATCGGCGTTGGATTGGTCACACACTGAGGAAACCAAACAATGAAATTGCAAAGCAGTCCTTTGAATGGTGTCCTCAGGGTGCACGGCGGCGGTGGGTTGAAAGACCAAGAACAACATGGAAATCAACTGTCTTAGCGGAAGCAGAATCCCAGAGAAAGACGTGGCCACAGCTAAAGTACCTTGGAGCAGACTGTGAAGGATGGAGACGTTTTGTTGACGCCCTATGCCCCAGCCGGGGTTAAAGGACACTATGATGATGATGAACTTTATTGTTCACAAAAAAAAAAGTTGAGTTCTCCCAAGATTCGAACCCTGAACCCTTCGGTTGGATCCTGACGCATCGATCAGAAAATTTCAATCCACACAAATTGTTGCCACGAAAGTTTTTGACGTACACACTAGCATGTTGATTGACAATGTTAACCAACAATGTTGATTGGCATAGTGTGGACCCTCTTTTAGACCAAGTTATCGACCGCTGAGCTTTTTAACTTTGGCTACCATCTTGAATCTAAGGAAAATGGATTTTGCATAAACACAGGGAGTATACCAAAAGACTAGATTATCTAGGTTGGGCAGACACAAAAAACAAGTCGCATTTGACGGAGGGTCTATTCCCCCGCATTCAGATGGGAGGGGCAATTTACTAAAAAATTGACCTAAAATAGAAAAAATAATTATCAAAAAAAAAAACGGCAATACTTGCAATGTCATGCCAAAGTTTTTTTGAAAAAATCCACTCTCAGAATTCCCTTTAAAAAAAAAATCGTTTTTGTAAATAAGGTTTAGGAAAATATTTAAATTAAAAGTTATTTGTTTAGTAAATTGCCCCTTCCATCTAAACGGGAGGAGAGAAGCTATGTAAAGAATAGGAGCACCTACCCTGGAAAATCTAAGGAAAATTTTAAAATCTTAAGGTTTAAGCCAACTAGGATCGAAGGAAGAACTCAAGGATCGATTGTTGAAGGCTGCCGAATTAGGTGCAGTAACTTTGCCTGGAAATCAAACTGAAAGTAAGTCAAGGGGCTTAGTGAGGTCGAGACTTTGCGTCAAGAGTTGAAACGTCTGAAAGACGAATTAGAGGCAACGCGTAGGCAACATAATGAGCCTGTGAATTCTCAAGCTGATGTCTCCGGTGTTACCTCACAGAGCATGGCAGCTCCTGACATAAAAATATCCGCAATGTGTCATAAAAGCGCTTCCAGGATCGAGATATTGCAGATATGATCCCTGATCCCTTTGTTTAACCCCAAGGGGTATCAGCTAAGGCTTGGGTGGACAAAGTCAAAGAGATTCCACTGATTTACCATAAAAAGAAGAACGATTAGTCTTAATAGCGGCAACGACGAGACTGATAGGGGCGTGAAGTTGAAGAGCAGCAAGCAGTGCCTCAAATGGTAAGTTAGATGTTTTCTTTGCTGAATTTTGCAAGAGCTTTCCTGCATTGGAAGACGAAGATGATGTGCATAATCGACTTCGAGCCCGAAATCAATGACAGAACGAAGATGTTGAAGATTTTGTATTTGAGATGAAGAAAATGGCTAGTAGAGGAGGAGTTGGGGAAGGGTGCTTTATAAACTATATTATTCAAGTTCTTTCTCATTGCTCAGAGGCGTTCGCAGTTGTGAGACCCACTTCAATTCAGGAAAAACTGGATTTCTACAACGAAGCCAAGGCACCAAAAAGCCAGCTCAGCCTATGGAATCACGACTGTAGGGCACGGGAGTGAAGTGCTTCCGATGTTCTCAAATGGATATTTGATAGGATTGGATGTGGGAGCTACTTAACTTTCTGATGAAGAATAAAAGTTATATTGAATTCCAGGTAAATAAAATAACGACCAATTCCCAGACCTCTTTTTTACTGAAATTTGAAATCTCACTAAAGTTAGAAAATATCATAAAGAAAAAAAAGCATTGTAAACCCCATAAAACCCTGATGCGTACACACATCTAACGACTCAATCCACCACAAACTAATAGTCCGCATGTAAATCCCAAGCTCATTTCTGAAGAAAAAAAAAGAAAAAACACATCAACTCCGGGTTTTAGCCAGAATATATTTATAATCTTCTTGTAGATGGCAACCTCAACGCACAGAAGTGCAAAAGGAGGGAAAAAAACGTACATTTAATCAGACAATAGCCAAAAGGTCATCGTTTGCATTTGCCCTCGCATAGAAGTTATGTTCCTATAAGTCACACTGCGCAAGCTTGCCATCAGGCAGCTATATAGCTACTCGTATCTCTATAGTTAGCAACGGAGCCAGCATGTGTGTTGGGTGGATGAGATGCGGTGGTGGTGGCGAATCGAGCTGCTTCAGGTAATGCGTCCAATTGACAAAGACATCCATGATGGTATGGTGCATAGGCAGAGTCCTGTGTAATTATTATGAGCTCTATTGCCCATCCAATGGCATATGGCTATATGATGGCCAAGCAGCCAAAGTCAAAGCCATAGCATCGTGCACTTCGCGCATAGCCCTCGAGGAATTTGATTTCAAAAGATATGCCATGTCAAGTAGTTGTTGCGCATCTACGCAATTTCCATATTCGTTTAGGTCTTCTCTGATTTAAGCAGCAGCAGGAGCAGCCGTATAAGATGGTTTTGGCTAAGCAGAAGACGACAAGGTTTTGGATTGATGCATCCAAAATAAAAATAAGAAGAAGATGAGGATGAAGACGAAGACGAAGAAAAACGATGTGTTTTTTAATGGATGACAAGATAGTTCCATGACAGAATGTCTACTCTTCAACTTACATAGCAGCAATATTAGAAGGATCTAAAAGTGAGTGTGTAGTGTGTATGTCTTCCATAGGTACCTTAAGTACCTACTTCGAACTTAAAACCTTAAGATGCATTTGCTGGTAAAACGATGAAAAGTATTCTTAAAGCGAATCAAATCAATAGAACACGGCAAATCATCTCTCCAGACTTAAGACTCCCTACAGCCGCCGCAGCCACCGCTTCAGCCCAGCTAACAGAACCCCAAAGATTTGATGGCCGATAAGCATTCGATTGGACGTTGATTATCATTGCGTTTTGCGTGCATCTTCCAAGGCTTATTCAAAGTTAAGTCTGATGCTTATTCTGCCGATGCAATTACGTTTAGATATGCTTGTATGTTTGACAAGATGCGCGCAAAGGTAGAGAAGGTAGAGGTACCTCTATACCTTAGCCTATATATAGGTAGATAAACCTATGAAAGATGCTATTAAAGGACCATGGGGGTCAACCAAGATCTTGGCAGTAATAAATTTTACTTAAGGAGATTCTCATTGCGAGCATAAATGTAACGTCAATGGCATCGGAATGGTACGCAGTCGTAGAACGCATTTAATCTTGGAATTTATCGGGCATAAGGCGAGGTATGCCTAACGATCGATTATATCAATCAAGGGATATACGTTTGTGTTAATTATGCTGTCCTATAAATTATTTTACAAAATTATATAAATGGTTGCACTTGTCAAAAGGGGTTTTGTCATTAAAATGTCACTAGTCAAGAAGATATATTGCTTTTTAGTCAAAGACTTTAAAAAAAGAAACTAGTCTAGAAAAATTAATACAAAAAACAACCATTGGAAGAAGTCATCAAAAACTTTTGAGAAAAGAGTTATTAAAATTAATTAATTTTGTACAGTTATTTAAGAAGAAAGAAATTCTTGATTAAATTTTTATAACAGAATGAGGTGAGTGTCAATTTAGCAAATTAAATTCTTCCGAAAGTCGAAAAGTGATAAGGTGTATAATTTGCCGTGAGTTAAGTGGTGGTGAGTATCCATTTGAAACTCTTTTCCTAGAAATGCCGTATTGCGAGCATTTTGGTTCTGGCTTAAGGCCACACTGATATGGACCTATCGGGTTACAGACCGATGCCTTTGTAGTTGGTGCATTCCAGAGGATCATCTTTCTTGAGGATCGGGCTGACAATGCTGAGGTTCCATTCATCGGGCTTGTTCTCCTCTGACAAAGTAACGAAAAAGACAAAGTACCGAACAAGAGACAGTACCGAAAAAGACAAAGTACCGAAAAAGACAGAGTACCGAAAAGACAAAGTACCGAAAAAGACACAGTACCGAAAAAGACAAAGTACCGAAAAAGACAAAGGACCGAAAAAGACAAAGTACCGAAAAAGACACAGTACCGAAAAAGACACAGTACCGAAAAAGACAAAGTAAAGAAAAAGACAAAGTACCGAAAAAGACAAAGTACCGAAAAAGACACAGTACCGAAAAAGACAAAGTACCAAAAAAGACAAAGTACCGAAAAAGACAGAGTACCGATAGAGACAAAGTACTGAAAAAGACAAAGTACCGAAAAAGACCAAGTACCGAAAAAGACACAGTACCGAAAAAGACAAAGCACCGAAACAGACACAGTACCGAAAAAGACAAAGTACCGAAACAGACACAGTACCGAAAAAGACAAAGTACCGAAAAAGACAAAGTACCGAAAAAGACAAAGTACCGAAAAAGACAGAGTACCGATAGAGACAAAGTACTGAAAAAGACAAAGTACCAAAAAAGACAAAGAACCGAAAAAGACAAAGTACCGAAAAAGACAAAGTACCGAAACAGACACAGTACCGAAAAAGACAAAGTACCGAAAGAGACAAAGTACCGAAAAAGACAAAGTACCGAAAAAGACAAAGTACCGAAAAAGACACAGTACCGAAAAAGACAAAGTACCAAAAAAGACAAAGTACCGAAAAAGACAAAGTACCGAAAAAGACAAAGTACCGAAAAAGACAGAGTACCGATAGAGACAAAGTACTGAAAAAGACAAAGTACCAAAAAAGACAAAGAACCGAAAAAGACAAAGTACCGAAAAAGACAAAGTACCGAAAAAGACACAGTACCGAAAAAGACAAAGTACCGAAAGAGACAAAGTACCGAAAAAGACAAAGTACCGAAAAAGACCAAGTACCGAAAAAGACACAGTACCGAAAAAGACAAAGTACCGAAACAGACACAGTACCGAAAAAGACAAAGTACCGAAACAGACACAGTACCGAAAAAGACAAAGTACCGAAAAAGACAGAGTACCGATAGAGACAAAGTACTGAAAAAGACAAAGTACCGAAAAAGACCAAGTACCGAAAAAGACACAGTACCGAAAAAGACAAAGTACCGAAACAGACACAGTACCGAAAAAGACAAAGTACCGAAAGAGACAAAGTACCGAAAAAGACCAAGTACCGAAAAAGACACAGTACCGAAAAAGACAAAGTACCGAAAAAGACACAGTACCGAAAAAGACAAAGTACCGAAACAGACACAGTACCGAAAAAGACAAAGTACCGAAAAAGACACAGTACCGAAAAAGACAAAGTACCGAAAGAGACAAAGTACCGAAAAAGACAAAGTACCGAAAAAGACAAAGTACCGAAAAAGACACAGTACCGAAAAAGACAAAGTACCAAAAAAGACAAAGTACCGAAAAAGACAAAGTACCGAAAAAGACAAAGTACCGAAAGAGACAAAGTACCGAAAAAGACAAAGTACCGAAAAAGACAAAGTACCGAAACAGACACAGTACCGAAAAAAGACAAAGTACCGAAAGAGACAAAGTACCAAAAAAGACACAGTACCGAAAATGACAAAGTACCGAAAAAGACACAGTACCGAAAAAGACAAAGTACCAAAAAAGAAAAAGTACCGAAAAAGACAAAGTACCGAAAAAGACAAAGTACCGAAAGAGACAAAGTACCGAAAAAGACAAAGTACCGAAAAAGACAAAGTACCGAAACAGACACAGTACCGAAAAAGACAAAGTACCGAAAGAGACAAAGTACCAAAAAAGACACAGTACCGAAAATGACAAAGTACCGAAAAAGACACAGTACCGAAAAAGACAAAGTACCGAAAAAGACACAGTACCGAAAAAGACAAAGTACCGAAACAGACACAGTACCGAAAAAGACAAAGTACCGAAAAAGACACAGTACCGAAAAAGACAAAGTACCGAAAGAGACAAAGTACCGAAAAAGACAAAGTACCGAAAAAGACAAAGTACCGAAAAAGACACAGTACCGAAAAAGACAAAGTACCAAAAAAGACAAAGTACCGAAAAAGACAAAGTACCGAAAAAGACAAAGTACCGAAAGAGACAAAGTACCGAAAAAGACAAAGTACCGAAAAAGACAAAGTACCGAAACAGACACAGTACTGAAAAAGACAAAGTACCGAAAGAGACAAAGTACCGAAAAAGACAAAGTACCGAAAAAGACAAAGTACCGAAAAAGACACAGTACCGAAAAAGACAAAGTACCAAAAAAGACAAAGTACCGAAAAAGACAAAGTACCGAAAAAGACAAAGTACCGAAAAAGACAGAGTACCGATAGAGACAAAGTACTGAAAAAGACAAAGTACCAAAAAAGACAAAGAACCGAAAAAGACAAAGTACCGAAAAAGACAAAGTACCGAAACAGACACAGTACCGAAAAAGACAAAGTACCGAAAGAGACAAAGTACCGAAAAAGACACAGTACCGAAAAAGACAAAGTACCGAAAAAGACACAGTACCGAAAAAGACAAAGTACCAAAAAAGAAAAAGTACCGAAAAAGACCAAGTACCGAAAAAGACACAGTACCGAAAAAGACAAAGTACCGAAACAGACACAGTACCGAAAAAGACAAAGTACCGAAAAAGACACAGTACCGAAAAATACAAAGTACCAAAAAAGACAAAGTACCGAAAAAGACAAAGTACCGAAAAAGACAAAGTACCGAAAGAGACAAAGTACCGAAAAAGACAAAGTACCGAAAAAGACAAAGTACCGAAACAGACACAGTACCGAAAAAGACAAAGTACCGAAAGAGACAAAGTACCAAAAAAGACACAGTACCGAAAATGACAAAGTACCGAAAAAGACACAGTACCGAAAAAGACAAAGTACCGAAAAAGACACAGTACCGAAAAAGACAAAGTACCGAAACAGACACAGTACCGAAAAAGACAAAGTACCGAAAAAGACAGAGTACCGAAAAAGACAAAGTACCGAAAGAGACAAAGTACCGAAAAAGACAAAGTACCGAAAAAGACAAAGTACCGAAAAAGACACAGTACCGAAAAAGACAAAGTACCAAAAAAGACAAAGTACCGAAAAAGACAAAGTACCGAAAAAGACAAAGTACCGAAAGAGACAAAGTACCGAAAAAGACAAAGTACCGAAAAAGACAAAGTACCGAAACAGACACAGTACTGAAAAAGACAAAGTACCGAAAGAGACAAAGTACCGAAAAAGACAAAGTACCGAAAAAGACAAAGTACCGAAAAAGACACAGTACCGAAAAAGACAAAGTACCAAAAAAGACAAAGTACCGAAAAAGACAAAGTACCGAAAAAGACAAAGTACCGAAAAAGACAGAGTACCGATAGAGACAAAGTACTGAAAAAGACAAAGTACCAAAAAAGACAAAGAACCGAAAAAGACAAAGTACCGAAAAAGACAAAGTACCGAAACAGACACAGTACCGAAAAAGACAAAGTACCGAAAGAGACAAAGTACCGAAAAAGACACAGTACCGAAAAAGACAAAGTACCGAAAAAGACACAGTACCGAAAAAGACAAAGTACCAAAAAAGAAAAAGTACCGAAAAAGACCAAGTACCGAAAAAGACACAGTACCGAAAAAGACAAAGTACCGAAACAGACACAGTACCGAAAAAGACAAAGTACCGAAAAAGACACAGTACCGAAAAATACAAAGTACCAAAAAAGACAAAGTACCGAAAAAGACAAAGTACCGAAAAAGACAAAGTACCGAAAGAGACAAAGTACCGAAAAAGACAAAGTACCGAAAAAGACAAAGTACCGAAACAGACACAGTACCGAAAAAGACAAAGTACCGAAAGAGACAAAGTACCGAAAAAGACAAAGTACCGAAAAAGACAAAGTACCGAAAAAGACACAGTACCGAAAAAGACAAAGTACCAAAAAAGACAAAGTACCGAAAAAGACAAAGTACCGAAAAAGACACAGTACCGAAAAAGACAAAGTACCAAAAAAGACAAAGTACCGAAAAAGACAAAGTACCGAAAAAGACAAAGTACCAAAAGAGACAAAGTACCGAAAAAGACAAAGTACCGAAAAAGACAAAGTACCGAAACAGACACAGTACCGAAAAAGACAAAGTACCGAAAGAGACAAAGTACCGAAAAAGACAAAGTACCGAAAAAGACAAAGTACCGAAAAAGACACAGTACCGAAAAAGACAAAGTACCGAAAGAGACAAAGTACCGAAAAAGACAAAGTACCGAAAAAGACAAAGTACCGAAAAAGACACAGTACCGAAAAAGACAAAGTACCAAAAAAGACAAAGTACCGAAAAAGACAAAGTACCGAAAAAGACAAAGTACCGAAAAAGACAGAGTACCGATAGAGACAAAGTACTGAAAAAGACAAAGTACCAAAAATGACAAAGAACCGAAAAAGACAAAGTACCGAAAAAGACAAAGTACCGAAACAGACACAGTACCGAAAAAGACAAAGTACCGAAATAGACAAAGTACCGAAAAAGACAAAGTACCGAAAAAGACAAAGTACCGAAAAAGACAAAGTACCGAAAAAGACAGAGTACCGAAAAAGACAAAGTAAAGAAAAAGACAAAGTACCGAAAAAGACACAGTACCGAAAAAGACACAGTACCGAAAAAGACAAAGTACCAAAAAAGAAAAAGTACCGAAAAAGACCAAGTACCGGAAAAGACACAGTACCGAAAAAGACAAAGTACCGAAACAGACACAGTACCGAAAAAGACAAAGTACCGAAAAAGACACAATACCGAAAAAGACAAAGTACCGAAAAAGAAAAGGTACCGAAAAAGACAGAGTACCTACCGAAAAAGACAGAGTACCGAAAAAGACAAAGTACCGAAAAAGACAAAGTACCGAAAAAGACAAAGTACCCAAAAATACAAAGTACCGAAAAGACAAAGTACTGAAAGAGACACAGTACCGAAAAAGAAAGTAACGAAAAAGACAAAGTACTCAAGGAGACACAGTACCGAAAAAGACAAAGTACCGAAAAAGACAAAGTACCGAAAAAGACACAGTACCGAAAAAGACAAAGTACCGAAAAAGACAAAGTACCGAAAAAGACACAGTACCGAACAAGACAAAGTACCGAAAAAGACACAGTACCGAAAAAGACACAGTAGCGAAAAGGACAAAGTACCGAAAAACACAGTACCGAAAAAGACAAAGTGCCGAAAAAGACAAAGTTTTGAAAAAAATAAAGTACCGAAACAGACACAGTACCGAAAAAGACAAAGTACCGAAAAAGACAAAGTACCAAAAAAGACAAAGTACCGAAAAAGACAATATACCGAAAAAGACAAAGTATCGAAAAAGACACAGTACCGAAAAAGACACAATACCGAAAAAGACACAGTACCGAAAAAGACAAAGTATCGAAAAAGACAAAGTACCGAAAAAAACACAGTACTGAAAAAGACACAGTAGCGAAAAAGACAAAGTACCGAAAAAGACAGAGTACCGAAAAGGAGAAAGTACCGAAAAAGACAAAGTACCGAAAAAGACAAAGTACCGAAAAAGACAAAGTACCGAAAAAGACTAAGTACCGAAAAAGACAAAGTACCGAAAAAGACAGACGGTATATTGTCTTTTTCATTACTTTGTCTTTTTCGGTACTGTGTTTCTTTCAGTACTTTGTCTTTTTCGGTTATTTGTCTTTTTCAGTACGTTGTCTTTTTCGGTACTGTGTCTTTTTCGGTACTGTCCTTTTCAGTACTGTGTCTTTTCGGTACTTTGTCTTTTTCGGTACTTTGTCTTTTTCGGTACTTTGTCTTTTTCATTACTTTGTCTTTTTCGGTACTGTGTTTCTTTCAGTACTTTGTCTTTTTCAGTTATTTGTCTTTTTCTGTACGTTGTCTTTTTCGGTACTGTGTCTTTTTCGGTACTTTGTATTTTTCGGTACTTTGTCTTTTTCGGTACTTTGTCTCTTTCGGTACTTTGTCTTTTCCAGTACTTTTTCTTTTTCGGTACTTTTTCTTTTTCGGTACTTTGTCTTTTTCGGGACTGTGTCTTTTCGGTACTTTGTATTTTTCGGTACTTTGTCTTTTTCGGTACTTTGTCTTTTTCGGGACTGTGTCTTTTTCGGTACTTTGTATTTTTCGGTACTTTGTCTTTTTTGGTACTTTATCTTTTTCGGTACTGTGTCTTTTTCGGTACTCTGTCTTTTTCGGTAGGTACTCTGTCTTTTTCGGTACCTTTTCTTTTTCGGTACTTTGTCTTTTTCGTTACTTTCTTTTTCGGTACTGTGTCTCTTTCAGTACTTTGTCTTTTCGGTACTTTGTATTTTTGGGTACTTTGTCTTTTTCGGTACTTTGTCTTTTTCGGTACTTTGTATTTTTCGGTACTTTGTCTTTTTCGGTACTTTGTCTTTTTCGGTACTTTGTCTTTATCGGTACTCTGACTTTTTCGGTCTCTGTCTTTTTCGGTACTTTGTCTCTTTCGGTACTTTGTCTTTATCGGTACTCTGACTTTTTCGGTCTCTGTCTTTTTCGGTACTTTGTCTTTTTTGGTACTTTATCTTTTTCGGTACTTTGTCTTTTTTGGTACTTTATCTTTTACGGTACTTTGTCTTTTTCGGTACTGTGTCTTTTTCGGTATATTGTCTTTTTCACTACTTTGTCTTTTTCGGTACTTTGTCTTTTTTAGTACTTTATCTTTTTCGGTACTTTGTCTTTTTCGGTACTTTATCTTTTTCGGTACTTTGTCTTTTTCGGTACTGTGTCTTTTTCGGTACTTTGTATTTTTCGGTACTTTGTCTTTTTCGGTGTTTAGTCTTTTTCGGTACTTTGTCTTTTTCGGTACTTTGTCTTTTTCGGTACTTTGTCTTTTTCGGTTCTTTGTATTTTTCGGTACTTTGTCTTTTTCGGTACTTTGACTTTTTCGGTACTTTGTCTTTTTCGGTACTTTGTCTTTTTCGGTACTTTGTCTTTTTCGGTACTTTGTCTTTTTCGGTACTTTGTCTTTTTCGGTCTCTGTCTTTGTCGGTACTTTGTCTTTTTCGGTATTATGTCTTTTTCGGTAGTTTGTCTTTTTCGGTACTGTGTCTTTTTCGGTACTTTGTCTTTTTCGGTACTGTGTCTGTTTCGGTACTTTGTCTTTTTCGGTACTTTGTATTTTTCGGTACTTTGTCTTTTTCGGTACTTTGTCTTTTTCGGTACTTTGTCTTTTTCGGTACTTTGTCTTTTTCGGTACTTTGTCTTTTTCGGTACTTTGTCTTTTTCGGTCTCTGTCTTTGTCGGTACTTTGTCTTTTTCGGTACTCTGTCTTTTTCGGTAGTTTGTCTTTTTCGGTACTGTGTCTTTTTCGGTACTTTGTCTTTTTCGGTACTGTGTCTGTTTCGGTACTTTGTCTTTTTCGGTACTTTGTATTTTTCGGTACTTTGTCTTTTTCGGTACTTTGTCTTTTTCGGTACTTTGTCTTTTTCGGTACTTTGTCTTTTTCGGTCTCTTTCTTTTTCGGTACTTTGTCTTTTTCGGTACTCTGTCTTTTTCGGTAGTTTGTCTTTTTCGGTACTGTGTCTTTTTCGGTACTGTGTCTTTTTCGGTACTTTGTCTTTTTCGGTACTGTGTCTGTTTCGGTACTTTGTCTTTTTCGGTACTTTGTATTTTTCGGTACTTTGTCTTTTTCGGTACTTTGACTTTTTCGGTACTTTGTCTTTTTCGGTACTTTGTCTTTTTCGGTACTTTGTCTTTTTCGGTACTTTGTCTTTTTCGGTACTTTGTCTTTTTCGGTCTCTGTCTTTGTCGGTACTTTGTCTTTTTCGGTATTATGTCTTTTTCGGTAGTTTGTCTTTTTCGGTACTGTGTCTTTTTCGGTACTTTGTCTTTTTCGGTACTGTGTCTGTTTCGGTACTTTGTCTTTTTCGGTACTTTGTATTTTTCGGTACTTTGTCTTTTTCGGTACTTTGTCTTTTTCGGTACTTTGTCTTTTTCGGTACTTTGTCTTTTTCGGTACTTTGTCTTTTTCGGTACTTTGTCTTTTTCGGTCTCTGTCTTTGTCGGTACTTTGTCTTTTTCGGTACTCTGTCTTTTTCGGTAGTTTGTCTTTTTCGGTACTGTGTCTTTTTCGGTACTGTGTCTTTTTCGGTACTGTGTCTTTTTCGGTACTGTGCCTTTTTCGGTACTTTGTCTTTTTCGGTACTTTGTCTTTTTTGGTTCTTTGTATTTTTCGGTACTTTGTCTTTTTCGGTACTTTGTCTTTTTCGGTCTCTGTCTTTGTCGGTACTTTGTCTTTTTCGGTATTATGTCTTTTTCGGTAGTTTGTCTTTTTCGGTACTGTGTCTTTTTCGGTACTTTGTCTTTTTCGGTACTTTGTCTTTTTCGGTTCTTTGTCTTTTTCGGTCTCTTTCTTTTTCGGTACTTTGTCTTTTTCGGTACTTTGTCTTTTTCGGTACTTTGTCTTTTTCGGTCTCTGTCTTTGTCGGTACTTTGTCTTTTTCGGTACTCTGTCTTTTTCGGTAGTTTGTCTTTTTCGGTACTGTGTCTTTTTCGGTACTTTGTCTTTTTCGGTACTGTGTCTGTTTCGGTACTTTGTCTTTTTCGGTACTTTGTATTTTTCGGTACTTTGTCTTTTTCGGTACTTTGTCTTTTTCGGTACTTTGTATTTTTCGGTACTTTGTCTTTTTCGGTACTTTGTCTTTTTCGGTACTTTGTCTTTTTCGGTACTTTGTCTTTTTCGGTCTCTGTCTTTTTCGGTACTTTGTCTTTTTCGGTACTCTGTCTTTTTCGGTACTTTGTCTTTTTCGGTACTTTGTCTTTTTCGGTACTGTGTCTTTTTCGGTACTGTGTCTTTTCGGTATTTGCCTCAATGTGAAGATTTAGTCCATCGTTGATCTACCTGGACTGAAGCCACACTGGAATATTTCAATGATAGTGTTGCAGAAAGGTTTAAGACGCTCACATAATAAGTGGATAAGATCTTGTAGGCAACATTAAGCAGTGATATGACTCTGTAGTTTTTGCAGGATAAAAGTACTCGATATCTAGGAAAAGATACAACTCGAAACCCCCAGTTCCTACAACATCCCACCAAAGTTAATATTTAACTATATTATTTTTAGCAACTTCGAAAGAACACAATTTCAACTAATCCAAGACACAAATACTGAGCATTCTTTTTTCTTTTTAAAGTGACTTAAAAATTGTGGAAATGAATGGCTGTTTGTGTAATAAAAGTACGAATTTATTTATTTCAGTTTTCAACCTACACAGGTTTTGTTTGCCATCATAAAGGGTCATAGGATTGATCTATATGATAATGAATGTGACATAAATTGTCAAAGTATGTCTTACTTTAAGCTTCATGCACAATAAAACACATGACACCCAATTGTCATTCACTCACATTTTATGCTTCATATACATTACTGTGTGATATAAGTTGTAGGTACCAATATAATCCTTTGTTAACCCGTAAAGTTGAATATAAGTTCATCAGATTTACTTGTTCAAATCAACTTCATAACATCGCAGAAGGTGGTAGCTCTTATACAATACCAAACAAATTCCTTCCATATAACTGCTCCTCTGGTTGTTACCTACCTAGTAGCTATACTTGCAAACAGCTGCAAATTACAATTTATTACAATTGGTATTTTCTTAAGCCAAAAGCTGCAGTTTATGGTGGTAAGGCAAAGGTATTGAATTGAATGCCCCCATCACAGAACAGGAATATAAAGTTACAAAAAAAAAAAACTGCAGAAATAGTTTTATACTGCATTAACTTTTGTTATGAATTATAGATTTCTCTCGGATAATGCTTCCATAATTTTTATAAACAATTCTCAAAAGACAATGAAAAGTTGAACAATTTGAACGGATTTACTTTAGACCAAATGGAAATTATTGTTCTTGGGTGTTGAGGGGCTTGAAATCCGATAAATAACTATTAAGTTTGTTTTGCTCTTTTTTTCAGTCCAAATAGTTTATGTTGATTTCCTAAATCTGTTCTACTTTCAACAGAACAACAAAATACAAATATTCGCCGTAAGGATCCAGTTAAGAAAAGACCATTCTAAATGCAAATATCAGATAGAACATTTGAAGAACATGAATCAAGGAATACATTTACTGTTAAGTGAATTTTCAAACAAACCACAATTCACACATCTTTCAAAGAGATACCTAACATACATATGAAACTTTTAACGCCTTCAGCTATTCGGTAATGGAATTCATGCAAGAAGAGCATTCTTCAAAAGAACACGCAATTTCGAACCAAAAGGATGCCTACTCAATTCCGTTACAATCACCCGAGCAGAAACGCATAAAATAGACGGACAGTGCGCGATCCAGAGTGAACTTACCCACACTTTCTAGTTACATCATTTGACAAGCGTTTCCAAATAGAATAATATTATATGTCCCTTCCCTATGGCATGGCCTTAACGCCGCGCTCTGTGTGCGTCTTTGATGCTTGACTAGGCATATAAACCAACATCTCTCTACAACTAGGATAATAAATTCTACCGAGTAGACGAGATGAAGTCTATAATATAGGTAAGGCGGCCTTAATGGCGAAAAAAAAATGGAACCTACAACAAAAACAATAATTCTCTTCTTCTTCGGACATCGGCTATAATATTGTAGGTACAGCTTGTGTCCCTCTAAGCTCCTCACAGTTAATAGATTATCGCACACACCATTGGCTAATAGTTGTAGCCAAGCCATAAGATCAAGAGGGACACTTTGATAAATAACTTCAGAGCCAGGCTAATAGCCGCACTTGTAATTGATTTTGTATGCGCGTTTAGCTGTCTCCGCGGGGGTGAAATACACTTCGTTCTAAATTGGACATTAAGCTGTTGAGCGGGTTGAGAATTGCTATGTGCGATGCGATGCGATCCGATCCCATCCCATCTCATTCGACCAAAAGTGAAGCGGGAGACTTTAGAGATGTAGAGCTTGAGTGATATATTATTATCACATTTAGCTCGAGGATAGCGCAATAATGTGGGCGACATTACTGGTTATTTTTACTTTAGTGACCGTATAATAAATTCAACATGCGAATAGTGCGTATGAGATTGAATCTTTTAAATGCGAAAATCTCTTCCGCATTTAAGTTAGAAGTAGAAAAAAAAATAATGTCTCAGCGTTGATATTTATATCACAGTTAGATAATATGAAAAAATATCACATCAAAGATGATATCATCTTTCGAAGCAGTTATTTTTTATCGATATGAAAAATTGCATTCTAAAAATTATTTGACACATCACAATTCATAATTGATTTCCTTGGAAAATATTATACGTGCTTTACCTTAAGGTTCTAGTAGTTGGGACGTTGGGAGTCTTAAAGAGTAGAGAAAAAAAGAGTTCAAAAGCATGAAATTCGATCTTAAATCATGCAACAACTCCGAAGCCTTAAAAATGGGAGCGTATCGAAGTCCCGCATTTTAAATGCCCGTTTTTCAAAAATCCCGAAAAAAGTTTTAAAATCCCATCTGCTGGCTTTCAAAATCCTGTCTTTTAAAATCCAATTGGAGACAGTGTTGCCGTTTTGCCCCTTCAGTGGCCAAGCCCAAATGGCCCCTTTGTTGCTTTATTTACTTCTTTAAAAATCAACAAATTGGCTCCTTGCTCCATTTTATAAATGTATGTGATTTTCATTAAAAATTGGGTTTTTATATAAAAATATGTAGTTGAACTTCACCAAGTTTCGTACTAAATTCTGTAAAATGGCAGAAGAAAGGGATAAAATAAAATTAATTTTCGAATTTATTTGGAAGGCAAAAATAGTTACCTACCTTCATTTTGTTGTAATTTTAGTAAAATAAATTTTATTTGTTGTTATTAGAGAAAATTTTGCTTTAGTTTTTAAATAAATGTTTATTGAATGCTTTGCTCCTTTATGTATTTATAATATTTTTTGTATTCTCTACTTTATGCCAATTTCTTAAAATGGCCCCTTACAACTTTTCTTAAAAAAAATTAATACATTTATTTTAGAAAAGGCTTACTTTAGGTGGAAAACTATTTTTCAAAAATTGGTTATTAATGGTACCTACCAAAGTACCATTTTTTTTCATTTTTGATTTTCTTCAAAACGGTACGACTGATTTTAATTATTTTTTATTTTTAATTTTCAAAATTTTTGAAAAAATATTTTTTGGATTTTTAAAAATGTTTGAACATTTTTTTTGGAAAATCGAATATTTCGAAAACGACATGATTGATTTTTTTGAAATTTGATACTTAAGAGTTTTTTAGTACTCTTTAAAATATTTTTATAAAAAAATTTACATTTATGAAAAAATAATGGTACCTTCCATACAAAAGCTAAAAAAACGCAAAGGAAAATATTTTTTGCTTAAAAACGACTGCTACGATTTTGATTTAATTTTTTCCATATACTAAAATTAGTACGATCTACTACCAAAAATTATAAATAAATAGTACCTGGCATAGAACCTTTTTTTATTTTGAATTTTCTCATTAAATGGATTTTAATAAATTTTGTATACACAAATTTCAGATAAGATTAAATAATATTTCATATCAAAATTTTCAAAAAATAAGTTTTTGAATTTTTAAGAAAAGTTTCAAAATTTTTTTTAGAAAATTCGATATGGGTGATTCTGTTCCAACTGTGATTCTTTGCGTCCAGTGCATTTCTTGTTGTTTATTGTAAAATGTTCGTTTATATTTTTGGTTTGGATTGTTTAAATGGCTATTTACTACAATCTACATTCAATATCATGACCAAATTTGCAACTTCTTCGACATGGCTTGGAAAAGTATTGTCAAAATGTCAGTACCGTGGCATGTCCGTTCCTTATTTTTCCGATTAAGTCTACTGTTTTCGAATGAAATACTTCATTGAATAGAAATGTTACCCTTAGAAAAGTTTGAGTGCAATACTTGCTTGACAAAATAATGCAAAAATTAAGTCAAAATACTTATAGCTGAATTAAATAATCATGAATGAATGTTGTCCGAGGTTTTAGTTTTATTTTTGAATTCAAAAGATTTCCCGCTCAACCACCATTTTGTTTTAGCTTAAAAATGTATGTATTGTAGTTTTCTAAAAGAGACACTATTCATGTATATTTAACAAAAATAATTTTGTTTTTGGTACGTTGTTGTATTTTAAGAGTGATACGTTTGCATGCGATGAAAGTATGTCACAAATTTATTTGTCAGTACCGTGGTAGTATTTTTTAAGCATTTTAAAACATGTTTCTGGTTGGTTATCAGAATTTTGTATTCCTTTTAACGGCACAAGGTAAGATTGTCCTGGAAATTATTTTTCTCATAAGCATAGAGAAGTGAGGTTACATAAACTGTATAACTGTCAGTACCGTGGTATTTAAATACTTATTGAGTTTTAAATGAATATAATTAAATATTTCTTTGCAATAATATTTTCTTCTACCAATTTTCTTTATGAGAACGGTAGCAATACCTCAGGCGAGCCAAACAAAAATCATTCCGAGCAATAAAAACTAAGTAATAACCCAGCACAAGGAAAAGGATTGCCGTTCAGAAGAACCAGACTTCAAGAACGAAAAAGAGATAATTTTTTAAAGACAAAAAGGAAAGTAGAAATGTCAAGAGGTCAAAACGTATTGGAAAATCAAGAATCTCAACAAAAATATAGTCAAAAGAGGGAGAAAAAATTAAAAAGAAAAAAAAGAAAACGAGTGTCACTATCGTCTATACTAGTTTTAGTACATTTCACATTTTGTTCTTTAAAAGTTGTAGCAAAATGCTTTTACAGATATGATACTCTGACTAAATAAAGCCACAAACACAAAACAAAAATTGTTTCCAAGAAGTTTTAGTTTTTGAAAATTTTCTAAAAAAAGAATCACAGTTGGCAGAGAATCACCCATATCTCAATTTTTTCTTTATAAATATATACTATAGATTTGCATACCGAAATTTGTTTTTCAAAGTTTTTTAAAAATTGTATGTATAGAAATAATTTTTCTTTTAAAAAACCGCTCCAACGATTTTAATTTTTTTTTTCCCATAGAATCATATTCAATCAAGAATTAAGATGGCATTCTTTTTTTTCCACCTCAAACTGTCAAAGGAGTTGTTTTAGCTTCCAAAGAATCTTTTTTTGATTTTCGATATTCTAGGAACAATTTTAAACTATCGTGTACAAAAATTTCACAAAAAACACTTTTTGTTTTTTTTGAGAAAAATGTGTGTGTGTGCTTTAATTAATGCAGTTTAAGAGTCCGATCAAAACGGTTAAGGTGTTTATGGACAGATAAACTTGTTCTCTAGGACATTATTGGAAAAAAATTTTAAGAAAAAGAGAATTTGGCGAAAATGAATATTTTTCAAAGCAAATGTAGCTTGAACTGTACAGAATTTTTGCAAATAAATGTTTAATAACATAAAATTCCATATTTTTGTTAGGACACTATTGCAGAAAATTTTTAATTTTGTACCTTAGAAAAATTTTAATAATACAAAATAAAAATGCTTGTTAGTTTTGAAAGTGAAAATACCGGTCTTATACAAGCAAAAAAAAAGTTAGCAAATTACTGATTTTGTTCACTCCTGAACACTCTTACCTAAGCATATAGAAACATAGAAAGTTAATAACGGATTTCAATTATTTTTTTTACCAAAAGCTTCCAAACATTTTTTTTTTAATTTCGATAGCTGAAAATTGGGTTGATTGTTTTTTTTTTATTTAATTCTTATCTGAACATTTCTAGTCATTTCCTTAAAAATGTTTTCAAAGTCTTATTAATTTTATACATATTTGTACAAGGCTGAATTATTGATAGTATCAAAGCCGCGTTTCGTGGTCTGAGGAGGAAAATACAAGTTCGTACGCTCCTTTCCATTTTCCAGCTATAGCAATCAGGAAAACGAAGCAGAAACAATTTTCGGATAGATTACACAACTCAACAAAATAAAAAATAATTTTTGTTGAGTAATTGTTACTAATAGTCCAGTAAATAGAGAGGTTTTACCCTACAAAAGGTCGGGTAGTTCTAAATTTTTGATATGTTATATGGTATGGTTGGTAGATGAAAATTCCAAATTTCCACAACCACGCCCCCTCCGCCCCCTTCAAAATCTGGAAAACAACTAAAAAAATCGGCACTTTTTTCAGTTTTTTGCTTATAACTTCTTTCCGGTATATTTTTACGGAAAAAAGTATAAAGAACATTTGTAAACAATAAAATTTCCTACAAATATGACTTTGAAAGTATTTTTGTACAACCACTACAAACGGCGGTATGGGGCTCCCAAAAAAGGCTAAAATTTCGTATTTTGTAAGATTTTCAGTTTCAGTCAAGTTTGACGCAAGCGCGAGGGAGGAAATGCGTTAAGGAGTTTCAAGAGTTTTACCATTTAACACTCGCCTGGAAGACTACTAGTTATTCTGAAAGAAGCAACTCAGTAAACGATGTTGAAACTACTTCTGATATTGGAGAATAAAATAAAAAACATGTTCAACTAAATTTTTGGCAAGAGTTTTTATTTCGTTTCACTTTTTTTTTCTTTTCTGACGAAATTTCAAAAATATAAGATAAGTTTAACTACTTCAAAAATATATTTGAGGGTGTTTATTTTCAAAACATGACATGTCCATAACGGTTTTTGAATTTTATCTTTTCTTATTGGCATTTTTAAAATCCGTAACGAACGGAATCCAGCAAGATGTCTTAAGGCCTAGGCTTTTCTGTTTTTGTTTAAGTTAAAATCCCACACAAACATAAAATAATTAGTTTTTTTCGTTTCCTGAAAAATTTTAAAATGTGGACATGTCATGTTTTGAAAATAAACGTTTCAATTTTTAATTTTCTTAGGATATGTCCAAAAGTGCTTTCATAAAGTATTGGCCTCTAACTTGGAAATATTCTATTTACTTTCAAGAAACAGTTTTTCTCATATAAAAATAAACACTGAATCAAAAAAAATAAATAGGGACATTTTAACACAACCAGCTTCTGTACACTTCAACTTGCTCTCATGACGTCACTGAAATGACCATGAATCAATATATAAGTACTTTTCCGGTTATTTCTGGGTAAGTAGATCAAAAACCATTGACGATAACATTGTTTTTCAATTTTTTCAATTTTCTACTCCCCGTATCTTTCTTAACCTTGCTCCTACCGAAAATATGATTGAAACAGTTTTTGTAGAAAATTTAATATTCTTTCATTTTGTAATGTACACTTTTCCACTCAAACGCTTAGTTTTCCAAATATTCCCGAAAAATTGCAAAAGGGGAACTTTAACACCCCCCCCCCCCCTGGCTATAGCTCATGGCCCTGGGCTGGGGACTTTTAGTATGTTATACCTGGGGGTCACCCCTACCACATTAAATAATAACCCAGAGGGCATGATTTATTGCATTTATTTTATAAGTTTGAGTCTTCGTTGACTGGACTATTAAGACAAAACTGTTTATTAAATATTTTTAAAAATTGTATCAGTTAATAATGATTTTTTTTCTTCAAAATTGTGTGTTTCAAAATTAATTAAAAAAAAACTATTCATGGAAATGGCTTAATTTAAAAACTAAATTAAAGAATGGAGTCTTAACTTTAAAAAAAAATATACCTTAATGTTTTTGGTGTTGCCGTTGTTTTTATATTTTTATTTCTAGTTTAAGTAACTTTTTAAAGATAACTACCCCGCTTGCCTAAACAAGAGAACATGGACACCCCTTCTCATATGTTTTTTTTTTGTTTCGAGCCAGCGTGCACGCTCTAGCGTTTTGGTGTATCTAAGTCTTATATCTTAAAATATCTATTCTAATTGATTCTAACATAGCACATTTTCATGAATTTTCAAATAATGTGCTCCTTTTTCAAACAAGACTATTTTTATTTAATAAGTTGTATGTAAGGAATACAAAAATCATATGCAGAACCCAGGCACAAAATTTGTGTTGACCAGTGTTATTTAAGATGTTTACATTCGATTTCAAACACAAATGCGCTACACTAAACAATGACAATTAACTCGAAAAATATTTTTGGTAATAACATTTTTAATTGGACAATTTTTTTTTTTTTTTATTTTGAAGGTACACATGTATTTTTGTGGTGCAAATTCATTTTTCGTGTCAGCTGATTGACATAAAAAAATGGAACAAATCGTTCCAATGATAGCAGTTCCAATTTTGTCCTGCCCCACTGACATATGATTTTCAATCAGAACATTTTTTTTCGGTAGGTTGTATGTGTGCATTTATTTAAATGTTTTCAGTTTGGTAATTGACATACTTTTCCTGTTTGCTATGAACAACCATCAGGAAAAATATTCAATTTACTCATCCATTTCTAAGAGAATGGTCACACTGTACAATTAAAACTTTTTGTTCGAAAATAAATTTCCCATCGAAATGGATGGTTTGGAATAAAAAAAAAATTGCAGAAAAAGTTAACAAAAACCTTTGTCGAGTTATCAAAGTTTTCTTTTTGCTAAGATCATGGATTAAATATGACAGTTTTAAAAAGACACTTTACTTCAAAACTGATAAAAATATAGCCATTCAAACTTTACCATTTCTAATCAGTTTGAGCTGATTTTGGTACTAAATGACAAAGTTAAAAATCGATTTTCTCAATATTGGAGCATAGTACAGGTAGTTTTTGGTTACTCCCCCACATATATTTTTTCACTTTTTCTTAAAACCAGAAATAACGTTACCATACGATTTTTTGCAGCAATTTTACAAAATCTTATTTTTTTCAAATATGGATCGAGAACTTGAAAAAAAAAATTCAATAAATAACTTTAAGTAAAACTAACTTTTAGTGAAGTACAATTTGTGAAAAAAATTGTCAAAAAAGTATTTTTTGGACAAAAAACAATTTTAAATTACAAAAGGGAACCTGTAACCCACCTCTCACCTTAAATTCGATGGGCTTGGCTGGAGATTTGGAAAATGTAATACGTGAAGGTCACCCCTAGTACATGAAACAATGACCCAGACTGCATAATTTATTATAAAATGGACTAACAGGTAGACGTGCAGACTAAGTAGGAGGATTCAATTTGTTATCTTTTTACTAACGTCATTGAAGATCCTTCGTATTTATTTGCGATTACGATCTTTTTTTAATCAATAATTTCCCGATGTGGATGCCGGATCTTAAGTTTGTATTAAGCAACACTGTTTTGATGCTATTTCGTCTTACTAAAAAAAAAACCAAACATCCCTGTTAATTCATGTGAGACCTAAGCGTCGTAATTAGTGTACTCATTGTTTTACTTTAATAAAAAAAAAATATGAGTTATAACATCATCACAAGTACAAATCACGAACTTAATAACAATTACAGCTTCCATAGTCACGAAAATCATCAGCCTATAGCAAGACTAAACTACATATAAGAAAGAAAAAAAAATGTTTCAAGGGAAACGCACAATGTATGTAATTAAAAATCAATCCAGCATATCTTTGTGCATTGTTGCAGCAACAAAATGCAAAGAAAGTGAAATGCTTGCAAAGCTTTTGTTTTTTATAATTACGAATTTTCTTAATTTATATCTTTTGAAGATTGAATACAAAAATAAACAAATTGTTTAAATAAAACATAAATCTTTAAACTATAATTAAATATCTTAATGTATTTAAATATCTTGAAAAACTACATCACTCATGACACGCAATTCTATAAAACAGTTTAATAAATTTAAGAAGTTAGTATTTGGCGTAAGTATTAGTCAATTATTGATACTGTTTAAATATAAAACTTTACCTCCTTAACATTGTATAAAATATAAAAATCTATTTAATATTTCAGAAAATACTGTATTAAGTGATTACGGCACTTATATAATTTCTAAGTCAACCCTATCTGTCAGGAGTCTTTAAGGTTACGATTGCAATTTGAAAGACCTAATCTAATAACAACTACAGTAGTTTCAAACACAATTATCTCAAACACTTTATGGAACACCTTTCATAGGGAAATTCTTTAACACGTCCTTCAACGCATTATAATTTATGTGCCCCTAAGTCCCGCTATTCAAGTTATATATATTGTAAAAGCATTCGTTCTACAAACATACATAATTCTCTACTCCCGCCAAAAGACTGCCTAATGGATAGAAACAAAAAAGTAAGCAGAAGCGATTGCGCGCACTCTAGCTCCATCTAACAGAATAATTACAACTCTTTTTCTAACCGTCTATATAAAGGGGCAGCAAAACACGCTGCATGCAGCAGAAGCATGGTGTTAAATTGCTACTCAGAAGGCTTACACCATGATAATTGTTTTAAAGTCCCTAAGTTGGACAAATCTTCTGGCTATCGCGCATCAAAAATCAAATTGATATACGGCAAATTGCTTCCGTTTGTCATGTTACGTAATTTATCTGGAAGGATGGCTCTAAAATGTGTGTACCGTGTGCGCCTGGCGCGTCCCTTAACTCACAAAAAGGCCCATATAGGAAGATTCCAAGACTCTGCGCTGAATGCAAGATGCAAGTCCGAGACAGTAGAGGAATTCAAGAAGGTGCCGCAATTATTTTCGAATTGCTATTTGCCACCAATCACTTCTTGTGCATACCAGTTTAAGAGAGAGCGCAACACCATCTACCGACTACCTACACACGCCATCACATTGCCAGGCATTTGAGATGGCCCTCGCGAGATGGAGTCCCTCCAACATGGACATCACCGATCTACCTCTATGTGATGGGATGGCATGGCATCAGGATCGTCTTCGTCCTCGTCTCCGACACACGTCGCAACATTGAAATTCTTATTGAAATCACTTAAATGACCAACATTCATTATCACCTCTAACACCTGATACTTGAGTGTGAGTGGAAAACCATCCGGGGCTATATGTTTAGTTCTGCGGCATTAGCAGGAATAATGTTACTGCAGATCCAGCTGATGGTAAATAATTGTAGTCGTTAGGCCTCCAGCTACAGTAAATTACAACAAGTGCAAGTGAAGCGTCTACACGCTTGCGAGTTGCGAGAGTGGGGCCACATTGACGGACGGCTAATGTGGGTATAAACTGACTGACTGGCTATAGCTGAGGTATAACCGCAAGAACAAGAAAATGGTGCGAAATGATTAATCATTGCTACAAGTGAATTTTTCACTAAATAATGGGCTTTTAATAGAGTCATGTCAACAAAAGCAATGTCATCCATCGTGTCCTGCCTTTTGCGTTCGTCCATCTATTAAAAGGCTTGCAGTTGCAGGGCATATCATTTGAGAGAAGAGAGCGCGTATAAGTTTTACTAGGAATGTATGTTTGTATACATTATACATAAGTCAGCATTAATTTAACCTGATGTATAAATTACTTCAAATTGGTCCACACAGAAATGCAATTATGGCATTATACGGCCTTGGGCATACTCAGACACATCACTTATAGAGTTTCCTGCGTCCATATTTAATGGGTAAATATGCAAAAGAATATAATTAAAGCGTTGTGTAGCAATGTTTTTGTAATCAATAAAGATTTTGAAATGTGTTTTTTGACCTTTTAGTTATGTATCTGCCCTGGGGAAAAATAAAAATTAACAAAAAAAAAAAGATTTTTAATAAAATTATCAGTTTATAAATAATTGAATTGAAAAAACATGAAATTATACCCGCATATTAGAAAAATTGATGGTTACTTTAGATCCATTTTCGAGTTATATGCAAAAAAGCAAAAAGGGTGCTTTTGCACCACCCTCTCCAAAATGCACCCTCTAATTTAATAGGACCTCACGGTTTTCTCATCTTCAATGACCCCTTTGAAGATTGTTACAATAATATCCCATGAACGTCTTAGTTCCTTATTGCCCTATTTTTTAGGACATAATCAATAGCCTAAAACAAACGTTTTTGGTGTTCTTTTCAAACTTTTATAGCGAGTCAAAGCCAATAATTTAAACAAAAATTCTGAATGAAGAATTTAATTTTAATACGTAAAGCAACTTTTGGAAGGTATTAGATGTGGAAATTCCAGAGTTGAAATAAATGACACACCGTAGTATGCAGTTGAGAAATTGATAAAAAGTACAAAGATACAATTTGTGCAAGGAATGAGAAATTACAATTTGAAAAGGCTGGAAGATAAAAAAAAACGTGTTAGCACGGCAACTGTTCGATAAAATATTTTATCGTTTCTGGCACAAGCGACCCCATTTTTCTTCTTGACTTGACGGTTCTTCTCAGAATCGTATAGTAAAATTATCAAAAAAAGATCAAATGCTTTAAAAAAAAAACTGTGAACGCAAATATACAAATAGTTTTCTTTCTTGCTTTTGTTTGCGATTGCTTTTTAATTTGTATTTCTTCCTTTTCAAGCTTTCATATTATGAGGGAGCGTATGGAGAGGCGAAATCAACCTTAGTCCTTGAGTAGCTGCGGCCCTAGAGTCCATAACCTGTTCTTATTTAGCAATGAAACAGTTTTAAATATTCATCATCTGCCACATTTGCTGATAGACAGTTCACAGTATTTTCCGTTGTATGGAGAGGTTACAAAAACTCAATAAAACCTGAAGCCTTATTTTGATGAAACTTTCAAATCGAAATCTCGCAAATCTCGCTGTCATAAAATCTCGCCTTTCATTTTCCACAAATTTCAAAATCCCGTTTTTCATAATCTTACAATTACAAAATCCCGGAAACTTAAAATCTCACGCTAAAATCATGCTAGTAAATTTTGTAATCAAAATCTCACAGATTCAAATCTCGGATGAAATTTTGATTGAAAAATTTGTTTGTTGCAATGCATTTAAATTTTGCGAGATTTCCTAACTTATGCTTAATAAATCTTATTTAATACAGTATTTGTTATTTATAATTGTTAATGTTTATATTTCAAAATCCCTTTAGTGCGCGCAAATTATAAAAAAATATTCCAGTTGCTGCAATGTCAGATAAATTTTGTTATTGTCAAAAATCCGTTTTGAAAAGCAATAAAACCAAAGGAAAAGTTTTTCATTTTCAGTTTTTTTTTTTTTGGGTCGCATATGATTTTTATTTTTAAGTGCGAATCTGATAGCGATGACGTGACTTTTAACAATCTAGTCAACAACACTTTAATTTTACTGATTCAACTCCTTAGATGAAGGTCGAATATGAAAAGTCTTCAACTTGCATGCAATATTTGCATCCGATTTCAACGTCAGATCATAGAGCATCTGTTATGATATTTGAGCATTTAATTATAACATCTTACTAGTTTATCCATTTGGCATCATTCGATTTTGGAATATCAGTTGTGACGGTGTTGTTTTGAAAAAATATATTTATCAAAATTGTTATTTGACCCTTAAAAGGCGAAAAATAACATGTGAATTTTCACAACCTACTCAACAGCACTTTTATTCAGGTGTTTCAACTTTTTGAATAAAAAAGATTAAATTAAATATGGTGGCACAACAGCTCTTGGAGCACCAGGGCCTGGTGACTTACAACTCTCAACCATTCCTGTGTGCATGTTGTTGGCAGGAATGGAAGGGACCTACAATTTTTTTACGAGTCCAAACAGCTAGATCACTTATTCATGAAAAGTATATTCTTGGAGGATTTGTCAGTTCCTTGCAAGAGCCCATACCTCAGAAAAAAATATTTCTGGGAGCGGCTGGGAATTGAACCCAGCTCTTCGGCATGATATTCTAACGCACTAATAGACCAAGAGCCCACAGCTAATTTTTGGGTGTGAAAGTTAACCGAAAATGAAGCACATGAGACGAAAGCTGTGTTGAGGCTTATGAAAGAAATGAAAGTCTTGCAGTCCCTAGTCGGGGCTTTAATGAGTAATAGTACGCCAAAAACTCAAAAAAATCAACTTATAGGATAATTGTATGAACCAAAATTTTTGATCACACATCCCTAGACAATGCTCCCCTGATCACAAAAAGGTGGGTCCAAGACCATTAGGTGGGGGCCGTTACTCTGCCAGACCGTTTGAAAAACCCTAAAAAGTCATCTCAAGGGATAATGGTATGAACCAAAATTTTTTTTTCTCAGTCCTAGACAATGCTCCCCTGATCACAAAAAGGTGGGTCCAAGACCATTAGGTGGGGGCCGTTACTCTGCCAGACCGTTTGAAAAACCCTAAAAAGTCATCTCAAGGGATAATGGTATGAACCGACATTTTTTTTTCTCAGTCCTAGACAATTTCCCCCTGATCACAAAAATGTGTGTCCAAGACCATTAGGTGGGGGCCGTTACTCTGCCAGACCGTTTGAGATTTTTAAAAGTGTTAAATAACGATAAGGTGACCAATTCACCTATAAGTAGCGAAAAAACCCATGGTGTATAGGTAAGACCAAGACTACAACAATCTCGTATGGCAGGGGAGGTTTACATCCCCCGTTTAGGTGGAAGTGGAAATTTTCCTAGAAAAAAACTATGTAAGTTTAAAAAAACGACAATACTATAAATAATATTTTGATACTTTTTCAAAGTTAAGTCCATGTTTTTATACTAAATTATTTTATGCTGATTTTCTTCTTCTTTAATTTCAAAAATCACATAGGTACATTAGACTGTTTCCAAAAAAAAAAATTTGCTTTCGATTTTCTTGCAAACAGACTGAAAAGTTTCGGTTAAGCAAAAAAGAGGTCTGTGAAAATTTGAGCTCTTAAAATTCATGTTTAGACATGCCTCATCGCAGATTTCGGTTTTCCATACGATTAGTATGGGAGAAAACACCTGTTTGTGTTTGGAATTTTAAAACTTAATAATAACAAGTATTTAAACTAACGGCGTATGTTTTTCTTGTAGAAAATTGAACGTACTTCAAAAAAGGTCTTGACATGTTTCATCATAAATCTAGCCGTTTTAAAGTTACAGTCAGTCAAACTCATTCCATAAAATTCCCATACATTTATTTAACGTAAAATAAGTATTTTTTTTAGTAATTGAAGATATTATGGTTAGTAATATCATCGAAAAATGACTTAAGACCTTTTTTGTAGAGGACCAATTTTCCTTTCCAATGGTGCCTGACAATATTACTTCACTTCAACTAATACAGTTATATTACAATAATTAGTCAATTTTAAATTAATTTTGAGTGGGAAATTACATAGAAATTCCCTTATCAAACTCGGCAGAAAATTTTTTGAAACAGAAACTAAAATATACTTTTTCAAAGGTTTTTGGGGTGCTTAACTCGAATCAGAAGTCAAAAATATTCTATTATGTCACGTTTATGAAATATTGCCGTTTGAAAATTGAAAAATAGAAGTTTTTCGCTGCAAAAAAACTTTTTTTCAATTTTCCATACGGCAATATCTCACAAATATGACGTAGTAGAATATTTCTGACTTCCGATTCGAGTTCAGCACCCCAAAAACCTTTGGAAAAGTATATTTTAGTTCCTGTTTCAAAAAATGTTCTGCCGAGTTTGATAAGGGAATTTCTATGTAATTTCCCACTCAAAATTAATTTAAAATTGACTAATTATTGTAATATAACTGTATTAGTTGAAGTGAAGTAATATTGTCAGGCACCATTGGAAAGGAAAATTGGTCCTCTACAAAAAAGGTCTTAAGTCATTTTTCGATGATATTACTAACCATAATATCTTCAATTACTAAAAAAAATACTTATTTTACGTTAAATAAATGTATGGGAATTTTATGGAATGAGTTTGACTGACTGTAACTTTAAAACGGCTAGATTTATGATGAAACATGTCAAGACCTTTTTTGAAGTACGTTCAATTTTCTACAAGAAAAACATACGCCGTTAGTTTAAATACTTGTTATTATTAAGTTTTAAAATTCCAAACACAAACAGGTGTTTTCTCCCATACTAATCGTATGGAAAACCGAAATCTGCGATGAGGCATGTCTAAACATGAATTTTAAGAGCTCAAATTTTCACAGACCTCTTTTTTGCTTAACCGAAACTTTTCAGTCTGTTTGCAAGAAAATCGAAAGCAAATTTTTTTTTTTGGAAACAGTCTAATGTACCTATGTGATTTTTGAAATTAAAGAAGAAGAAAATCAGCATAAAATAATTTAGTATAAAAACATGGACTTAACTTTGAAAAAGTATCAAAATATTATTTATAGTATTGTCGTTTTTTTAAACTTACATAGTTTTTTTCTAGGAAAATTTCCACTTCCACCTAAACGGGGGATGTAAACCTCCCCTGCCATACGAGATTGTTGTAGTCTTGGTCTTACCTATACACCATGGGTTTTTTCGCTACTTATAGGTGAATTGGCCACCTTATCGTTATTTAACACTTTTAAAAATCTCAAACGGTCTGGCAGAGTAACGGCCCCCACCTAATGGTCTTGGACACACATTTTTGTGATCAGGGGGAAATTGTCTAGGACTGAGAAAAAAAAATGTCGGTTCATACCATTATCCCTTGAGATGACTTTTTAGGGTTTTTCAAACGGTCTGGCAGAGTAACGGCCCCCACCTAATGGTCTTGGACCCACCTTTTTGTGATCAGGGGAGCATTGTCTAGGACTGAGAAAAAAAAATGTCGGTTCATACCATTATCCCTTGAGATGACTTTTTAGGGTTTTTCAAACGGTCTGGCAGAGTAACGGCCCCCACCTAATGGTCTTGGACCCACCTTTTTGTGATCAGGGGAGCATTGTCTAGGACTGAGAAAAAAAATTTTGGTTCATACCATTATCCCTTGAGATGACTTTTTAGGGTTTTTCAAACGGTCTGGCAGAGTAACGGCCCCCACCTAATGGTCTTGGACCCACCTTTTTGTGATCAGGGGAGCATTGTCTAGGGATGTGTGATCAAAAATTTTGGTTTATACAATTATCCTATAAGTTGATTTTTTTGAGTTTTTGGCGTACTATTACTCACTAAAGCCCCGACTAGGGACTGCAAGACTTTCATTTCTTTCATAAGCCTCAACACAGCTTTCGTCTCATGTGCTTCATTTTCGGTTAACTTTCACACCCAAAAATTTGCTGTGGGCTCTTAGACTATAACCATTATGCCACGAGTGACTACTATTTTGGATAAAGATCGTATGTGAAATGTCTGTGATTTTTTGCAATTGTGCATCCGATTTCAAAATAATCCGAATTCAGTGCTGTTTTGATTTTGCAGCATTTAATAAGCACCTAAGTAGGACGTAATTTCTGCATCATTAATTTTTGGATTTCTCTTGTGGCGGTGCTATCTTGGTGCCTAATAGGCACCACCACAAGTTTAAAAGTTAATTTATTTAACGTTCTCCATGATTTCTTTTACATAAGGGGGATAAACCTTGAGCTGTGGGTGGCACCAATACCGGGACTACCGTGCTTTTGGGATGCATTTCAAGTTCAAGATTGCAGCTCAAGTCAGACGTAACTTCTGCATCGCTTGATTTTTGGATGTCTTTTGTGGTGGTGCTATCTAGACATTAACTAAGCACCACCACGAGTTTGAGGGAGAAGGGAATTAAGTGCTTAGCTAAGATTGCAGCACACTTAACTAGCTCCTTACTATCACCCTACTACCCCATCATTAGATTTTGGAATTTCCATTGTGGCAAAGCTATCTTGACGGACCTACTATAGGACAAGTTTTGGATTTGTAAAAGAGAAATGGAGACAATAATCAAACATGTCCGTAATACGATAAAGTGTGTGGCATAATTCTGTCTATCTGTACCTTGATCTACAGCCTAAACTACTGAAGTGATTTTTTTTTTTTTTAGATTTATTTGGTTATACCTTAGGGGTCAAAAGAAATTTCATTAAGCTAAAAAATAACGGTACCTGCTCTACAACTGTTAGAGAAAAGTTTATCTATCTCCAAAACGGTATTTTGAACTACTTTTTTAGAAAACCGCTCCTCCAATTTGATTTTTGTTCACATAATTTTGTATTTCCTCAAATAATCAAATGTTTTTTTTTTTGTTTTTGAGCTCTATGAGTTGTTTAAACACTTAAAAGAAGGATTTCCATTCTTTTGCCCTACAATTACTTCCATATCTTAAAAGCTCTTAAGTACCAAGCAACTAGAACTATAAGAGCAAGTACGTGTGACCGAGTCTTATTTCTTATTTATTTATTTGAATCAAGCTAATTAATCTAGCCTACAAGTTCGTAACTTAGAGTTAGTAAAAATTATAAATTATAAAATGATCTTTTAAAGTCAATATTTGATACAGCAGAATTATTAATAAATTATGATTTACGTTATACAAATTCAACATATTATTTAAAGGTGAACTCCGCTCGTAGTTGGTACGATAGTGCGTTATGTATAAAGGGTCAGGTATAACTCTCAAATTGCGTTGCGGGACATTAAAATTAATGCGAGACAAAAGGTTCAAAGCATCAATTTGACCATGAATTGGCCTTGTTACATATAACATTAGTATGTTGCGTGAATTCAAGTTTTTTATCGAACAAAACATTTAACAGATTAACGCCATTAAAATTATAATCAAAAGACAAGATACATATTTTACGTGTGAAATTTATAACCTTACACTTGTCGATATTTAAAAATAAATAATTTCGCATACACTACGTATAGAAACCATTTAAATCACTTTGAAGTTGTTCGCAGTTAAGATTATTAGAAATAGTTTTAAATATGTTAACATCATCGGCATAAATAAGGCAGTTTGAGTATTTTAAGACTGACGGAAGATCATTTATGAATAAAGTAAAAAGAATTGGACCCAAGTGACTCCCTTGGGGAACCCCAGAATTAACTATAAGCTTTTTTGAGTGATAGCTATTAAAATTAACAGAATGCGATCTGTCAAGCAAATAAGATTTGAGCCAAGCAATGAATTTAACGCTAAAACCAAGCTTGCTCATTTTTTGTAGCAAAACTTGATGTGAAAGTTTATCAAATGCTTTGCAAAAATCGGTAAAAACACAATCCATCATGCATTATATTTCATAGAATTTTGCAATTTCTGGTGTACTAGGCGTCCAACACCAAATTTCTTATTTTGGGTAAATCACAATTTTTTCCGACATGTTGGGCAATAAATACGCACCCTAATTTAATTATCACAGATCTTTAATAAAACTAATTTAAAAGTTTAAATTTTTGAAAAATAGTTTTCTTAGGAAATATTAATGTATCTTACTCCATCACTGCATACAAATCTCAAAGATTCTGGTTACAATATGAAAATTTCCATAAAAACAAAAGAGCTGAGCTACAAACTCTCATTCACATTAAAGTGTTTTCCTTAAAATATAATAATTCCATCAGAGCAAATGTGCATCAAATTTCAACTTAAAGAACACACAAAATATATAAAAATAAATCCCTAAACTATAATTATATGTTATAAAAACTCTTGCATGTATAGAATATAGTTCCTTCACCCAATCGATGTATAAATACAAGATTATTAATTGGTTTTGAAACTCCCCTACAGCGCAGAGCCAGAGCTGGCTGCCGCCTCTATTTCCATTTAATATTCATTTACCCTCTGATGTTGCACTTGTTCTCTGTTTTGCACGACGACGACAAAATAATATGCACTTTCTGCATCCTCTTTTTTTGCCCTCAACTCTATAAGAATTATAATTTAATAATAATTCTGTTTGACTCAGATAAATAACAAGATGACTTCTTCAGAGAAGCTTGAGAGGATGTATATTATAGACTTCTTATAAAGGACCGCATTGTGATTTCTCTATTTGTTCGTCTCCGCCTTTTTGTTTGCTATCGAATATACACATAAATGATAAAACCATTTCAAGAGAATATTATTATCTGCTTAACGTTTTGACATATTGGTGCAGAGGTATAATAATATCCAATCATCATATTTGAATTGCAAATCGTATTATAAGCACTCTATAGTTTTCTTCCCACAAAATGTGAATATCCTATACAATTGAGTGTCTTAAGAGTTTATATTATTTGCGCGAATATGTGCATCATAGATGTGTGCACCAATGTGCATTTATTTTTTGTAGATATGTGCCCTGGAGTATTATGATCGCCTTCACATGGGATTATAATCAATTGCATTAAGCATATTTGTCTGTCTGCTTACATAGAAGATTGTATGTTCTGTGTTTTTTTTTTGTTGATTTTTGCCGAGGGGTAGGCTGTTGGAGGCTTTTGTTGGCATGGGAAAATTTATTACGTTGGAGAACATGTTTTAAAATTAAAAAAAGAACGTTATTTTTGAAAAACCTTTTAGATACAAAAATGGTTCTAAAAAAATGATATCACCATTTGGAGCTATACAGAGACTTGAAGTTCACTCTTTGAGTTCTATAAAAACAAGAAATCGAAAACAATTCTTCCTAATTTGAATAATTTGTCGACTCAAAGAGATCCTTAACCAATAGAAGCAACCACACAGCAAGAAATTCCGAACAAAATATAGCCACGAAATGCAACGAAAAGTATCTGGATATCAACTTAAAAAAAGCTGTTTAAATTGAAATTCAATCGACACTCAAGAAATGAGCTTGAAAAAGCTAGGTGGGCCACTGATCTTTGATTAGAAGAAGAAATGAGCTTAGTATAAAAGAGGTAGACCCAGCTACACAACAGCTTAATAACAACACAGTCTCCGTATCCTCTAAAATATAGCCCCCTAAAATATTCCGAACATGCACAGGGTATCGTTTTGGAGATCTGCTATCATGTAATTTTCTCAATCTCGTTAGCACATTTTTTGAGTGAACTGTCATGCGTATGCCTATTTTCTAGGGATGAAATCCCAACCTTACTTACTTACTTTAATTTTGAATGCGCTCAAACCTAGGAAGGACTACCACCTCAACCAACAAGCCTATCCGGCGAGCTCTTTCCCTAGCTGGCTGCCTCCAGCTACGCACAACAAGTTGGTTAATGTTATTTTCTAGTGAGCGCCATCTGTATCGATCTGGAATTCCTAGGTCTTTTTTTCCAAAATCTCTCTAGTGTGAACATTTGATCGACGCACGTGACGGTTGACTTACCTGCCTTAAAATCACACTGATAGGGGCTGATCAGATCGTTGACAACAGGTTTTAGGCAATCACACAGTTAAGCCGACTAGATTTTGTGCGCGAAGCACGTTTATGAGACTTATTCCTATGAGTGTCAAGTTAGCAAAGCAACTTTGACGAATCGAAAAATGGTTAGTTAGAAAATTTGCCATTGATTAGTCGTTAATAAGTTGTGACAATTTTGAATTTATCGTGCAATGTTTTCTATGTATTTTGGGTTCTTTGGTAGCTTAACATCAAGTTGGCAAAGCACTACCTGAAAATGGGGTGCAAACTGATTATACTGGATGGTTTATGGCTTAATAATTAATTGTTGACTAGTCGTTAATTACTTATGATAATTTTGAATTTTTCGTTCTATGTTTTTTATGTTTTTTTCGAATAGTGGTAAAAACTAACAAAACTTAATATTTTATTCCTTGATAATTTGCCATTGATTAGTCGTTAGTTAGTTGTGAAAAATTCAATTTGTCATGCGATGTTTTCTATGTAATTTAGGGTGATTTGTTTTCTATGATCGTCAGGTCACCAAATCAATTTTCACTAATCGTAAAATTGGAAGGTGGGTAATTTGCCGTTAATAATAATTTTTTATTAATGCTAATATTAAACAGACAACACAAAATTACGTAGAAAACATCGCATGACAAAATTTAATTTTTCACAACTAATTAATGGAAAATTATCAAGGAGTAACATATTAAATTTAGAAAGTTTTTACCACTTTTCGAAAAAAACATAGAGAACATAGAACGAACAATTCAAAATTATCATAATTAATTAACGACTAATCAATTGTAAACTATTAAGCCATAAACCATCCAGTTTAAACAGTTTTTACCCTATTTTCAGGTAGTACTTTGCCAACTTGATGGCAAGCTACCAAAGAACACAAAAAACATGGAAAAAATTGCACGAAAAATTAAAAATTGTCACAACTAATTGAAGACTAGTTAGTGGCAAACCATTAAGACATAAACAGTTCGGTATTAGCAGTTTTAATCCCTTTTTAAGGTGGTGCTTTGCTAACTTGATATGAAGCAAACGAAGAATAAAAAAAAACATAGAAAACATTGTACGATTAAATTCCATTTTTCACAACTAATTAATGATTAATTAACGGCAAATTATTAAGCCATAACACATTAAGTTAAGAAGTTTTTCGCGCTTTTCGAGTAGTGCCAAGTTAGCAAAACACCCAAAAAAAACATAGAAAACATTGAACGACAAATTCGAAATTGTCACAACTAATTAACGACTTATTAATGTCAAATTATCCACCTATCCATTTTTCGATTCGTCAAAGTTGCTTTGCTAACTTGACACTCATACAAAACAAATAACCCAAAATTACATAGAAAACATCGCATGACAAAATTGATTTTTTCACAACTAACGGAAAATTATTAAGCACTAAAATATTAAATTTTAGAAGTCTTACCACTTTTCAAAACAAAAAACATAGAAAACATAGAACAACAAATTCGGAATTGTCACAACTAATTAATGGCAAATTATCCAACTAACCATTTTTCGATTTGTCAAAGTTGCTTTGCTAACTTGACACTTATCTTATTCCTCTGTATTTAGAATAGGTCAGAGCATCTCTTTTTTTGTGGATGGCATACATTATGCCAAGGTTCCGTTCCGTTCATCGCTCGGGCCTACTTTCATTTGACTTAATTTTGCATATGAGTTGGTGCATGCTCCTTACCATAAGCTATCTCCCAGTGTTTGAATAGTTCGACTGGGAGTCCATCCACACCAGTAGTTTTGTACGATTAAAGCTTGGACAGTTATAATCCTCAATAGATCTGACACGTCACGTGCTCTCTCTTTTTCTTTCTGAGAAGTCGGCACTTATCCCTTCTTTTTTCCGGTAGAGCTCCCAGGCTCATCTCTTAGCAGCTTTAGTTCTCGTCAGCTGGATATTTATTGGTATGTGTCATTCTTAGCTGCATGTGCCAACGAGCACTCTTCATCGAATCAGGAGTTTCGTTGTGGTCGCCTTGTGAAACCCAGAACATCAATGGCGGCACTTCTGATGGCTTGTTGACATTGTCTCCACTTGTCCTCTGTACTTGATGCTGGCTGGATTGCTAATAGATAAAAAGAGACGTGGAAAGTTCTGACGATGTCTTGGATTTTAACTTTTCGATATCAAATCTTTTCACAGCCTCTACTCTTAAATAACTCTAACAGTGGAAAGCCGGGTTAACCACTTCTTATAGGCCTGAGTTTCAAAAAGTCGGAGTAGCTATGGTGTCGGAGTAGTATATGGTGTTTCTCCAAGTAGTTCAGCCTTACTGCAACTGTAGACGCCATCGTTAATTTCATCTCGAGAGTTCATCCGCTGCCGTCCAATCTTAGGAGAGCTTTGGTAGGAACACTCTTTCGTTGCGTGGTAATTAGTAGCAGCCTACTCCACTTCAACCTGTCGACCATGAAGGCCTCTCCCCATCAAATTAGTTCCGCGATCGCAACTCTCTGTCAAGGCTCACCCCGTGGTGGGGGAATCTCAACCTTAGCCAACTAAAAAAAAAAAATATTTTCGGGGCTACGGTTTCTTGTAAGGAAGTCACAAATCCTCCAAAAATATCATTGCAGTTCAAATTCGTCAGAAAACTTTAGTCTCTTGCATTCCTGCTGAACACACAGACACAGAAAGGGGTCAGAGTTCTAATCCTCTAGGCCCTTATTCTCCAGGAGTTTTTTTTGTACACACCATTCTTTTTAAATGCAATTTTAAACCCAAATGTTTTAGAACTTTAATGGTCTTCCTTGAAAAACCGGTATTTTTTTTATCGTGTGAATAATCTAACCCATTAACTTTATTTTGAAATCAAAAACACGGGCTACAAATGGTATCATTTCTTTTGTATCCCTCTCCACATACACAAAACAACTAGGTTAGATGATTAAATGCTCACATAAATAATATCGTGATTTCCATTTAATATCTCACGATACCAATATTTTTTTGTGATTTTTCGTTTTTTACTATTTAGGTCGAAACGTGCTTCTGCAATAAATGAAGTGGAAGGTCCTTGAATGGTGCAGAGGGAGGAAGATAAAGCCCATAGACAACATGCGCACGATTACAGGGCAAAATCACATCAATTATAATGTACATATATGTGATGCAAGAAGCCTTTTGGCCAAGCCAGCCAGAATCACGGCCGACCCATGCAGAATAATGACAATAAAAATTGGCAATGCACATTCACAACATATCAGTTGACTTCTGCTTCTAATGTGGATACCCTGAAGAGTCTAGGATCTGGCTATAATGTGGATGTGCGGAGTGATCTTGTCCGATCGTATTTGGGTCTGCTATTGTCTGGCCCTCTGAGCTCTAGCTGGCTGGCTGGCTGACTGGCTGACTATGGCTTATACAAGCCTTTCCAAGGACAAAGTCTTTGGTTTGTTTTACAAGATAAAGATGCAGGTGCCTCAGCATGTAGGTTGGACGCGCGATTTGCCGACAGGACGTGGGCATTGAGCACCTTTATTCCACCTAGCCTAGAGAGAGAGAAGGTTGTGTATAGATTGTATTTAGTCGCATTATCATTTCATTGCTTGGTAAACATAGCCACCAGCACTTTGAATTTTTCTTTGTTGTTGTTGTTTTTCTTTTTTATACGTAACTGAGTTTTCAGGATTTTTTTTTTGTTTTTGTATTGTCCCTTTTTTTTTGCTGATATGAGTGGATGTACCATATAACTATATGCAGGATACAAAGACTCACGATTTCTTTAGGGACACACTAACCGATTTGAAATTTATTGTTTGCTGATCATAGAGGCTGATTGTCGGTGACAATCTCAAGGTTTTCTACGAATAGTGTGTTGTCTGCTTTGCTGACCACGCAAGACTGTATTATTATACTCATAGGAATTTCATGAGTACACCTTTGTGTCTGTATATAGCTTCTTTCTTTTGTGTTATTTGTCATTTTAGTTTTTGTCTGTTTTTTTTTTTTGTGCGATATTACTATTTTGGAATTTTTTGTTGTTACCCGTATACAAGAGTACAAGATGAAGACAGTGCGATAAGAAACTCAAGGATACCCTCATCAATTTTTAATTTTTTTTTGTTCAGTCTGTGCGTAAAGGTTTGAAAGGGAAAATATTATGTTAAATTGAGCTCATTGTTAGCATTTAGCATTTGAAAAGGAATACTCACATCTATTTTTCCAATGTTTTTTTTTAATATAAAAATTGTAGAATATAAAATGCATTATTAAAAAAAATAAATTAAAATAAATAAATACAAAACTAAACAAATGAATAAATAATAAATAAACAAATAAATAAATAAATAAACAAGAAAATAAATAAATTAAATAAATAGATAAATGAATAAATAAATAAATTAATAAATAATAAATAAATAAATAAATAAATAAATAATTTGCACGACTGGATCGCACGTACTTGCTCTTATGTTCAAGTTGCTAGGAACTTAAGAACTTTTTAAATATGCAAGTCATTAAAGAACAAATATATAAATAACATAAAAATATTGAATAATACATCAAAAGCATTTAAACCATTCTTTATATTGTATCAACAACTAGTGAAATAGCTTAGCACTCAAAATCAAGTATGCTATTTTATTACAAAAAAATAGGAATATATACAAAAAAAAAAATAAAAATCGTTGGAGCGGTTTTCTTAAAAACTAATTTTTTATATACAAAATTGAAGTTATATTTTTAAAACAAAATTTTGAGATGCCAGTTTTGAGTATTTATTAATATATAATCAACCTGTTTTCAAAATATTGAATTTTCAAAAAAAAATTAGTAAAGTAAAATAAACAAACAAACAAATAACGAAACAATTTTATTAAAAATTGAAAAATAAATAATCAAAAAAAAAAATTAATTAGTAAAAAAATAATAAATAAGCAATTAAATAAATAAAAAATAAGAAAATAAACAAAGAGATACATAAATAAGAAAGCAAATAAATGAATATAAAAATAAATACACTAGTCAACAATATTAAAGGAACAAATTTTTTTTCAATTTTTGTTAGCGTTTTTTGAAGAGCTGTATCTTTGTGACGAGCGGTCGTATTGAGTTGAAATAAAAAGCATTTTACAGCTTTATGTTTTTTGTTTTGAGATTTGTTTGCAAACAAATTTTTTTGAAGTACCGTTATTGCGTTATTGCAAAAAATGAGACGAGACAACTAAATTATTTTTTTTGAAGGTCCTCATTTCTATGGATAATTTTTTTTGAGTCAATTAAATGTCATGATCAGATACCTTGTTTATTCAGCTTCAATACAGTTTTTTTGTTGTTGTCGTACGATTTTTTTGACATGGTTTATCTGACTTTGAATGAAAAAAGATACTTTTAGCCTTGATTACCAATATCTCAGCAAGTAATGATGTTATAAAAATTTCAAAGACAGTTTTGGAAATTTGAAAAAGCGTTTTACAAGATTTTTTTATGATTTGTAGAAATTATTTTTTTTTACCGTTCACCGTTAGTTTAAAAAAAGTACTAAAAACCGACGTTTTGTGGTCTTTTCGTAAATCTTTTTTTTTCGTTGCAAATATTGATTGCATGGCTTGCGTTGGTATGCAAATTCATACATTTTTAAATCATCAATATTCTTGTAAATTTTCAAATTGATTCATCGAACCGTTTTTCCTCACCAAAACTTCAAAGTCTTACAAACCAGGTAAAGGAACAAATTGTGGTGTTCCTAAACAATGCAAAGTTGTCATCAAAATGACAAGAAAACCGCAATTCCAGTGGATTTTTTTTTCACAGTTTTGCATTAGTTAGATACTTTTTTGAATTGAAATGAAATAAAAAGTACATTAAACCAAAAAATAATAAAAATTAATTTAAAAAAATTTTCAAACAAAAAAACTTGATTTTTAAAATTTTTTTTTTTTTGAAAAATGTAATTTTTTTTTTCATTTCCATTCAAAAAAGTATCTAACTAATGCAAAACTGTGAAAAAAATCCACTGGAATTGCGGTTTTCTTGTCATTTTGATGACAACTTCGCATTGTTTAGGAACACCACAATTTGTTCCTTTACCTGGTTTGTAAGACTTTGAAGTTTTGGTGAGGAAAAACGGTTCGATGAATCAATTTGAAAATTTACAAGAATATTGATGATTTAAAAATGTATGAATTTGCATACCAACGCAAGCCATGCAATCAATATTTGCAACGAAAAAAAAAGATTTACGAAAAGACCACAAAACGTCGGTTTTTAGTACTTTTTTTAAACTAACGGTGAACGGTAAAAAAAAATAATTTCTACAAAATCATAAAAAAATCTTGTAAAACGCTTTTTAAAATTCCAAAACTGTCTTTGAAATTTTTATAACATCATTACTTGCTGAGATATTGGCAATCAAGGTTAAAAGTATCTTTTTTCATTCAAAGTCAGATAAACCATGTCAAAAAAAATTGTACGACAACAACAAAAAAACTGAATTGAAGCTGAATAAACAAGGTATCTGATCATGACATTTAATTGACTCAAAAAAAACTATCCATAGAAATGAGGACCTTCAAAAAAAATAAAAAAAAATAATTTAGTTGTCTCGTCTCATTTTTTGCAATAACGCAATAACGGTACTTCAAAAAATTTATTTGCAAACAAATCTCAAAACAAAAAACATAAAGCTGTAAAATGCTTTTTATTTCAACTCAATACGACCACTCGTCACAAAGATACAGCTCTTCAAAAAACGCTAACAAAAATTGAAAAAAAATTTGTTCCTTTAATATTGTTGACTAGTGTATATCAACAATACATGAAATACAAGTTAATACAAGTCATTCCCCCACACATTTTTTTCATTTTTGTATAACCAAAAAAAAAACGGTACCTAACATACATTTATTTGCAACTTTACATAATCGTATTTTTCTCAAAAACGGCTCCATAACTTTTCTAAAAAAAATCAATAAATTACATTAAGCAAAGGCTACATTCGGGTAAGAAACTATTTTTCAGAAAATGGTTTTTAATCGTACCTATCTCCCAAAGAGCCATTTTTTGTTTTCGATTTTCTTCAAAACGGTTTGACAGATTTCAATATTTTTTATACAGAAGCATTGTGAACCACAATTATTAAAAAAAATGTTTGGATAAAAAAAAAAAAAAATATAAAGAATATTTTTTGGATTTCTAAAAACTGTTTCAGAACTTTTTTTGAAGATCAAATATTTCGAAAACGATATGATCAATTTTTTTTAAGCTCGGTATTTAAGAGTTTTTTTTTAATTATTTTAAGAACAAAATTATACTTAAAAAAAAAAAACAGCAGCTTTCATACAAAAGTTAAAAACCCGTTAGGGAAAATATTTTTCTATCAATGCTAAAATTAGGGCGATCTAATACCAAAAATTATAAAAATTTGTTAAAACCACAGCTTCTGCACATCATAGTTGTTCAATTGATGAACGAAAAAGTCAGTAATCATGGCTCTATAGCAGTCACCACTGACTGTAACGTTCTGGCCAGCATCGTTTTTAAAGAAGTACGGACCAATTATTCCACCAACCCATAAAGCACACCAAACAGTCAGTTTCCATTCAACCAAAAGTGAGCTTCGTCGCTAAACAAAAATTGCGCGATACTTATTTCGAACAGAACCATGATTTTCAAAATAAATTTGCACAATTTGGAAGCGTTGTTCAGGCGTCAGTCCAGTCTATTCATGTTGAAACTAAACTAAAAATAAATGAATTGATAGCTGAAAAAATGGCCGCCAGTTAAAATATATATATGTTTCCAACTTCAAGGTCAATACCTCTAAAAAAAAACAACCTTTATTAATAGCAGGTACCTTCCTCTTATAAAATGGCTTTTATATTGAATTTTCTCATATTATCGGCAGAACGGATTTGGATAGTTTTTTTGTATACAAATAACAAATAAGTTCAAATAATATTGCATATCAAAATAATAAGTTTTAGAATTTTTAAAAATTGTTTTTTTTTTGAAAATTCGATATCTCAAAAACAGGTCTACACTTTGTTTTGAAATCTTATTTCATTGCAGTTTATTTAATTTTTAGATTTGAATATCTCAAAAACGTGACGTGCTAGAGCAATTCCAAGGCCAGATTTGAACTCAACGCATCAAAGACCATCAGAAAAGAATATCTTGGTTCATGGTACAGACAAAAGTTCAAATTTTGTCACACAAAGTAATTTCTTAGAGCTTTCGAGTGGACTTGAAAACAGTAAAAATATGTCAATTATCGCTTGAGTCCAAATGGGTTATCGCATAATATAACCTTAAAAAGGGATTTATTGGAAATTGTGTATACTTTCAATGGTACTGTGATGTAATTTTCGAATAGTTGGTAGTTTTCGAGCCATTAACAAAAAACTCCCAAAAATTGCATTTCGTATTCATCAACCCCGAAAATATAAAGGAACGAACAAATCAAAACTACCCCACAATTTGCATGGTAAAAATACAATATGACTGGAATATATGGAGTAACGTACAAAAAGGGTTTGAACTTGATTATATTGAACTGTTTTTGCTCTATTACGTTGTTACGTTTAATAAAATACATAGAAAACATCGAACGTGAAAATTGAATATATCACAACTAATGAACGAATAGTTAACGGCTGACACTAATAGAAAACAAAAACACATAGAAAACATCGCACGAAAAAATTGAATTTATCACAACTAATTACTGAGTAATCAATGGCAAATTATTAAGCACTAAAATACTACATTTTAGAAGCTTTTACCACTTAAAAACAAGAACATAGAAATCATGGAATGACAAATTTGAAACAATCACAATTAATTATTGACAAATTATGCACCAACCCATTTTACGATCCGTGGGAGTTGCTATACTAACTTGATATCATGTAAGTAAACTACTCAAAAAAAACATAGAAAATATTGTACGATCAAATTGAATCTGTCACAACTAATTAACAACTAATTATAGACAAACTATTAAGCTATAAGCCATCAGGTATAAGAATTTTTTTTACCGATTTTCGACAGGGTGCTTTGATATAACCTGATATCAAGTTAACACCCAAAAAAACATAGAAAACATTGAACGGTACAATCGAAACTGTCACAACTAGATAACAACTAATTATTGGCAAATTATCAACTTATTCATTTTTCGACTCGTCAGAGTTGCTTTGCTAACTTGAAACTCATATAGATTTGCCATATGCATAGTCATAAATGCATATTAATCAATTTTTACATTTCTCCCAAATGGCTGCATTTGCTATGTTATGACAGTGACAGTGGTCAATATGTTGTCAAAAATCATTGTGGCTCTCGTAAATAGGTACTCACGAATTGAAATCGTTACTTTGCCACGAATATTTTGAGAAAAGGTGTAAATTGATTCGCAAAAAATGGTTTGATGGAAACCATCAGCAAGTTTTCAAAAAATTAAGAAACCCATAGCCTGGTTTATCAAGCAGTTGTTTATTGCGATTATGTGGATGTAATAACAAATCGTTGGTTGCTATACACCATAATTGTCTAGAATGTTCTTCTTTATAAACACCTAGAGTAAGATACTCATTAGAAAACCTAAGTAAGCACTCATTAGAAAACCTCAGAATCAAGTAACTTTGCCCTCTTTTTTCCAAGAAATTAATTCTGAAGTTATTTTTCTCATAATTTTGTAAAGTCTAATTAGGTTTCTGTTTCCAAGTTTCTAAATAAAGAAACAACAGAAAGCTCTGAAACCATCACAGGAAATGCGACAAAATGTCAATTAAAAACTTTATCATAAATGGTTATTGGTCAAAACAAAACTTTAATCTCTATCGTAATCTCAAAGCAATCTTATGGTTGTTTTTCTTATGATATATGTACATACACCAGAACAAAGCACGTTAGACCAACTTAACTGCACAACTCCGCACGGTTTTGCTCTCAACTCCAAACGACCTCAATCAATTTATCTTCTGTGTGTGATGGCAAACTTCTCGAATCGTTAGACAATTTCTCAGTTGTAAACAGCATAACAAATGAACTTCAACCATATTCGGAGTCAAGTTCCAGAATCCTAGTCTGTCAGTATGTCCGTATTCGTCGTCCTCCATCAGCCCAGAGAGGAGGAGATATTCCTGCCTGTACTTCTATAAGTTCTGAGCATATATGCTAATCCAAATCGGGGAGTCACCAGACAGATTGACGATCAACATATTGCCATAAATCACATTGGGAAAAACTTCACTATCTTAGCTACACAGAGTCCGTTTCTTGATGTGGTTCCTCTGCTTGGACATTAATAATATTCCCTTCTTGTGCATTAAGTAGGTAAATATGAAAAGAAATGATGACGACGACGGACGGACGTTACGACGACGCACGATGGAAATAACGTTTACCAACAGACCACTTGGATCTATACCAACAACTTAGTTAGGTTCTGTGTTCTATGTCTCTCTCTCGTGATTATGAAATTTATGAATAAATAAACTAAAACTTCAAAAGAGACAATATCTCCTTGTCGACGTGGTCACTGATGTTGGTCATCCACAAAAATTCTCCTCTATCCGCGGTGCAGGCCATGGCAGTGGGATGAAGAAAAGAATCATCCTGATGGTTGTTATTTTCTGACAGACGATATTCTAGATGCGGGGGAATCTGTATAGTTCCCAGAGCTTGATGAACCTCTGACTGATTTATTAGTACTGCTTCGACAAATAATGGTATCCAGCAGGTAACGGTGACCGTACTTGGTCATTTCTCCTACACACAAGGCTCTAAACATTCCATGCTGTCTCTCTGACTACACTGACTGCACGGATCAAAGGTTATTCACGTGGACATAAATCTACAAAATCTCATTCGAAGCTATGCGCAGCATCCGTGACGATCATGCGGAGCAGCGACAGACACACGGATTGACAGATAGCTAACCATCCTACGCTCCTTCCGCAAGCCTTGAGTTTCAGAATTTCAGACTTCGGACCTCGCTTGGAGTAAAGTTTCAAAGACAAAGACAACAATAACCACAAAATATCTGCACAGTGCTTATGGGGCAAACACGTAGGTCATTTGAATCGCAACACTAATTGACTAGCCATCCATAAGGTTGTTTCGGATTAATCCTCCGATAAGACTCTCAGCGCGTCCGTTTAAGGAAGAACTGAAACCGACTTCCTTTGAAGATCGGGTCGCGATCGCGACTTGCGAGTTAAGGCAATCCGCATGCGCGAACCCCAACCATACCCGAAGCCCGAACCCAAACACAATGTTTTGCTTTTGAAGTGTGTTCACACCGTTTTCAGATACTGCAAATTGAAATTTATTACTCAACGAGCTGTGCACATTGATCTAATTTCCGTTAGGGTATCTTCGGCACAGTAGACCAAGTTGCGCAGGCGCAAGTAGGTATATCCTGTGGCACAAGTGCCTTGGCTGAACCATCAGCCGCCAACAACAACAACTATGCGACGACGACGACGGACGGCAGGCGATTGTGGCGACTTTTAGAGGGAACGGTCCACCGGCACCGGCTGCTGGGCCTGGCATTCAAGATATCGCGTAGAATCGAAAATAATAATTATTTGTGAATTATTATTATTACCTGCCACAGACTTTTTGCTGCAAGGCTATGTTTGCTGTTGTTTTTGTTGTTGTTGCTGTATCTATAACACAACCTGTCTCTCTTAGCTGGACCTCACGTCCAAGACTCGGATAGAGTGTGTCTGCCGGATCCACTTGTGTGTATAGACCTTTTGTCTTTATTTTTTTGGCTGTAGCTTTCCTCCTTTGTCTTGAAGGTGTGATCTATTGTGGTAGATTGTATCAACATGAATGATTTACAATGGTCGCATAATTGACAGATCTGGAAATTTATTACAAGACCGTGAAGTGGGAATAGAAATTGAGAAAAACGAATAAAACACAAAACCTTTTGGACTTCGTTAGAGAGATGGTAGGCAGAGGAGGTTTTTTTTTTTGTTGTTTGCTCTTTTTGCAATCGACACCTTCGCAGAAGTCTGAAATTTTATTGTTTTTGTTTTTGCTCGCAATCAACTTGGATAGCATTGACTGGATTATTGTATTAAAAAATGTTAAGAAAGTACAAACAATTGGCTTTAAGTAAAATTTGCGAAACTACATTGTATGAATTGTTTTGCTCATAAGCAATTTGGGCTTCTAAACAAATGGCAGATATATTTTTAGGGGTAGGAGTAAGGTAAGTTTTTGCCTATCCTTTCCCCTTAATTTACAGTTCCCTTGCGAAAAAAATCCATGCAAATATTTTAGCATGTCGAAAATTAATGAATTAACACTTCCCATGCGAAAAAAATCCATGGAACTATTTTTCGCATGTATAAAATTTTTGACGTGAATTACAAAATTACACTTTTTTTGCATGATTGACTTATACTAAGGCTTCATGCGAAAAAAAAACATTGCTGTCATGGAATGTCATGAAAAAAAAGAGCGGTGGCAATTGTTTTGCATGCGAGAAAATAGTGTGGAGTGTAAAAAATATTTTTTGTATATATTTTTGGTATTTTGTCGGTCTACACTTAAAAAAAAAAAAACAATATTCACCTCATAACATTATTTGCATGCAATTAATTTTTGCATCCAAAAATAGTTTTTTTCCATTTTATGCCTACTTCATTAATTTAGGGTTAATTAATGACTGAATGGGTGGCTAAGGCCATTGGCAATAATTTTCGCCTTCAATATTATATATAGATGGAGAATTGCTTTGAGAGTTTTGAATTTTGTTAGCACACGGCAGCTGTACACTATTCCTTAGAGTCAGAAACAAGATATCGAGGTTTAAATTTCTCCAAACGCTTTGAATATAAATTCAAAGACCTTTCAAGTGATTTGAACCGTTTTTACTGACTTTTTTGTCTGAAATTGCTGCTTTGGATATGAGTGGCTTTGAATTTCATTAGGATGGCGCCACATGCCTCAAAGCTCGTAAAACGGTAGCCATATTGCGTGACAAAATTAAAATTATACCTCTTGTTGAATGACCCTTTGCATGGCCACTTCAAATTTAAGTAACGTGTGGTAATATTGACACATAATTATTATTAAAATTGTATTATAAATCAAATCTCTTAATTTTCGTGTCACGCAATCAAGTTCACCTTTTTAAATGATTGAAATAGTCAGAATTTCAATTTCAAGACTCTTTATTCAACCCAGCAACATTTAAATAAGACACGAAGAATATTTAGCTTTTTATTCATCAATTTGCCTGCGGTTTATTAAAACTTTTCCATTGCTTTATCTAATCGCTTGACTGCGTTCCTTGGGCTTAGTTTTAATACCTATTACCACAATTTAAATAAATTTTCCATTCCCTTTTCTTAAGGCGGCACAAAATAAATAGCTATATGAACGGCCTTAAATTACTGGACGCATGATTCCAGTGTTTATGATGTTTTGTATATGTGTTTACCACCCAAAGACTAACCCAATATATAAATGTTTCCGCGTGCAGCTTTTCTACCACCCGTAATGCGTATCGTTTTTCCGCATTTAATTAATTTCCAACACCAACTTATACCAATCAATTAAGCACAAACAGTATATACATAATTTTAACCGTCTTTAGACCGTCAAAGAAGTTAGTTTTCTTTTTCAGTTTTTTTTTAAGTATTCAAAAGGCATAACTCAGCTAGACTTCTCAGGAAGTGCAATGCCTTTGATTAAAGAAAAACAAAATGCGGTTACCGGTTACTTAATATTTTATTATATTTTTTTTTCTTTTAATTATTTAGCGTTTTTTTTTTAAATTGTTACGTGATGAGCAGAAATGTGGCACGTTAATTTATTCGCTTTTTTTTAAGTAGTGTTGTGCAGTTAGCTTAGTGAATTGTTGGTTGAATTATATTCTCGAGAGAATAATAATTATTTATTTATACTTGGATTGTATTTATGGATTGAAAGAACGGTGCTTTCACTTGATTTAGTGCTTCACATATAGCCCTACCATTTGAAGCTGAAAAGAGTTTTTTTCTGAAACAAAAAGTAAATAAGTTATTTTCTGTGAAGGCTTTTTTATACATATGCAAATCAAAGAACAAATTGAAATAGAATTGAGCTATATCTGAGCCTTATGAGTGGCTTCAATTTTTTCGTGAAATTTCCCATACTTCTTTTCAATAATCTTAAATTTTATTAAAAATCATACCATTTACCAAAAGAGTGATTACTATGATATTATCATTATCTTAAGACTTCAAATCATCAGAAAAGAATTACGGATTAGAATTCGGCATCCAAAAGCTTGCTAAAAAACAATCCTCACTGACCGTACTAAAAACAAAAAGTTAACCGGTATTTGCGAGCCTTTTAATTTTTGTCAAAATAATTTTTCCCCTAGCAATTTTGAAAAACAATTTTTAATTTAAAAACTATAACATCGAATGTAACTTTTGTATTTTTCTTTAAAGCTCATGTTAAAACCATTATAATATATTTTTTCAGATCATGTCTATCAATAAAAAGAAAGATATAAATACAAATGTGATTTTTTTTTTCAAAATTCTTCTTTTCGACCATTTTACTTCCAGCTGGACTCTGTATCTCACTCTACAGCCAAAGCCACCGAACCGATTTTTACTAAAGGTACCCTTGTTCCTCCTCAAAAACGGCTGTAACGATTTTGATATAAGAAATCAGTAAATTATCAAAGGCATGTTGTACTTTTCAGTAAAAATAAAATGCACGACTGGATCGCACGTATTTGCTTGGAACGTAAGAACTTTTGAAATATAAGAGTTGTTACACAGGGTGTCCCGGACCTGAGTTGAAGTATTTCAGGGTGTGGTTCTTGGGGTTATTCTAAGAAGAAAATTGTATTGAGGGAAAGTTGTATCTCCCCTCCCTGAGGCAGGCTGTCGATATTTTCCAAAATTGTACGTAATTAAGTGCTTTTTTTGTGTTCAATGTTCATTGCCCTCATTATTTTCAAGTTGCTGAAAACCAAATGTAAATGTCTTTCTTGGTTTTTGAGAAATTAAGAAAAAACAAATGGTACTTTTACCAAAAAAGAACGAAAAAGGGTTAAATTATGGATAATTCATGAATAAATTCATTTTTTTTAGGCTACATATATTGGTTAATGAGAAACTCGAAATCCAAAAAGAACCGTTATATGCCAGGTACCAGTAACAGTTTTTGTTAAACTTTTTTTTATCAAAAATGAACATAATATAGCTACAATAATGCACTTCAAAATCGTTGAAGCCATTTTTGAGATAAATAAGCTTGTTCTTAAGGGTATGGGAAGTAGCTACCGTTATTTTTTTAACTAAAAAAAAAATTTAATTTCCCCTCTGGAGAGTTACAAGAAAACCTTAAGTTCAAAAATTGAAGAAAACCGCTCCAGAGGCTTAGGCTGTAGGTTCAGGTACAGACAAACAGACAGACAGGCAGACAGAATTGTGAAACCAACTTTTTTCATGTTGTGGAAAAGCTAATTTACTATTTAAATATTATTGCATATGAAAATAAAAAAAAATGTGACGTAGACGCCAAAATGCACTTTTTTAACTTGGTAAACAGGCTTATGTTTTTGGGGTGCTCTCTTCATTTGTTTCTATCTCTTAACATTACTAAGGTAGGTATTCAAAATGGTTTTGACGTTTATCTTTATTGTTTATCAAAATCAATTAGTTAAAAATTGTTTTGACGTGCGTCGTAAACAATATTTGTTTGAGGATTGTTTTGACTTACATTATAATACTGCCGTGTTAAGAGAAAAAAACGTAACTGACTTTTTGGCTGTTTTGAGTTAGGGCCAGTTTTGAACATCTTTGATATGTTTGCTATTTTATTCTTTAAAGTAAAAGCCCTGACTTGCTTTTATAATGGCTTAAAACGCTTGAGAAAAATGACGTTCGTTCAAAGAACCATGCTTTTTTTAGGAAAAATTGACGTTTTAGCACTCAATTTAAGAAAAAAAAATATGTAACTACAATACAAGCATTTGTACACCTTATAAATAATCAAGGCAAAAAAAAATGATTTACTTGTAAAAACGACCGAAAAACATTCAACAGCAACACAAAAAAGATAGAGATAAAAACAGAAAAACGTGTTTATCTCGAAATGTCAAAAATACACTTACGTTTTTTCTTCTTAACACGGCAGAATATGTAAGTCCAATGTCCATACAAATATTCAAATATACAAATAATAGCCCTGTTTTTAGTACATTTTTATCTTCGCTCAGAAAAAAGTATAGCATGTTAAATACAACAACAATACGGAATTATACCAGTTTTTTGTTGTAATTAACATGCTTCTTTTTTCTAAGCGAAGATAAAAATGCACCAAAAAACAGGGCTAATATTTGTATCTTTATCTACCTTTTGCTTTTGTACATACTAGATTAACTATATATCACCAGTGATTGAAATGGCATCTTCAGAACCAAAAATTGGTTGTGCAAATAAGTTTTTATTTGAATGTTTTGGGAATTCCTTTGTGATTTTTTCCGAAAATTTTTTACCATTTGAGGCTATGAGTGGATATTTTTGACTTTGAATCAATCTCAATTAGATGGCCAAAAAAAAAACCCAGAGTCGACAGAAAAAATTCATATGCCGTTTTTGAAGGCTGAACAAGTACATCAAAAATATGTAATCGTTAGATCGAAAAACCATCAGGGATCATTTATATTAAGAGATTAAAAGTTCGAATTTACATTAATGCACAATCTGTTCAAAACAGTATTTTATGAATAGTTTATGGGAGATAATGGTTAAGAAAGTTTGGTATTTATTGCTAAATATAAACAAAAAAACTAAACAATGTAATGGATTTAGCAAAAACTATTATAATTAAAAAGCAAAAATCTACGATTTCAAGCTATATCTAGATACTTGTGTTATTAGCTATGTGAAGTAGGAACAAATAATTATAGTCTTAGTAGGTTATTTTTTTATTATTTTTAGTGTTATTTATAGAATTTTTCGTTTTTCATAGTGATCTAAAAGATTTGTTAGTTTTTGGATTTTTTTTTAACTTGACCTCTGGTTTTGCATCTTGACTACAATTTTTTTTTGAAAAACTACCATTTTCCTTTTTTTTTCTGTTTAAATGGCTAAAATTGACCATTGTATGAAACAGAAAAAGCGTTGATATCTCACACACAACTTCCTTATACCATTTTATTAGCTATCTTTTATACAAAAACAAAAAAACATGAAGGAGATTTTCCTATACCTAGTCGTATTTGGTGGCTCATAGCTCATATACTAGATGGATTTCGGGGTTGCCCTTTTGGTGACGTCAATTGCTTATTATAAGGTACCCATTGGCTAACATTTCGTTCTTGTCGATTCTGGGTTTTTTGTCCATACATTGTTACAATGTTTATTTTATAAATTTTGTATTCGTCATGCTCCAAAATGATGGAAAATACCCACATCCTCCCTTAAGTTGGCTTTTGTAGAGTTTTCATTTTGGTACCAAAACTAAAAAAAAAGTCAGAAGAAAAATTAAAATTATAGAACCATCTGGTTTTGAAAATTTAACTTAAAATTTCTAAAAGTATTGAATATATTAAAAACAAAAATTTAAGTTTTTTACGTAAAATTAAAAAAATTTTAATAAAAAAAATTATAATAATTAATAAAAAAATAGTTCATGGAAATGACTTATTTTAAAAAGTAAATTAATGAATGGGGTCCAAGCATTAAAAAATAAACTATATATACCAACCGGCTTTGCCGTTGTTGCTTTATATTTGTTTTTTTTTTTTTTGAGTTGTTTTCTAAAGAAAATTTCCCCTCCTGCCAGTACCGGGGAGCATAGACACCCCCTCTATTATGTTTTTATTTGCGATGTATAGGTGCTATATGGCTATGGCAAGTTATGCATTCGTAGTTACGATGATAGGAAAGACGGAAAAAGTCTGTTTCACAATTCAGTCTGTTAATCTATCTGTCCGTTGAACTACAGCCTAAACGGCTGAATCGTTTTTTTTTTCAAACTTGGTGCATAGAGGTTTTTGGTTATGCCACCCACTGGTTTTTTCATTTTTGTTAGAACCAAAACTTACGGTACCCGCTATACAATTTTTTAAGCATTTTTACATAGTCGTATTTTTCTCAAAACCGGCTCCACAACTTTTCTAAAAAAAAATCCAACAAATTACTTTTAGTAAAGGCTTCTCTTCGGTGGAAAACTATTTTTCAAAAATTGTTTACTAATGGTACCTCACAAAGAACCATTTTTTTTTAGTTTTCAATTTTCTTCAAAACGGTATGACTGATTTTTTTTTATTGAACCAGCCTACACGCTCTAGCATTTTGATAAAATGATTCTATCATATAGTCCATTTTTATGAATTTTCAAATAATGTGCTCCAGAACACAAGAGCAAACTTTTTCAAACGAACTAATTTTTTATTTAATACGGAATATAATAAGGGTATTCATGCAACGTCGTAAGTTTACAAATTGTGTAAAATGATTAGTCTACGCAAAAGTTTGCATGAACGACCTTTTTTCTTTTTATTAATTTGGTTAAATGCTGTGTAATGAAATCAGCTGTTCGTTAAACGTCAAATATTTGGGCGCGTTCGGCTTGGGTCGAGGAGTTGGTTTTAACAGATAATGCATTATGGTCTGTTTATTTGCATGTGTGTGTACAAATATATATTTGTTTTAATAGATACGTGTAGTAAGTACTCCTGTTAATTCAATCACAACAAAAACATAAATGTTAAAAAAGGAGCTAAGTTCTTATGTGTACAAGAAACCTGTGCGTTAAAAGTCAGCCAAAAAAAGTAATGAGATCTAAAATATATGCCAAGTTTTAAGTTCATGAAGTTTAATATCAAATATCTTAAGAAGAGTAATATCGAAACAATTCCAAATCATGACAGAAATTTGGTAATTAATGATTACTGATTAAAATTTGGTGGGTTCACTGGTCAAGTTTTCATACATTCTAAATTTGTGATTAAGTAAGTATTTAAGAGAAAACTTGCCAAGTAAATCCACCAAATTTTAATCAGTCATCATTAAATACCAAATATCTGTCATTATTAGGAGTTGTTTAGATAAAACTCTAATTCAGGTATTTGATATTAAATATCCTGAATTTAAAACTTGGCATATATTTTAGATCTCATTACTTTTTTTGGCTGACTTTTTACGCACAGGTTTCTTGTACACATAAGAACTTGGCTCCTTTTTTAACATTTATGTTTTTGTTGTGATTTCACTCCTTTTTGCAAAGATTTATTTTGCCAGGTGAAAGTAATAGCAATTCTGATAAAGTGGGTGGATGGCACCCCCGCCCCCCCTGAATGGACAATTCCAAATTTTCGATTTTTTTGCTTTCTAAATACTTCAAGTCCTACCGACCTACCAATTTTCATCGTTCTACAACAATCGGAAGTGCTCCATATAATTTATAAGAATTTTTAAGAATGTGGGTGGATGCCACGCCCCCTGAATGCCAAATTCCAATTTTTCAATTTTTTCTTTCTTAGTACTTTAGCCCTACCGACCTACCAATTTTCATCGTCTTACAACAATCGGAAGTGCTTCATATAGTTTATAGGAATTTTTAAGAATGTGGGTCGATGCCACGCCCCCTGAACTGAAACTTCCAATTTTTCGATTGTGTTTTCTTCTAAATACTTCAAGGCATACCAACCTAACAATTTTCATCGTTCTACAACAATCGGAAGTGCTTCATATAATTTATAAGAATTTTTGAGAATGTGGGTGGATGCCACGCCCCCTGAATGCCAAATTCCAATTTTTCAATTTTTTCTTTCTTAGTACTTTAGCCCTACCGACCTACCAATTTTCATCGTTTTACAACAATCGGAAGTGCTCCATATAATTTATAAGAATTTTTAAGAATGTGGGTGGATGCTACGCCCCCTGTACGGAAAATTCCAATTTTTCATTTTTTTTCTTTCTTAGTACCTCAAACCCTACACTTACCAATTTTCATTGTTCTACAACAATCGAAAGTGCTCCATATAATTTATAAGAGTTTTTAGGAAAGTGGGTGGATGCCACGCCCCCTAAATAGAAAATTGCAGATTTTCGATTTTTTCCTTTGTATGTACCACAAGGCCTACCGTTGTGTGAAATTTCAAGTTTCTACAATGTCGGGAAGTGCTCCATAATTTTGATGATCTGTCAGTGAGTCATTCAGTCAGTGAGTCAGTGAGTCAGTGAGTCAGTGAGTCAGTGAGTCAGTGAGTCAGTGAGTCAGTGAGTCAGTCAGTTACGGTTTTTGCGATTTTTGAAGTCCTATATCTTGGGAACTACTAATGCTAAAGAGTTGAAATTTGGTGAGCCACCTGTGTTTGATCAGTTCAGCAAATACTCCGAATTTGAAGTTTCTGACTTTATTGGTAATGAAGTTAGAGGGGGGTTGAAAATCGCCTGAGTTTGTTCCTGTAAAAAGGGTGTAGTGCCGCGAACTTGGCTGGGCACTACCGTGCCCTTTGATAACCAACACCCTCCGACGAACGTGAAACCGGTCAAGCATGCCAGCACTTACCCCGACGGTAAAGTTGATAAACTATGCACTGGATAAATTTACCAGCCACTTATGTGAGAACAACAAAAAACATCAAAAATATACTGAAAATTAATTTTTACTGTAAAACAAAAACAGTCGTTTTGATTTAATATGTCTGATTTTTAAGATTTAAATTCAGTGCAAGCTGCGACGGATAAATTTAAAGTGAAATTCAAAACATTAAGACGGAAACTCATAGCAGTAAGACCAAGGGCGTACGCAGGATTTCGATGAGGGGGGCAGACTCATTCATAATTTCAAAAACCAGTTTTCGATACTAATACTGCCGTGCTAAGGAGAAAAAACGTTTCTACATTAGGGTAGTGTTATTTAGATTTTTTTGAAATTTGTATATATGGATGGGCCGAAATCGGCTCTAAATGAAGAAAAAAAATTCCCTAATTTTTTCAGATTTTTATTTTCATCCCTTTCACTGTGGGACTAAATTAAATTTCCCTTTATTTTTGCATACTAGGAAATTCGCGTAAAATCTGCCAAAAAACTCATAGGTGGGAAGTAGACAAGAAAAAACCTATCGGAGGAGGGTAATATCTCTCCCCGCTTGGCCGGGAGGGGCAATTTAATAAAATAACTGCATAAAATAGAAAACAAATTAATTAAAAACCAACGACAACACCTCCAGTAATGTTTTGAAGCCCCCCTGCCCCCCTTGCGTACGCCCTTGAGTAGGAAATTAAAACTGTCCAATCCTCAAAGTTGGAAATTGGATTTTGGCCTAAGAACAAGAAGTGGTGAAAAAGAATCCCTTTTCAAATATGAAGAATAGAAGAAGAGACCACAAGAGGCTCAAGTTAAAAGTGTGACTATATACAGCAAATTTTTTTTAATAATTATTAAGATGTATATATACAGTGTAAATACATAAATACATAGCTGTAATGAATAAAAATGTGTTTAAATAGAAATATAATGTATAAATCATTAAATCTCATAGCCCGTTTGTGTATTTTTTTCAAAAAACAAAAATGGGCAAATGGAACCAGCAGTGGTCTAATTTGATTGAGTGGTTTATTTTTTATGTAGGATATTTTATACAAATTCATGTTCAAAATTATAGCAAATCCATAAATCCAGGACTACACTCTATGCCCTTCAACGAAAAAATGATCGAAAACGAAGGTCTGAAACTATATTTTTTCCAAACATTTCAAATTAATATGTTTCGTATATTCTCTGGATAAAGGCTTTAACAGCCACTTGAACCGACGAATAGGCTATCCGAAACTTTATTTGTCGGATATCACTATCCAATATATTTGAAACCAAAATTTTAAGTTTATCTTGCTAGTCTTGAAACTGACCCTAAGCGTTCAAAAATAAGGGTAAGTTCGTGCGAGAAATGTATCCAAACTATAAAAATGCATAACAACAAATTGCGAAATGATCATGCAAATACAAGAATGACTAGCAAACTACTATAAAATCACCGTGATCTGGGGTCCTACCTGTTAATCACATTTGACAAGTGAACATGTTTATATAGATTACAAATATTTCCTTGAAATTTTTAGAGGTAATACCTGCAGCCAACAATGAATGGACTTCATTCACCAACTAAGATATTACCCATCTAAAAAATGAATATATGTATATACACATTTTAAATGTATAAACAATGCATAAAACCAAAAGTTGCAAATTTCCAAAGGTAAACAACCTGCTACATGGTTTGTTTACAAAACGTCAGCGTCAAAGTATAAGCGAAAAAAAAAAATACACAGACACCATCATATAAGCCCAACTAGCAGTTAGTCTTAAGAGAATACTAATTTCGAATTCGAAGTTCAAGAGATTATGTAGGCAAAACTTACTTCTTCTTCAACTTCCAACTCAATCTTGGTTTTAGTTCGAACACCACACAACTCACCGCAACCTTCGATTCGAAGTAGAAGTAAGAAAAAACAAGAAATGTTAGGTTTTACCATCGAAGACCAAGACCAACCACCTCAAGCAGCATTGTTCTTGTTCACCTGGTGCACATCGCATCGTTTCGTTGGCCAGATAAGTCGCATTTTCGGTCTTTGCTTCCAAATATACGAGTACCTTACCTAATACAATAATGGCCCACAGCCACACGTCGTCGGTCTAGTCTAGTGCGCGCGATTCCAATGAACGTTTTAGTTAGGCATGGCCCGTCAGCCAAGACGGTCGGCTTTAGTGCTGACGAGAAAATCGAGATCGCGAACCATTTATCCTCATTCTGCAGCATCGCGCTTTCTGCCATTAGTTGCTCTGGCATTGACCATACTTATTGAAATAAGTCGGGCTCAATCGAACCTAGATAGTGGTGACCTTAGAAACGCTCCCGCGACGCAGCCCAAATTCGGTGACCGCTTGCTCCCACGAAACAGACAAATCGCAAATAGCTTCAATACGAGCAGTGTGAATAGAAGTGAGTTCAATGTGGCTAGTAATCATTTTGGCCCGGTTTATATTAGAGCGGGCAGTGAAGTGGAAATTAGAACCATCAGTGATAACGGTAGCGATAAAAATCATGTAATTTTAAAAAATAACTCATTGACTGAGAATCAGCCGCAACCGCAACGACGACGAAACGACAATGACAATGACATCGAAGAAGTAGCCAGCGTGGTATCTGCGTTGGACTCACTTAGCGACAATAATGAGGTGGCTCCGTCGAGGGACTATCTGAATGTCTCGAAGGCGGACAGATTGATAGAAATGTCGACGGAGTTCTTCATTGTTCCGACATCGACGACGACCGAGAAGCCAGCCGTTCCCTCGACCACATCGAAATTCAGATCGGCTGACTCAACGGGTCAGCACAAGAACAACCAACTCCACCCGAGACTGGTGCTGATTCTGGCCCCGAAGAATCCGTCACATGGCAACACATCAGGAGTGGTGACTCCGCCGACCATGGTGAGCACACGTCTGCCTAACGGCCTCCGCAAGGAGCCATGGGTTGTGCCTGTGCTGGTGCTAGCCTCGCTCACCATGATCATGATGGCTGCCTTTGAAATTTTCGTTCTATTCAAGGCTTGGCGTACCTCACCCTCACGCCGACATCTATTTTTGGGCCAAATGCTGTTGCTGGGCCTATTTGCTTGTGCCGGACTCGGCGCAATAATCACGGCACAGCCGACCGTGCTGAGTTGCGGCGCGATACGTTTCGGAGCGGGGGTCGCTTATGCCTTGGTATTTGCGGCTCTGCTCGTTAAGTGCGTGTTCCTCATTAGTTTGAACGGCGGTGTTTACCTACCGGCACCGTATCAAGGATTGCTACTGTTGTTCGCCGTACTCATTCAAGTGGCCATTGGGGCTCAGTGGCTGCTGAACCAGCCGCCAGATATTTACACGATGACAGTTCCATTCGGCAGCGGTGGCGGTGGTGGTGGTGGTGGTGGCAGTGCATCTAGTGCGGGCACTAGTGGCAGCAGTGTTGGCAACAAACTGTCCTCCATGCTGATCACCTCGAGTGATATCACACGTTTGCAACACGGTAGCACGATGATGATACCCCTGTGCAAGACGCAGTTCTCGGAACTGTTGTTGTCCTTAATTTACATTGTCTTCCTGATCGTGTTCGTGGCGGTTCTCGCGATCAAATCGCGCGGCATTCGTGATAATTATCGGGAGTCTACATACATTGGTCTAGCGATTGGTGGTGCGATACCAATTTGGCTTGGTTGGATGTTGTGCGGCTTGGCCGTGGCCGATCGGCACAAGGATGCATGCATTGCATTTGGATTAGTTGCAACATCGGCAACAGTTTTTTTGGTAATGTTTATGCCGAAGGGGCGTCAATTGGCCGCCATGGGCAAGGAGGGCCTCTATGTGGAGGATCGTGAGGAGCAGTTTAGTTCACTTAGTCGGGCCGGATCGGGATATTCGCCATCCTTCTTTCACTTTAAGCCCATCAAGTATGGAGTGATGGGTCCGGTTCCGAATTCAACATCGAATACGGGCAATGGAAATAGTACGAAGCATACGGCAACTATGAACGGAGGTGGTAAGTTTTCTTTTCTTTTCTGTTATTTTTTTATTTTGTTTCTTTTTCTATTTTCGTTTCGTTTTGAAAGTTAGCTCTTTTGCTTTATTTTTGTTTCGAAGATAAAGAGGTTGACGCACTTGAGATGGCTTTTATGCTTGTGATTTATTTTGTTTTGTATTTAAAAAAAAAAAGTTTCTTTTTCTTTTTATATTGAAAATCACTCAAGTGTGTCAAACATAAAAGTTGTATATATATTAAGCTATTGTCTATTTATTTATGTTAAAAAAAATGTTTTTAATAAATTAAAAAAACTAAGTCACACCTTTTTTGATGCTTAAAAGTGAGAGAAAGATTTATTATTGTTCACATCAATGTGAAGTGGAATTAGCTATAAATGAACGTATGTAGGTGTAGTCACTGTCACAGTTGAGGTATCTATAAAAGTAATTGACTTAACTGGCAGTAGGCTTAGGTACCTTCATTAATTGAAAGGTTGGTTTCGGTTATATTCCAGAAAAGCATCATCGTTTAATGACTTGCTGAGTGGCATGGTTTGATGGGGTTTTGGAAGGTTATTCTTTTTTACAGTGCACTGATTTTGATAACCTAATTTAGTTCTATTAGCTTTATTTATAAATTGATGGTTTATATACTATGTGTGTTGTATTTATTGTTTAGGTTTATGTATGCTTTTGATATAGGGTATAAATATATTTTGAATAATAATAGATGTGGGTAGCTAAGAATATACGTGATCCAAGCACATTTTTTTTATTAGACATGTGTGATGTTTCAAAAACATAAATTGTGTACATGTAATCCAGGTATCGTTATTTTTTTTCTATCTCCTGAGCGAATTTAATAAAATTATAATCTGCCAAGTAATTTTTCGATCGTGTAAAATCACACATTCAAAACTTAGTAGTTTCGCAAAAAAAAACCCTTCAAAATGATGACAAATGTAGCCATGGTTCTTGGGGACCTACATCAAGTACTACTTATAGACACAAATTAAGATGTAGTTACTCAAAAAATGTATTAATACATGATTTAATGAACCAATCAATTTTAGTATAGCTTCTTAATTTGTTCATTGCTTATATGTAGGTATTTATTTATTTATTTTATTTTTTTTCAATAATTTATTTGTTTATCAATTTTAGTTTATTTATTTTATTTATTTTTTATTTACTTTTTATATATTTGCTTACGCATTTATTTTTAGTTTTATATATTTTTTAATTGTTACTTTCATTTTTCGCTCGAAAGCCTATTTTTTTTGGTACTACATGGCAAATTTTACATTCTTCTTGCACCTAGTCTAGTACCAAAACTTATGTTAATTGACCCAGCCGTTCAGTCGGTAGGTCTAGATGTATGAAAAAGTTAGACGAAAAGACAAAATTGCGGGGCTAACCTGCTGTTTTAGTTTTAAGATTCTCTTTAATCGTTATGTGTAATATTTGATAAAAATCTTGATTACGAATATTTTTATGAATTGCCATGTAGTACCTACCTAACAAAATAAAATTCACTACTGGATCGCACGTACTTGCTCTTATGTTCAAGTTGTTTGGATTTTAAGAACTTTTAAAATAGGCAAGTCATTACGGAACAGATAATAAAAAATAAAAATAGTATAGCAAAATATTTAAATCGTACTTTAAATTGTTTAAGCAACTAGTAAAATAGCTTAGCGTACATTACCAAGTATACCATTTTATTACTTGAAAAAATATTAAAACATGCAAAACAAAATTAAAAATGAATCGGTTTTCTTTAAAACTAATTTTTTATACATAAAAGTTTAGTTGTACAAAATGTTGGGATGCCAGTTTTGAGTATTTATTAATACTAGTATCCGCCCAGTGGTCGAAATTCGACCATTTAAAATCTATATCTAATGCATAGCTTTTCTTTATAATTTTCATATTCAATAAAGGGTACAGTAACAAAGTTATGAAGAAAAAACTTCTTTAACTTAACTTAGAAATACGAATGATGATGATAGTTCACTACTCCATAAACTAACATTATAATAAAATGAACTTAAACAAATTATACATTGATAAATTAGACTAAGAGCCCACAGCAGATCTTGGGTGTGAGTGATAGCAAAAAAAGAAGTCGAAAGCTTCATTAAAGGCTATTCAATAAATCAAAGTCTTGCAGTCCACAACTGGGGCCTTTGTGAGAAACAGTGCATACAAAAAAAAATATGAGTGCAACTTCGAGGATAATCGTGTTACCCGATATTTGTATTCACCCCTCCATAGATAAGTTCTGCGGTTCACATATCACGGAATCTGAGATCATTTGAGTGTTTAATTCGCTCTGCCAGACTGTTTAAAAAATTAGTTTTTCACTGAGAATTTTGATTTCTTTAAACGGTCCGGTAGAGCTAACTATACACTTAAATGGTCTCAGATTCCGTGATATGTGATCCGAAGAGCTTATCTAGGGAGGAGTGAAGAACATTTCCGGCTAAAACGATTATCCTCGAAGTTACATTCATATTTTTTCGATGCACTGTTTCTCGTTAAGGCCCCAGTTGTGAACTGCAAGACTTTGATTTTTTTTTTTGAGAAGCTTTCGACGCCTATACTTCTTTTTTTGCTATCGATCACACCCAAAATCTGTTGTGGGCCCTCGGTCTAAATGGATAGTATAAACAAATTTTAATTTATGTTGACAACTTTAAAGATTCAATACTTCCGTATACAATATTTTTGGTAAAGACTTTTCATCTTACCTAAATGACCCTGGCCACTATATTTACTAATGAAAAACCTTTATCATTCAAAAGAGCGAACTCTACTGGCAGTGACGTATAATTGACCATGAGTAAAAACAGGTTGCCTCAGCAAAATTCCAACTCTATTGAAAGTTTGACCCTGTGACTTATTTATTGTTATAGCGAATGCGGAAATAACAGGAAACTGCGTTCTTTGAAAGTCGGACGGCAAAATGGTTCCCCAATAACTAAAATTTATACGTGGTATCAAAAATCTTTTGTTTTTTGCCTCCAGTCAAAATTTCGCATTTAATTGCATTATTATACAAAGTCTTGAAATGCATTCTGGTTTCATTAACCAAGGCTTGAGATGTATTTAAATTTCGAATGAGCAAAACAATGCAATTTATTTTTAACTCAAATTTATGAGGCGGCAAACCACTAACATTAACAGAACTTCAAAATTCTACCAGATGATTACTAACTTCATTGTGATTATCAGAAACTATTTTATCGTAACTTAAATACATTTTTGACTAAACTGGCGAACGACTAAGAACATCATTATAAACCAAAAAACGTTGGTGCTAAAATAACTGAATTCAAAATACGATCAGAAAGTAAATTCTGTGAAATATCACCATAAATTTCACAATAACATTATTCTAATTGCCAACTAATTGCTGCGAGATTTTAATAATATTATCGACATACTGCAGAACCCCCTATTTTGAGTTAAAGTCACATTATGAAGTGAAAAAAAATTCATTTCTACTTGTAACTCAATTTTCTATTAAAGTGGCTCGTGAGCCATGTGGTACAACAGGTAGGATTTGACGAAATTCAACACACAAAAGTAATGTTTTGCCCCCAAATGGTTTAAATTTATTTTCTTCAATTGTAAACAAATCTCTCAATAATATATCGATAATTTTAAGTACTTGAAGTGGGCACATTGAAACTTCATGTAAGAAGCTGAATTAATATACCGAGCATAACTACTTTTTGCGGAAATATTTGCTACAGAAGTTTCCATCACATACAACTGAAAGCTGTTGCAATGCAACAAAGATTCAATGCATGTACTCTATGAATAATCGCTGTTTGTGCAAATGTTTTTCCACATCCTGCGTGAGCTGTAAAACAAAAAACATTTGAGCCAATACCGTGATGCGTAATTTCGCGAATGACACGATCAATTAATGTGTGCTCTTCCCAGTTAGCAATTTCATACAGTTCTTGAAATAAAAATTGTTGTGCATCTGGATCAAATGTATTTGTTTCATTAAACTTTGTCACTAAAATTGAAACTGGTAATCCAAGTGCTTGGCAGGACGAATTATGAGCGTTAAAATATTTTCGATTTAAAGTAAAGCAAACATTTCTTGCACTCAATACTGTGTGCAAAGCTTCAAAATAAAATTTTATTAATTTCATATTGCACTTTTTTACATACATACCAGAATTATTTTTGTTGTTTTTTTTATCCGTCTGCAAAAATTCAAGAATTCTTTATCTACGGAGAATTCTCAGCCCAATCCAGATCTATGCTATGTTTGAATAAATAAAAATACTTGAACAAACAAAAAATTGATTTTTCGTTTGCGTTTAAAGCTATGTAAGCAGTGACGTGCGGCACTCGAACGAACTGGGTAGACAGTTATAAATTTAATTCATTATTTTCCATCTTATCCAGTCAAAAATAAAAACTTTTAACAGAGTCCAAAAAACAGCGTTTACCTCTTTGAAATCAAACGTTAAACTTCACACAAGACTTCACAAACATGTCTAAAAAACATGGCTACCAATAAGGAACTCTATTAAGCAAAAATTAAATACCTATTTGATACAAGAATACAAATTACAAAAAATTGTACACAGATAAGTATATTTATCAAATGCTTGTATTTTTTTTTTAAATAAACGTTGAAGGGCCAAGATATGTATGTACATAGTCCACACAAAGTTTTAAAAACATTATTTTGAAAACCTATTCAAGTCATAAAAACTGTCCTTGAATATGTCATCCTCATCCTTACTATTTTTTGTTGAGATAATGGTGATCAAAGACAAAAGTATGCATTTGTTTGACTAAAAGTTATATATGTAGGTACACCAATCTCAAACAAACAAAACTGGCAGACCTAAATTAAAGCTGAATAAAAAATTTATTGATTTATAAACAAAAAATCAAGAAACTCATTAAACAAAGAAAATAATAGAACATTTGATTCTCGTACCATTTCTCTCAATCGCAAATAAATATGTATTTGTAAAACAATTTCAAAACAAGAAGAAGCACACAGCTTCAAAATGCTTTTTATTTCGACTCAATACGGCAACTAATCCCAAAGATACAGCTCTTTAAAACGTCAGTAGTTTAATTCTGCGAAAGAGTCCAGCCTTCCTACCTATTGCATTTTTTAGGGTTGGCCTACAACCGCCCACTCCTCTTTAATCAACTCCAAAAATAAAAAATTAAGAAGTTGCTCTCTTCACTTAAAAGTCAACGAAAAAGTTTCGAATTTACTTCAAAGTTCAAAGCAAAACAAGCAATTAGACACATTCGAATCTGTCTACTTGCTTCACATAGAAATTCTACCTGAGAAACATAATCCGCTGATTTTATTTTCATATAATTTAGGTACAACGAAAGACTCTGTCTTCGTTTTCAGTCGGGTTTTCCCGAAGCACATAGCAGATGCAGAAGGCAGAGCCATAGCGAAGCTATAGCGTTTGTATTGTGTGAGCATTGAGATTTTGTGCTTTGTGGTCGTTGGTAGAGGTCAAATTATCTAAAGAAAAAAGTAGGTGTTGAAAATGTGAGTGTGTGAATAGTAAGGGATGAATGTATGATTTATGTTTATTAAATTATAGGTGTTGACAATCTGCGATAGGTTATGGATGTTAGGGACTTAATGCAATGAATGAAAACACAGTTTTCTTGATTGTAACAAGTAGGTTTCTTTTTTCTCTCTTTACGGTAGGGTAGACACTGTCTAAAACGTCTTATTGACGCACCGTCACTGTATGTAAGTATTCTATGAAGTGATTTCTTTGCAAATATACAACATTAAATTATAGGCTAAGTGAAACCCTAATGGTATTTTTTTTTATTTTTTCGTACAATGCGTTACTATGTTTTTGGCCCCAGAAATATGAAACTCAGTCCCCTGGCCAAATACTCAAGTTTTTCTATAAACAAAAATCAAAAGCATTTTATTCAATATTTTAAATGGGTGTAATATAATAAACAAATCAAAAATCTTCAATTCATTTGTTCGAGGATTGTTTAAAAATTAGAGTTTGTGCCAAACTAAATGCCATTTGGAACAGTTTCCATAAAATTTTATCAAAACAAGTTTAAGTTCAAGTATAACAATGAAATTTACAAAAGTGTTTCATATATTGAATTTTTTCGTGCTACTGAGCCACGCGAAAATTTCTGTGGCAAAAAAAAAAACACATTTGTGCCACATTGGCAATGCTAGTAGTAATCAGGAAGTTCAAATAAAGAAGTTTAAGTGAGCTCTACTCCATATATTGCGTTTCGCCCAGGTACAACAGTTGGGCTCATCAGTTAGATGCTGTTGTACGCAAGACGCAAATTTTGGTCGATGTTTACCGACTCATATAGGTACAACAGCATCTAACTGATGAGCCCAACTGTTATACCTGGGCGAAACGCAATATATGGAGTAGAGCTCACTTAAACTTCTTTATTTGAACTTAATTCATTCGCTCCACTAAACCAGAAGAATATTATTTTTAATTTTTTTTAAAATCATAAGTAATCAGGAAGTGCTTTTTTTCTCGAAAAAAATTGTAGATCCCTGCATTCTAGGCAACAAAGCCCACACAAGAATGGTTGACTTACCTATTTTAGTTAGATCTTAGAACGAAGGTTTGAATAAACTGTCAGCATTTTCTTTAGTTGCAAAAAACGTGACTTTTTCCATTATTCTCAAATGTTTTCTTAAGATTCTTAAAATTGGTAGCTGAAGCATCTTATTTATTTTAACTCTTCTCGGGTTTAAAAGATATAATTTGTAAAAATAATTAAAAATAATTGTTCTTACATGCTGTTCAAAATTGTGTTTCAGCGCATTTTGGTGTGAAAAAACTATCCTTAATTAGTGAATAACTTTTTCCACATAGAGATTTGAAGTAAACTCTTTTTTAGTAACTATTGTAGTTCATAAAAATACCTTTCCAACGATATATATCACGTCATTATTGGCCTTGGAGTTTGGTGTGTCCAATTCTCCTTTGTATGGAAAAGAGAATTGCCTAACAGGCAACGATTTATAACCTTAAGCTAAGTTACAGTACCTTGACGAAAAAAAACTACATGTATTTCTTATGGGAGCGCTTTTTGCGAGAAAAATTTTTTTTGACGTTTAAATTTTTTATCGAACTGTGAACTACCCAAAGAAAACAAATTTTATATTCACCACGATTTTTTTTCGTACAAAACAATGTCACTGACATTCTTTTTCCGAAAAAAAATTGCGTTTGGCATTTGTGTTTGCTTTTTCATAGATCCGTCTCAATGAGATTTTTTTTTCGAAACTGTAAACTGACGGCGAATAAAAAAAAATTTTACACCACGGAAATTTTTTCTTTGTGGAAAATATTTTTTTTTCTCACTTTGAAGATTTTTTACTCAAAAGAACTGTATACTTAGCTTCAGACAAAATTTTTGTTGGTCAAAAACTTTATTTTAGGGCACAGAATTTTGATTTAAGGGGTTTCTGATTTAAAATAATAATTTTGGAAAATTACAGACATAGTCAGGTAAATCTACGGAAAATATAGGACTAACCCCGGATTAGTTGTAACAAAAGAGATTAATTTGCTGTTAGGTTCAATGACACATGCCAAAACATAATATATTCAAAATTAGCCACAGTCCACCACCGGAAAATGGCTTGAATTTGAATGCATTTATGCATGTGCAGGGTGTTTTGCATACGATACAATTAATGATGAGAGAATGTAGGTTGTACCTACCGATAAAAGAAAAAAGTCATTTTAAAGGGGGGTCTTACTGCCCCCCGTTTTAGCTTAAATTGAAAAAAAAAAAATATATTAAAAACAATGGCATCACTAATAATATCATGATATAGGTTTTTGTAAGGCCAGAAATACATTCCTTAATTTTATTTTTAAATTAGGTTGTTTAAGAGAATAGGTTTAGAAAAATTAACCTTCAAACTCAAAATTTTGAAAACATAATCAAAAATAAAATGTTATCAAATACTATTTTTGACTTTAATATTCAATGATTTTGTCAATTTTGAGCCAAACACAAAAAACCAAATGGTCCAAGGACTTTTATTTTTCAAAATATAAACAAATAACTAACCCAACATAGTACCTACTCATAAAAAGAAGGAAAAACAAAGTTGATGAAATGATAAAAAAACTCTATTTATTCATAAGTAAGGATATGAGATAAACTTACTGATTGTTTTCTTTATTTTTTAAAAAATGGTTTTCAAATGCATTTTTGGTAAAAACTGATATCAAACTGATATCAGCATGAAAAATCATTAGATATAGATGCATTACAAGCCTGCTTTATAATGGAATACATTTTGTCATCTGCGATATTGGAAACGGCTAAATACCAATATTCCCATGGGCTTATTTTGGCTAGTTTGGATATGTCTTAGGTACCAGTGGTCTGAGTCTATTCGCACAAAATTTTCTTTTGTTACAATTTGTCCGGGGTAAAACCATAGATTTACTTGACTAACAGTAAAATTATGCTTATTCTGTCTTCTCGCCAATACATCCATAATATACATAACTTAAATTTAATTTTTTAAAGAAAATAAAAAAAAATGTTTTTTAGCATTTTTTGAAGGAAAAGAGTAAGGGCTATAATAAGAACTCCCGACAACTGGTTGCGGCCCTAATTTACAACTTAGTAAAGATGTATTTTGTGATGTTTTGATTGTTGCACATATATATTTCTCCATAACACCCCGTTCCTAGGGGAGTTGGGCTGACTGCTTTACGCAAATAATAAAAAACAAATAATCATATATGTATGTACTACTTATCTCTTATTTTTTGATTCAATAGCACATTTTCACACTAAGGGATATCAAAAAACTATTACAAAATAATTATTTTTTTAGATAAGAGAAAAATCTTAAGACCATGATTTATGCTACATGAGAGGATATTGTTTTACAAAATTATGCCAATAATAAAATGAAGGTTTGGTATGTTAAAAAGAGTTTTTATTATTCAAACAATTTCTTAAAATAGAATTTTGAAAATCAGAATTTCAAAAAGCTGAATTTCGAAAACAGAGAGTTTTGCAAAAAAAATTCTGACTCTGCCAGAATTTTGACCCCAACCAGACTTTGTCCATCAAGTTTTGCACATTTTTAGTATAAAACAGCACGTTTCTTCTTGCTCTTATATACATATGTCAATCCGTTTTTGAGATATCGAATTAAAAAAAAAGACAAACTTAAAACTTAAAAAAAGATCGAACTAATTTTTGCATAACGAAAAAATTTTATTAAAATGGTAGGAGTCGTATTTGAGAAAAAAGGTTTAACTGAACGGTTTTTTAACATTTGTAAGTTAAATAATTTTTTAATATTCTGTGTAAGAACCGTTAAGTACTGAGCTTCAAAAATATTAAAAGTTTTTTTAAAATAAGAAAATTAAAAAAAAATTGGTACACAATACAATTAAAACTTTTGTGAACTTCGACATAAAAGTGATTAAAATCAGTCACGTGATTTTCAATAAAATCAAGATAAAAAAAATGGTTCTTTAGGAGGCACCATAAATAAAAATACATTTGGAAAAATGGTTTTACTCCCAACGCGGTAGTTTTCTCCAAGAATAGTTTATTTTATTAAAAAAAAACTTGTGGAGCAGTTTTTAAGACAAATTAGATTAAGTAAAATTGGTTATGAAAGCTGTAACGCAAGTACCATTGTTTTTAGTTTAAAAATAAATTTAAAAAAATGTAGGGAGAAATGATCAAACATCATAGTATGTAGTACCAAGTTTGGAGAAAATTGATCCAGCCGTTTAGCCTGTATTCGAACAGCTAGACAGTCTGAATTGAGGCTGTGAGTGCAAAAGTGGTGTAACTTTTTATTTTGGTTGAATTGATACCATTTAATTTGAGATTCAAGAAGATTAAGTCAAATTTTTGAAAAACTTAAATATTTCAGAATTTAGAATGTGGGTAAGATGGCTTTTGATTAGTTTAAGTAAAACTCCGAACAAATGAGTTATACCAGCCTCAACTGTTAGACCTAATTTTTCCATCGTCCCAATCGTAATGACGAGAAGTGTGATTAAAATCTCAGGTTCAATTTTTGTATGAATGCATTACTTGCCTTATACATATATTTAATATCTTACCAAGTTAAACTAAATTTGTCTGGGTTAAGTGCATGTTAATATTTACTCATTCATAACTTCTGTTTTATATAGTTTTCACTGTATGGAATTTTCGAATTTGAGTTCAATATTCACTTTAGGCAAAAATACCAATTTTCAGCCATCAATGCGCCCAACTAACAATTTTCCCTCGGTAAGGTCCAATTTTTGAATTTCATGAAGTTACTACCTCTACAAGTCCTGTATTGAGGTTGTACATGGAAGTTTTGAATCTTCGAGGGTGTATTTTTGTCAACAGCTTCATTGAAACCTATTAAAGCTTTACTTCCAAATTATTTACAAGCTTATATGTGTGCAGCTTCCTTAATATTTAAATAAGGCCTCTTTAAACTCATTTGTAGAAGCACGGGAAATAAAAGCAAAGAAAAAGCTTTTTTTAAGAAGCTCCATCAAAGAGTTTGTTGATGCCTGTCCACAAAAGCCTGAAACAAGCTGTTATTTTGTTTTGAGAAGCATTTATTTCGAAGAGATTGTCTCAGCGAAGTGATGTCAACTAATTTTGATTGTATAAGTCGTTTGAATACAAACTAGATACAACCATGTTTTGATTATTTATCAGATGCCTATGCAAGAAGCATTCTTTTCGACAAGTAGGTTTGAGAGAAGTGATGTTACTAAAATTTGTTTGTTTAGGTCCTGTGAAAAACACAAGCTCGATACAAACATAATTTTGTGTACTGTCAGGTACATTCAGAACGAAGCATAATTTTCGATTTGGTGGTCTCAGCGAAGTGCACAATCGTTGTGTGTCAAAACAAATTAAAATAGCATCAACAAAATGTACTTTATGCTATATTTCCACTTAAGATGAGTAAATGATTAAAATATTCTTCATCTGTAATTGTATTAAATTTTTTGGAATCATAGGTTAAATTTTTTAATTTTTTGAAATTATTACCTCTACAGGGTCTATATTGAGGTTGTACATCGAAGTTTCGAATCTTTGAGGCTGTATTTTTGTCAACAGCTTCATGGAAACCTACTAGAGGTGTACTTCCAAATTATTAACAAGCTTATAGGTGTGCAGCTTCATTAATATTTCGCCAATAAGGCTTTCACAAACTCCGTTGTAGAAGTACGCGAAATAAAAGCAAGAAAATGCTTTCTTTAAGAAGATCCATCAAAGAGTTTGTTGAAGCCTGTTCACAAAAGCCTGAAACAAGCTTTTATTTTTGTTTGAGAAGCATTTATTTCGATGAGATTGTTTCAGCGAAATGATGTCAACTTATTTTGTTTCTATTAATCCTGTGAACAAAAGTCCGATACAAGCATAATTGGTTTGTTCTGACAGACGCATGCGCAGGAGGCAATGATTTCGATTAGTTTGTCTTAGCGGAGTTATTTCAAAGTGAATCATGAAAGCTGAGATACACCTGAGCTTACCATCATATCTTTTCTATAGTTCATCAATTAAGAATTTCCACATTATTAATTACGAATATTTTGGTAATTTATATTTCCTTAATATTATGTCAAAAAAGAAAGATTTGTAGCTATGTCCAATGGAAGAAAATATTTTCAATATTCTACGATCATTTACAAAGTAAAAAAGCTCAGATTATATATTATAGCTTATATATGTATACATGTAGTTGTAATTTTGACCAAACCAAACACTCAATGTTCTCTTTTTATAAAATATTTAATGTATTCATGCAACAGCGTAAAGTCGTCGTAAACGTTTTAAAGTTTAAAACTTTAAGTTATCAAAGCACTATACGAAATAGTCTAACAATTATTGTCAAAATTATATTATGTCGTGAATGTCAACAGTTGAAAAAATGACTATGGCCATTTTAATGGCGCTTAAAGATGCAAAATAACAATTACATTATGTTCTTGAAGGTTATAATGGATAGGACTCATTGTACGGAGAATTAAATTTTGTTAACAGATGCGAGTATTTCGATTCGTTGTTTCTCAAATCTAAACATTTGTTATGTTATTTGATAAGGCGAAAATTATACTTTCACTTTCATGTCTAGGAAATTAAATTTTCTATGAATTCTCTCATGTTCTCATTAATGAGAAATTAGGGAAAAGAATTTATATAATATATTTTAAGACAATTTCCAAACATAAACAAAAGTAACAACTCACTTAAAAAAAATGAGAATGGTCACCTTATGTTAAATCATGTTCATTAATCATGAGGAAGTCACAACGAAGTTCTTGGGAAGCTAATTTTGGTTTCAACTGGTTCCGATTTGATACCCTCTTAATACATAACACTATAGCACGATGCGTAAGGTACCTGACTCCCAATCAGCATATCCATGGTTCAAATCCCAGAAAATCCATCAAGTAAGTAAAATGTTTTTTCATCACATAAATATAATTGTAAACTAAGTTTCAGATAAAACGCTTGCTTTGGACAAAAAATAAGAGAAAAACAGATGCTAAAATGAAAAATAAAAATTAATTTTTGATTTTTTTTGCATAAGGCTTTCCCAAACCTTTTATAAAGTTCCGTGAGGGTTTAAAGATGTGTCAATTGCGGGCTGCATCTACTTTCACAAAACTTCTTGATGCAAATAACAGCCTGTACTAAAAACTTGTAAATTACTTTTCTGGGAAAGTAAAAGCCTGCCGCATTTGTAATGTTTGAATATTTTTGTTTGTATAACGCTTTCTAGAAATATATTTGTTATCTCCAACCAACCTGTATGTGACTGTTTAAAAGCCTTTTAAGCTTCTCAAGTGGGCCAAATCCACTTTTCTAAGGACTTATAGAAGCAAATTTGCTGCATAGGAAAAAGCTTCGATAGACCCTAACAGAAGTTAAATTGTTAGTTGGGCGTGCATCATTAAATACAATCGTAGGCTTCATAAATTATTAATTTTTAAGAGCATTTCATTTATAAATACGAATTAATAAGCAAAACAAAAAATGGTAATGATGTATGAAATGCAATACAAAGAAAGCAAACAAAATCATTATAGCAACTAAGTATATAAATAAATTTTCTCTACCAAGTTCCATTGAACCCGTCATCACCATCACTATTATACCAACTTTATATTGAAAGAGTTAAAATTCTATACCTGCATTATTTAATGCTAATTACTAGCAGTGCAGCACTGTTTGCATGTACAAGTTTGCTACAGCGATATAACAACAACAACAAAAAACGAGTAGGTATAGTATACACATTCAGACCTCCAGGCAATCATTAATAAATGTTATGGCAGAAAATAGCAGTTACCTCTCTTTACTTTTTTTAGCTGCTCTGTTCTTCTAATTCTAATATTACATTTTTTTTTCTTCTTTCTATCTATTTTCTATTCTTTGTTTTTTTTTGTTGCTATTCTTTTATATTTGCTTGCTAACAAAAAACCACTGACATAAAAATCATCTTCAAGAAAGTTGCACACTTTATAAGCTATAACGGGTATGGCAATATACTATAGATAGAACCTTCTTTTAGCACACACACACCTTACCCCGTCATTCTATATTGTATTTGCGAGTATAAGAGTATAATGGGTAAAAGAGTGTGTTGTTCTACTCTCGTTTTCTGCCTCACTAATGAGACAATCATCAGTTAGGCTTTCACTAACATGTTAAGTGCAGCAGCGCCTTCTTTTAATATCAGGCTTTGAATGAAGGTGAAGTTGTTTTTCAAGATTTATGTTAGATTTCTTGAGTTACGATATTTTTTTTTTTAAAGAAAGAACAGATACAAGAAGACCAAATTTTTTTAATAATTTTGAGTTGATAATGAGACATTTTTTCTCAGAATTTTTAAAAATTATTCAATAGGATGTTGTGAAATTTATTCAACGCGAATTTATAATTTATGATGGTTAATGGATTTAGGATGGCGGAACAACAATCCGCAAACGCAAACAATATTGGAAACAATAATTTGAACGAAATTATTGAATTAAAAACGAAAACGAATGCACAGAACCGGCGTGCGTCGCGACGAGAAACTTGTGAAGATGACAAGCTGTCAAACGAATAAATTTCACAACCGACAGCAAATAAAAGTGCTGCCACCCGTAGCTCAGTGAATGGGGTGGGTTCGATTTATCGTAAATTTTATATTAATCGCGTTCGATTAATAAAATTCTTACAAATAAAATTGATATCAAATCTAAAATTATATAGAAGTACAGGGTGTACTTGGAAGAAAATGGGCGCCAGGAAGTATTATGGTACTTACCATCACCTTTAGACAAAAGCTGAAAAAAATATCTTCCACGAATGAATAAGATGTTTTTTTTTTTTTTGTTTCCTTTTTGGAATTTAAAAATGTTTATTTATCAGAATGGGATCTGGGAAACCTTTATAAATATAGGTGAAAAACCCAGAATTTTTTTCGAAAACAGAATGAGGCTAACAAAGGTTTTTGGAAATTGGCAGAGGGCCAATTTTCCAAACGGTAAGTATAGATAAATTTAAAAGATAAAATCAAGAAAAGAACAATGGGGTGCCACACAAGACACAAAGAGAAATCACCTTGGGAAAGTTCCCGAACAGACAACGGATCTAGAGAAAACGGTCGCGTGTCCCGCAATACCGGGAGGACAAAGTAAAACGTAGCGAAGGTCTAACGGGGTAAAATTCTGCCACTTTTTAGGCCACAAAATCGAACGATGAAACAATGTGTTTAACGACGACGTTTCACAAATAAAACCAAGACACTGAATACTTAGCTTTTTTTTTTGCAGATCGGATCCTAGCTCTTCTGAGTCTTGCCCACCTGGCTAACTCTCTCTATTTCCTGACCAGCTACAATCGCTTCTGGCAAAAATGCTTTTCTCCTCCGTGAAAATAGCTCCTCTATTTTCTTTTTAAATTCCCCAAACTGGGAATCTCTCAATACTAATTTTCTTTTAATTCGGAAACAAAAAGAAAATCGGAAATAATTTTTCACTGTTCTCAAAAAATAATAATCACCACCAAACTCTTTCGAATCAAATTCAAAAGTGACCAAAAATGGCGGACTTGGCTCGTTTCTTTTACCACGACCATATGGCCATCCTACTCTGATCTTTAGTCCGTGGTGGTATTCTGTCACGGTCTAACTGCGACACCCTGCTTTTTCGCAGGGGTGCATGCCGTTGTCGAACCCAGCCACGCATGCGATCTCTTTCATGTTGGTGATATGAACACCAACAGTGGCTCAGTGGACGAGTTCAGCCCTTCTATGTCAAATTCAATTGGTCTAAGAGAAAAGCGAAAAATTATTCAAAACCACGAACAAAGTCCCCAGCCCAGACCGGCCCAGACTAAAAAGTAAGAGAAAAGCACTTTTCCAGATGGGATCACTGTCATTTCCCAACTAAAATTACGAGATAGGATCCGATGACTTACGCGAAAGTTAAATTACTCTAGACCGTAGACCTTCGCGCAGAACTTAAGGGGAATAGGGAAACACGTCGCAAAGTGATTTCTCTTTTGTGTTTAAGACACTTTAGGTTGGGCATTACACCATACTAAATTTAGGGTGGTGTGATCTTGGTGTCACACATGTCGTTGAACATGGGTCAAATTCGTCATGTTTTTAAATCCCGTGTGGACTATCTGTCGCACACTCAAAGAACTGATGGACCATCTGTCATACGACTAGAATTGTTGCTGTCAGGTGTGAACCACCTGTCATTTCTTCAACACATCGTTCGTGCGGACCAGCTGTCGCACACCGACATGTTATTTTTGTAAATGTGGACCGCCCGTCACACAATAAATTCGCAGTTGTACGTGTGGACTACCTGTCTCACACATTTAGGTTATTCTGTGGACCGCCCGTCACACAGTGTACTACGGATCGTACGTGTGGACTTAACGTCACACAACTTAAAAAAAATGAAGACCTATATTTGTTGCATTTCCAAGATACTTTTAGAGTAGGTCTCTGGCTGATGGACGCCAGGTATCTACTGACTCTACAAGCATTTTGGAGCTGCGACTGAAAAAGGAAAGGCTAAAAATGGTTAGTGAGATAGAGTAGGCAGGTGAAACTTGTTGTGGTAAATTTTACCGCAACAAATCCCACCCTTACCTCCTAGGAAATGTGCTTACATTTCTGTAGCACATTTTCTAAAGGTATGCCAAGGTAATGAAAAATGAAAAAGGATTTTCCATCAAACAAAAACTCAAAGCAAAACTTAAGGATGCAAATCATCCATTGTTATCAAAGCCAACATAAAAAAAACAAAAAAAAACAAACTACGTTACTTTACTTTAATCCTCGGATGCATCGGTATACGGTTTCAAATCTTTAACGTGCCAAGTTCCGCGCTCTTTACCATTACTATCTTGTAAGACATATGTCCAAGGTGACACACGCTTTTTAATTTCAAACGGACCGACAAACTTCGGTGCTAATTTGGCTGCATAATAATTCGCGGCATCCGACAACGAAAAATTTCTTCGCCATACAAGTTCGCCCGGGTGATATTGAACATCACGCCGTCGAAGATTGTAGGCCTTAGCAGATCTTTTCGATGCTGCTTGCAATTTTTTCCCTATATCGATTCTTAGTTCTTTGAAACGTTCAGCGATCTCATCCAGATCCTGAACATTCCCTGAACTTTCTCCTACTGATGGTGCTTCTCGACCCGAAGTCACCATATCCCTACCAAAGTTCGCATAATAAGGCGAAACACCTAAAACCTCGTGCTGTGACGTGCGAATCGCACAAGCCACTCTGCTGAGTTGTGAATCCCACACTCTGTGGTTTTCACCGACGTAAGCCCTCAACGTCGTCTTCAAGATCTGATTTATTCTTTCCGCAGGATTCGCCTGCGGATGATAATGGGCTGTGAATTTAAGTTGTGACCCGTACGCCTGGCAAAGCGTTTTCAATTCCTTGGATCGGAACTGGGGACCGTTGTCACAGACGATCACCGATGGAATGCCAAATAAGAGGAAAACGTTATCTTCTAATTCCCTAACTATTGCCTTAGCAGTGGCCGACCTCAACGCGAACAGTAGTGGAAACTTTGTAAAGTAGTCCACTACTGTAAGGATGTAAACAAAACCCCTACTCGATTTAGGAAGCGGACCTACCAAATCAACACAAATCATTTCCCACGGTGCCTTGATTCCTACCCTCTCAGTCATTAAACCAGCTGGTTTCTCATTCACAGGTTTCACTTGTTGGCAAACTTTACAACTCCTAACATATTTGGTAATATCGGCCCTCATTTTTGGCCAGTAAAACTTTGCCCCAATTCTGGCAAAAGTTTTCCTAACGCCCATGTGTCCTGCTAACGGACCATCATGGTACTCCTGCAAAATACCTAACCTTTCGTTTTTCCCTAACACTCTCTTCCATTCTTGGTTATTTTCATGAACTATGATGTGGTTTGCCTTTATGAGTTTGAACAAGTGACCTTGTTCAACTCTCCAGGCTGGGTATCTAAGAGGATTCGAGTTCACATCTGAAATCATTTTCTTCACCCAAGGGTCTAGATCCTCGTCTGAGATACCACCCAACTGTGGCACTCCCCGAGAGAGCATATCAGGAACAACGTGCTCTTTGCCCTTGCGGTGAATGATTTCGAAATCGAATTGTTGAAGCCTAATAGCCCAACGGGCTAACCTACCCTGTGGATCCTTCAGATTACTTAACCATACCAAGGAGTAATGATCCGTCACAACCGTAAACCGAACACCTTCGATATACGGTCGCAACTTCTCAATAGCCCAAAGTACAGCTAAGCATTCTTTCTCAGTTGTGGAGTAATTTCTCTCGTTCCTATTCAAAGACCTACTAAGGTAACAGACAACCTTTTCTCCCTCATCAAAGTTCTGTGAAAGAACTGCACCGATACCAAAATCTGAAGCGTCTGTTTGTACGACAAAAGGTCGTTTAAAATCTGGGCAAGTAAGTATTGGTGCTGTCACCAAACACTCTTTTGCCCTCCTAAAACTATCCTCGCACTCTTGGGTCCAAATAAACTTTTTATTCTTTTTTAATAAATCCGATAACGGCCTAAGCAATTCAGCGAAATTTGGTACGAAACGTCGGTACCATGAAACTGTCCCTATAAAACTCCTAACTTCTTTTACATTCCTCGGTGCTGGAATCCTAACCATGCATTCCACTTTCTCTGGATCTACATGTAAACCATTTCGATCCACTATATACCCTAAAAACTTCAGCGATGGCATGCAAAAGTTGCATTTTTCCCTACTGACTTTGAGTCCTGCTTCACTCAACCTTTTCATCACCTCATTCAAGATTTCTAGATGTTTTTCGAAACTCTCTGTTATGATGATGATGTCGTCTAAATAGACGAATACGAATGGCTCGAGGTCGGCACCCAAAACTGTGTCGATAAACCTCTGCCAAGTCGCAGGCGAGTTATGAAGTCCGAAAGGCATTCTTCGAAATTGAAAAAGACCTCTCCCAGGAACCGTAAAGGCAGTAAAGGGCTTAGATTCCTCCTCCATAGGAATCTGCCAATACGCTGACTTGATGTCTAGCGAAGACAAGAACCTCGCACCTCGAAGTCTGTCTAAAATCGAATTAATGTAAGGTAGTGGATAAGCATCCCTATCTGTATTCTTATTCAGCTTCCTATAGTCCACACAGAACCTATAGGAGCCATCTTTCTTTTTAACTAACAGTATTGGAGACGACCACGCACTTGTCGATCTCTCAATAACTCCTGCTTCTAGCATTTCATTCAATTCCCTATCTATATGTTCCTGCATTGCCGGCGAAACCGGATAATACCGTTGCTTAATCGGTTCCGCCGACGTCCTAATCTTGTGCTCAACCATAGTTGTGCACCCTAAACCTTCAGGCATCTTCCTAAATGATTCTTGAATCAGATCTTCTAACATTTTAATTTCCCTATCAGTCAATTCCGACCGTTCTGTAATCGAACAGATCGAAACCGCCTGTTCCGAAAAATTCCACTCACGTGACCTTAAATCCGGGACAATACCCGACAGTGCCCAAAAATCTGCACCTAGGATCACCGTGTGTGGAAGAGTTGGTATAACAAGACAGTCAATCAAAACTGCCCTGCCTTCTACTATAATTGGAAGAGAGAGAATCCCTAAAACCTCGACACCTGTTCCGTCTGCCAAACGAACGCAGCCAACAGTGTCTGTCTTTAAAGAAAGACCTAAATTTTGGAGAATTTTCCAAGCATCCCTACCTATTATGGTCCTAGAAGCTCCTGAATCTAATAAACCTAAAAATCTCGAACCATAAATGCTAATACCTAAAAATGGTCTCCTATCACTACCGTTTGCCTCCAAAGTAAAACCTAAGTGAATCTGATCCACCAGCTGGTTACCAGCAGGTAACCTCCTCAACGTCTTCGGACATCCCGCCCTGCTGGCGCAAGTGTCCGTTGCTCGTTTCCCGAGCAGCGACGGCAATTTTGTCTACTAACCCCTAGCTCACCACAGCCGAAACAACGCCTAGGAGCGGAACACCTATTTGCAAAATGGCCTGATCCATTGCAATTAAAACATCTAATAGAGGGTCTTGGGTTATTCGAAGTTTGAACCGGACGAGCAGTTTCGTTGTTGCTTGCAACAACCGAAACTGATGGAGTCTCTACACCTAAATAAGCTAGATCCGGTTCTAGCAAATTCCTATTATCCCTAACACTAGGTGGTGGAACATATGATTCCACATTTGCCCTAACTGCTTCTAAATTCCTACCTAACGCCACCAAATCGGATACACAACTTGGTTTCGCTAAACCAAGCTGAGTTTGATAGAAAGGTGTCAAGTTCCTTTGAATCATTGACAACTTCCTACCTTCCGAAATTGGATCAGTTAACCTACCAAACAAGTTCTGCATTGTCGCCACATAGACTCCGATGGATTCATCTTTGCCTTGCGTACGACGCCTAATCTCATCTAACAGGGAATCATCGTAATTCGGCGGCAAGAACTCCAGCTTCAACTCTCTGACGAGTTCTGGCCACGAATTAATCGAAATCCTAACTGCCCTATACCAAATTAAAGCTTTACCCACAAACAGCTCAACAGCTGCCTTAAAAAGTTGGGGTTCCGAAACCCCCCTAGCCTGACGAATTTCCTCAACTCTTTCTAAAAATGAGTTCACTGAGGCACCACAGCGCTCACCAGTGAACTTCACGTCCCATTTGGCTATATTCATGAATTTATCTCCGCTTACTATAACCCGTTCAATGACTGGGTTAGCAGTGTCCCTATTTTCACCTATACTCCTACTTGCCACTCCTAAGCTCGTCGATGTACCGGCAGAAGCACTAATCGACCTGCTATCCTGAGGTTCAGCTGAACGCTGCTTTTCAACCTCGTTTGTATTGTTCGTTGCCTGTTTTTCACTATTTTTGCCTTCATCCTCATCCTCAACTTCATTATCTTCATCATTTTCATCATCCTCCAACTCCGCCATAGCCATGACTAATTTATTTTTAATCGCCATCTTATTCTTCTCCTGACTCTCATTTTCGGGTATACTCCTATCCATCCTACGTAGCCCCCACTCCACCTTCGTGATAATTTTCAGATACTCCTTCGAAGTTTCCGACTTCGGAGGGTTCTCTAGAAGCTTCCCTATTTCTCCTAACTTCTTCTCCACCGCCATTACATCCTGGTCAAACGAGAACGGATAAGCGGGAGGTGTATAAGAATTCCTACGTTCTAATTTTAATGCGACCCTAAGCGCCTTGCGCATCTCCTCCACTGTACCTACTACTAATCCCCTCCATTCTGCTTCATAGGTTATTTCGTCTTGCGAAAGCCTATTTACTTGACTAACATCCATTTTGAAAAAGAATCAACAAACAAAAACAAAACCAAAAAAAAAACGAGAAAATAAACCTCAATCGTAGTAACAAAATACCCGGCACGTAAATAAGAATTTGTTTAATTCAATCAACAAAAAAAATTTTGTAACCGATCCAAAACCTATCGCAACTCCAAGCAAGTTCCACAAAATTATAAAAAGAAACTAAAAAAAAACTTTTCAAACAAAAACCCGGAACCGTACAAAATAGCTTCTAATCTTTTTTTTCCTTTTTAAACTAACCTGCAAAATAATTATTCAAGTGAAAACGATAATTGATTGAAATCTAATAGTTAAAAAAAATCTCAACGAAATTATTAAAAAAAACGATTAAGAAAAAATCTATTTAAAAAAATTTTCACTAAAATGGTATCCTAAACAAAAGTACTTTTTTAAAGTGGTAACCCTACTCCGAAACTCCGAATGTCAGAATAATAATTTCAATTATCCCCAAAATGGTCGGTCTGAAAGAGACCACACTATATGCCAACAATGCTACTTATGACATGCAAATAAATTATTTAAGAAACAAAATAAACTCAATAAAAATTAAACTTGCAATTAAGAACAATTTAAAACTACAATAAACAATAATAAAAAATGAAAATGAAACAAAACAAGCTCACTCTAACTATCCTTTTAGTTTGTTTTTCCTATTTGACAGGTTTCTTGTGACGTATGTGTAGGTAGGTATCCACTTGGAAAATGGCCAATAGCTCTTCAACCAGAATTCCTTTATTAACTTCGCAGTCCACTAATAGCACAACTTTTACCTAAATGAAAAAAAAAACAACACCAAGTAAATATTCTTATATTATGCAAATGTAGGACACAATATTATTAGACTTCCCTAAACAAACAAAATGCACGATGAGCAACAAAAACACTGCAATTCCAACACTTTTTTTTTCCAGGGAAAGCACAAGGGAAGCCCCACGTTTGGACGCCAATTGTTGTGAAATTTATTCAACGCGAATTTATAATTTATGATGGTTAATGGATTTAGGATGGCGGAACAACAATCCGCAAACGCAAACAATATTGGAAACAATAATTTGAACGAAATTATTGAATTAAAAACGAAAACGAATGCACAGAACCGGCGTGCGTCGCGACGAGAAACTTGTGAAGATGACAAGCTGTCAAACGAATAAATTTCACAACCGACAGCAAATAAAAGTGCTGCCACCCGTAGCTCAGTGAATGGGGTGGGTTCGATTTATCGTAAATTTTATATTAATCGCGTTCGATTAATAAAATTCTTACAAATAAAATTGATATCAAATCTAAAATTATATAGAAGTACAGGGTGTACTTGGAAGAAAATGGGCGCCAGGAAGTATTATGGTACTTACCATCACCTTTAGACAAAAGCTGAAAAAAATATCTTCCACGAATGAATAAGATGTTTTTTTTTTTTTTGTTTCCTTTTTGGAATTTAAAAATGTTTATTTATCAGAATGGGATCTGGGAAACCTTTATAAATATAGGTGAAAAACCCAGAATTTTTTTCGAAAACAGAATGAGGCTAACAAAGGTTTTTGGAAATTGGCAGAGGGCCAATTTTCCAAACGGTAAGTATAGATAAATTTAAAAGATAAAATCAAGAAAAGAACAATGGGGTGCCACACAAGACACAAAGAGAAATCACCTTGGGAAAGTTCCCGAACAGACAACGGATCTAGAGAAAACGGTCGCGTGTCCCGCAATACCGGGAGGACAAAGTAAAACGTAGCGAAGGTCTAACGGGGTAAAATTCTGCCACTTTTTAGGCCACAAAATCGAACGATGAAACAATGTGTTTAACGACGACGTTTCACAAATAAAACCAAGACACTGAATACTTAGCTTTTTTTTTTGCAGATCGGATCCTAGCTCTTCTGAGTCTTGCCCACCTGGCTAACTCTCTCTATTTCCTGACCAGCTACAATCGCTTCTGGCAAAAATGCTTTTCTCCTCCGTGAAAATAGCTCCTCTATTTTCTTTTTAAATTCCCCAAACTGGGAATCTCTCAATACTAATTTTCTTTTAATTCGGAAACAAAAAGAAAATCGGAAATAATTTTTCACTGTTCTCAAAAAATAATAATCACCACCAAACTCTTTCGAATCAAATTCAAAAGTGACCAAAAATGGCGGACTTGGCTCGTTTCTTTTACCACGACCATATGGCCATCCTACTCTGATCTTTAGTCCGTGGTGGTATTCTGTCACGGTCTAACTGCGACACCCTGCTTTTTCGCAGGGGTGCATGCCGTTGTCGAACCCAGCCACGCATGCGATCTCTTTCATGTTGGTGATATGAACACCAACAGTGGCTCAGTGGACGAGTTCAGCCCTTCTATGTCAAATTCAATTGGTCTAAGAGAAAAGCGAAAAATTATTCAAAACCACGAACAAAGTCCCCAGCCCAGACCGGCCCAGACTAAAAAGTAAGAGAAAAGCACTTTTCCAGATGGGATCACTGTCATTTCCCAACTAAAATTACGAGATAGGATCCGATGACTTACGCGAAAGTTAAATTACTCTAGACCGTAGACCTTCGCGCAGAACTTAAGGGGAATAGGGAAACACGTCGCAAAGTGATTTCTCTTTTGTGTTTAAGACACTTTAGGTTGGGCATTACACCATACTAAATTTAGGGTGGTGTGATCTTGGTGTCACACATGTCGTTGAACATGGGTCAAATTCGTCATGTTTTTAAATCCCGTGTGGACTATCTGTCGCACACTCAAAGAACTGATGGACCATCTGTCATACGACTAGAATTGTTGCTGTCAGGTGTGAACCACCTGTCATTTCTTCAACACATCGTTCGTGCGGACCAGCTGTCGCACACCGACATGTTATTTTTGTAAATGTGGACCGCCCGTCACACAATAAATTCGCAGTTGTACGTGTGGACTACCTGTCTCACACATTTAGGTTATTCTGTGGACCGCCCGTCACACAGTGTACTACGGATCGTACGTGTGGACTTAACGTCACACAACTTAAAAAAAATGAAGACCTATATTTGTTGCATTTCCAAGATACTTTTAGAGTAGGTCTCTGGCTGATGGACGCCAGGTATCTACTGACTCTACAAGCATTTTGGAGCTGCGACTGAAAAAGGAAAGGCTAAAAATGGTTAGTGAGATAGAGTAGGCAGGTGAAACTTGTTGTGGTAAATTTTACCGCAACAAGGAGAGCAGTTATTTTAGACTTAAGAAAAATTTTTAATTCATATAAGAAATCAGTTGATGACTTTTGGAAAAAATTGTTTCATAGCTTTTCAAACTTAGATTTTTGAAACTATACCATCTCTGACTCTTTAATTGGTGTCCGGTTTTTGTCTCCTTCAGTAAGTCACTCCACGTATACCAACCGTGATTTGATGTCATCCCAGTGCGCATACGCAGATGCAAAATGGGATTTTTCTGAAAAATTTCTCAGTATAATTGAAGAATTTCTCATTTAAAAATATTTCGGAGAATATACTAAAATTTCTTAGATTTAAATCCATCCGGCCAAATATCAAAGAATTTGGCCAAAGAATTCTTTTTCCACTTAGTCATTCAAAGCCCGTGACTTAAAACTTGAAAAACTTGATCTTAAATTTACAACAAAATAGGCTAATATTTGAATATAAAAAAATATATAATTTATTTAGAATGTCCATTTTCAATTCGCAATGGTACCGTTTTCGGCTCAGCACATTGGCATGTGTCTTTTTGTTTATTCATATGCAAATAATAAAAAATCACTGAACTTAACACTGAACTTTTTTTTTATTTTGTTCATTTTAATGAATCCATCGATCTTACATCAACAAAGAAAACCATGCTATTAAAGTAGGTTATGAGTTTATCTGGTTTCTAGGTTTTTGTATTCTTCGATTCGATAGCTGTAAATATGAACATTAAAGAAAAAAAAAACTATATTAAATAGTAAAAAAAGAATAGAAAAATAAAAATAAAGAAAGAAAAATACTCAACACGTTTTTTTTTCTTTTTCAAGAATGTTATTGTTTGAATTTGTTATGCAATTGTATTGGTCGTTTGCGCGCGTTGGGGTTTTATGAGAATGACCGATTGAATTTTTTTTATCATTCTTGTTTTTATCATTTCTGTTTTGTTATTTTTTTCTTGTTGTTGCTTTGTTCTTGAATTAAATTATGATAAAATGATTGATGTTCTACTGTCTTTTGGAATAAATTGAGTTCTATAAAGAATAAACTGTTGTGGTTTGATGATTTGTGAATAGAGCTATAAAGTTAGGATTGAATGATTTTTATTAGTAATTTTAATGCTGGAATAAAAAAAGAATAAAAACCACAAATTAACGAAAAACCAAGATCAAGGTAGTCCTCAAGTTATATTGCCTGTAGAAGTGTAGATAATAATAGTTGACTTATGCTGACTTAATACGTGACTGACAAAATACCATAATTTTCCCCATATTTTAGCTAATTGCAATAATCTTGTTTTATGAGAACAAAATGGGCTAAATGACAGAATTACTGCCGTGACAACCGACAGTTGTGTAGCTCCAAAATAGTTTTAATTTTCACCGCCATTTTAAACAAGCTCTTTATTTTATTTGAGAAGGTCTGAAAATAAATTTGGATCAGGAAAAAGGAAAAATGAAGTTTAGTTTTTTTTTCGGACATTTGTTATGTTTTTTTTTTGCATTCGCCGTGCTAATGTCTATTTAAAACCATGAAATCATAAGATGTATTGAATATTTTTTTCAACTTATCATAGAGAAAATATAGAAAAATCTTATCCTTGATTTTGAAATTTTACTACTTCGCAAAATATTGTTTTTATTGTTACAAAACCTGTGATTTTTTTTTTTGAAAACAAAAGAGCTGAGATACAAACTTTTTTTTTTAAACAAATTGGGAATTCAATCGAAATAATGGTCAAAATGAATTTGAAGAAATAATGTTATTCTATGAATAAGTTATCATTTTCCTCGACAATAGGTACTAGGGGCATTATTTTAAATTGAACAAATAAGTGTAATGTTAAATCCTTCAACAATAAAGCGAGAAAAGAAAGTTCGAACATTTTAAAATGAAACTGTATAGCCATTTATTAAAAATTTTTAATGTGTAGATATTTTAAGTAATTTGTTTCATTATTAGAACATTGAAAACAAAAAATGGCTCCAAAAACTACGGTACTTGCCATACAACTGTTGATGGAAAAGCTCATTTATCTCGAAAATAACAGTAAAAATTAAACAAAAAAAATCATAGCATAACTGTAACTGTGCATTACCAAAAATTGTTGTTTTTCTGATTGTATATTTTCTCAAAATAGCTCGACTGATTTTAATCAAATTTTTAAAATGTTAATAATATTGCGTTCTAAAATTCTGAAAAAAAAGATTTTTTTTTTTAATATGTACCTTTTATTTTTTTACTGGTATAATTCCGTATTATTGTTGTATTTAACATGCTCCTTTTTTCTAAGCGAAGATAAAAATGCACTACAAAACAGGGCTAATATTGGTAATTTTTTATTTTTTTTTGGTCCGCGGGCTTGAAAAAAATTCATTGAGTCAGGCTGGCATGTGGATCAGATAGCCTGTTTGTGAAGCATTAATTCCCTTTTTTAAAACATCCCTTAATTTTTATATTTTTCAGCGACTGTTACTTGGAAAAACTTACATATCATCGGCTTTAAATCTTAAAATGCCTTTCTAATGTTTTTCAGATCAAAACAAATCACAGAATTCAAATATCAATACCTTGTAACTATGTTATGGTACCTTTTGGTGCTATCAACCAGCTTAAAAACCTTCTACGATCTAAGAATTCCATTTTATTACCTTTTAAATTTGTTTTTTGTGTATTTTAAACAATTTTTCAAAACAGACTTACAAGGCTTTGAAATCAAAAAGCCGACGATATTCGATATTCAGTGCAACGCCTGTCGACACTTGCAAAGTGGCATCCGAATTTAGGGTTGGAACTCAGCTGCGATGCAGATTTCGATCTTTAGATCTTATCTTCGCATTTTTTGACGAGTCTTGGAAACATGGTAAAAATGTTGCTACCGAATGTTCTACCAAAACCATGTAATTTTTGAAAGTGGTCCACATGAAAAAAAGTTTGGGAACCTCTGCTTTAACTGGATACTCTCTTGATCAGACGCGGACTAGAATATCAGCCGTAGTTTGTTAAATTTAATTCTCTTAGGTGAACAAAAACTTGTTATAACGATGATAGAGAAGACGAAAAAGTTGGTCTCCCAAATCTGTCTGGTGGTCTTTCTGTCTGTCGGGTGAGCTACTGCCTAGACAGCTAGATCAATTTTCTTTAAACTTGGAATAAAGCGTTTTTTTTGTTACTCCCCTCAAAAGTATTTTTATTTTTTTTAACCAAAAATAACGGTACCCCCTATTAATTATTTGTATTTAAAAGCTAATTTCGGGTGGTATTGATGGTATCCTGTTACCGAACCATTTTTTTGTTTTTGATTTTCTTCAAAACGTATGAATGATTTCATTCAACTTTTTTGTACTTACTTACTTACTTACTTATCCGGCTCCCGATCCATGAAGGGTCTCTGCCTGAGATATTGCGGTCTTCCATCGGTTGCGGTCCCTCGCACGCTCCCTCCAGTCGTCGAGACCAAGTGCTCTTGCGTCTGTGACCGCCTGGTCCCTATAGCGGAGGTTCGGTCTTCCTGGTCGTCTCGAACCTGGGGGCTGGGATTCAAAGATTTTCTTGGCTGGAGCGTTGTTGTCCATTCGCTCGATGTGGCCGAGCCAGTGTAGTCGACGTGTTTTGGCTCTTTGGACTACATCCACATCTTGGTACAGCTCGTACAGTTCACGATTGAATCTTCTCCTCCAATCGCCCTCTTCGCATATAGGACCAAATATCCGCCGAAGAATTTTTCTCTCGAAAGTGCCAAGTATCAATTCCCCTTTTTTACTTATCGTCCAGCACTCGGCGCCGTAGAGTAGAACTGGTAAAATCAGCGTTTTGTATAGCGTGCACTTTGTCTTTCGGGAAAGGAGTTTTGAACCCATTTGTTTGGCCAAACCGAAGTAGCAGCGGTTCGCTAGGGTAATTCTTCGTCGGATTTCCACTAAGGTGTCGTTCGTGGAATTGATGTTTGTTCCGAGGTAGGTGAACTCCTTGACTACCTCGAAATTACTGCTACCAACAGTGACGTTTTGTCCTAGGCGATGGACAGATGAGGCTTTGTTTGTTGATAGCATATACTTTGTTTTGTCCTCATTCACTTCAAGACCAACGCGTTTCGCCTGTTCATCAATAGCTGTGAAAGTGTGAATGCTTCAAGTAGAGCTCTCTTGGAGCGGCCGATGATGTCGATGTCGTCCGCATAGCCAAGCAGTTGAGAAGACCTGTTGAAGATAGTGCCTTCCATGTTAACACCACTCTTGCGCACTATCTGCTCCAGGACTAAGTTGAAGAAATCACATGATAGCGCATCTCCTTGTCTGAACCCTGTACACGTCTGGAATAACTCGGATGAGCTGTTACCCATTTGCACGTTGCACCGCGTATTTTGTAGTGTCATGCGGCATAGCTGGATCAGTTTTTTCGGGATCCCAAGTTCCGACATCGCTAATAGAAGCTCTTGGTGACTTATGCTATCATATGCGGCCTTAAAGTCGATGAATAGGTGGTGGGTCTCGACTTGAAATCCGTTGGTCTTTTCCAGGATTTGCCTCAATGTGAAGATTTGGTCTATCGTTGATCTGCCTGGCCTGAAGCCACACTGGTACGTGCCGATCATAGTGTTGCAGAAAGGTTTTAGACGCTCACATAAAACGTTGGATAGGATCTTGTAGGCAACATTAAGCAGGGATATGCCTCTGTAGTTCTTGCAGAACAGGATCGCCTTTTTTGTAGATTGGGCATATGGAGCTATTTGACCAGTCGTCGGGCATACTTTCCTCCTCCCAAACTTGGTTGATGAGCTGGTGCATGCACCCTACCAGGACATCTCCTCCATACTTAAAGAGTTCCGCAGGTAGGCCATCCGAGCCGGCGGATTTGTTGCTCTTAAGCTTGTGGATGGCTTTCTTAACCTCTTCGGTACTGGGCGCTGGGACTGGATCTTCATTGACTGGTCTTATGCTTCTTTGTTCCTCTGTTGCCTCCTCTACATAATGCCCATTAAGCAGCTGCTGGAAATGCTGCTTAAACACGTCTACAATTCCCTGTGCTTCGGTGACTAGGTTACCTTCGCTGTTTCGAAGAGCTTGCGTGCCAGTCCTATAACCAGATGCCAGTTGCTTGGCTGTTTTGTAGAACCGGCGGGTGTTGGTGGCAGTGCTAGACTCTTCGAGATACTTGAGCTGAGAGGCTGCGGATGCTCTTTTCTTTCTACTCTCGGGTAAGCTACGATTATAGAACTCGCAGTCTAGGATTATGAGTGCTGCGTTCTTTTACTTTTCTCTTTACTTATTTTTTTGTGAAAAAAAGAGAACACTGAACTTCGATTGCATCTAATCCATTATTGATTTCCCCGATTGAGGTTCTTCTAAAACGATTAAATAGAAAATGCCAGCCACCAACACCTTTCAGCACATACCATGGGTGGCCGATATATTAACTCGTCATACAGTCGCCTATATCAACAGTTCCTTTCTTAGGTGGCCATTTTTCGGCTACCGCCTTTTTTAATATGGTAATGGTCAGAAGAACCCGACTATAGTCGTTCAGCCTAGATCCAAAAGAATTAAAAATAAAGTAATTTTTTGAAACTCTACGTAACACAAAAAATTATTTAAGAAGGTTTTATTATACAAATTCTATATAAAACTGAAATAAATCAGCCAAGTAGAAAAGGCCATAAAAAGGTATTTTGAATCAATAATTCAACAAGTCCAATCCTTAATGCTAAGTCTTCTACTTGGCTGATTTATTTCAGTAGTATATAGAATTTGTATTATAAAACCTTCTTATAACAACTATGGTTGTTTATTGATCAACAGCCGATCATTAGAAAAATGTCTTTACTAAAGTGGTGTTCATCGTTGAGGTCTTCAAAAGAGAGAATGGTGTGTTGAAATTTGATGCTCAGAATTATACTTAAAATGAAAAACGATATAAAAACAGAGTAACGTTGGTAGTTTCGTTGCTTAGAAATGTCTCTTGGTCACTCAAAAGCAACGTGCGTTTGGCCTCAAACATATAGTAACATTCTTTTCAAATACTTCTCAGTCGAAAATAAATTTTATTTCTGGAGACATAGGAACATATAACAATTTAAAAAATATTAAAATAAAGTTATTGCTACTTGGAAAATAAATACACATATGTATAATAGTACATACTTTCATATATCTCTATGACACCCTATGCCCCAACCAGGGTTACAGGACACGATGATGATGAGTTATTGAAAAAAGATATGTTTGATGTTTGACAAATTCCTTCAAATAAATATTAAACAACAAGAAAATAACTAATTAAACTTTATGGTACTTCATGATTGAATGATGATGATATGAAATATACCTTGTTACACATATTATACCAACTACTAACGGCTTGGTAATTATGTTATTTCTATCCATCATTCCCATATAATATTCCAGCAATCAACTTATAGACTTAAAATTCCAATTAGGCTGTCATCAAAACAAATAGCTTTAATCAATTTTGTTCAAAACTATACGATTCCGTGTTCTCGTCTAATTGATCTTGCAAACATAAACATAACCCTGCTGATATCAAAAAACATTAAAAGACCATTCAACGTCTATAATAAGTTGCAAACAAGTTAACCCGGAATTAAAGTCCATATTGCTCTCAATGTACATTCTTCATCTAGTAGTTATAATAAACCACCAGCACCGAACCGCACCGATACGAAATGTCTTTAACTTGTTAGATACCACCGTAGTTGTATAGGCATATGATGGTGGGTGGAGGAGAAAAAGGAGGAGTAAAAACTCCTACGCCCAAATGCCATCCATCTTACGCCATATGCGCACATAATTTCGCCTTTCTGTCTACGCTGGCTGCTTGTCGCAACCACAGTCCATGTCGTCTCTTTGGCAAATACACCAACAACAACAACAGCAAATATACGATAGAAAACGCGAATTTACAACTATTACAGCTCGTTACAGAGCATGTTATTTCCTCATTACCATCTCTAGTCTCAAGCTGAAATCAGAGACTGCTTCTTCTCATAAATATAAAACTTCTTGCAACCGAAACCAAACCGAGTGACCAGACTAACCATCAGCTAAACTAAGAAGCCTTCCGGGCCCGGCTTGGCTCGGCTCGGCTCAACCCGCCATCACAACTGGTTGGCATGATGCGGTTGCCACAAGAATAAAGTACCTAACATACTCGTTCATTTGCGCAATTGAGATGCTACTCTCTAGGTCCAAATCCAGGTCCAAGAGTTGGAACTGATGGCTTTGGTGAAACAGCCAAGTGGCAGTGCGTCGAGTCGCATCGTCGTTGAGTCGGGAAGGAAGAGGGAACATATACGCTCTTGGCATCTAATACCTCATACATTTCAAGGCTGATCACGTGAATTAGCGAGAAATTGAATTATTGACTACAAAGTGAGTGCGCAACAGCAACAGCAACACACGTTTGCCCCGGACCCACATACGCTCGTATACATATGGCAAAGCATGATCCCTACAACTGCAATGATCGGATCCATTTTAAGGCGATTATTAATTAAGCAACATACAAACACGGAGTCTTTGGAGTTCGGATCGGAGTCTTGCTTTATGAAGTACCTAACCCCATCAGATAGAAAGATAGATAGATAGATAGATACTCGGCAGCGTACATGATGGTGATGGGGCATCTACAACTGCTAGCTAGCTGGATGGCTGGCGCGGATTATGTTGTTCGGCCTTTCTTGCTAAGCCAAGCATCTTAGATGCCTCTATAATAGACCTCCTCTAATAAAATGCGCCAACTTGAAATATATATTATTTAGCCACTTCCGAGGCATAGCATTACGATTGTTACGTAATTTACGTAGGTTAAGTGCAAGTGGTATTTAAGCTTCTGTATGAGTGTTGCTCTATACGCGATGCTTTTCAAGTCAATTTCGTTTTCATTCACCAGAGGAATATACCATAAGTAGGAAGTAGCCACCATTAAGAGTTAAGAGAGGTACTCAGCATAATGGTTGCAATGACAACAAAAAATTGCATTGAGCAATCGGCTATTGTATTACGCGAGACGCGACGCATATAATGGCCATTGAGAGATATAAACAAAATAAAGGTTTGTTTTTGAACGGCTTGACTTGGCAGAAAAATAAAATTAAAATGCCTATATGGGGATTAATTGCTTTTTTTGTTTTTTTTTTCTTTTTGTTTTGTTTGACTTTGTGGAAAAAAGAAATGGATTTTATTTGTTTTCCAAATACAAAATCAAAGCATAGGTAGTAAAATAGAAAGTTTCAATTCTTGTTGCTATCATGGTTCATTTACAAATTCGATACACTTAACCATTGTTTTGTGCAGAAAGCGATTAATCATTTCAAACGTCTGAGTTTTTGCCATTGCTTTTAAATTGGGTGAAATTTGTATGCCTGCCTATGAGGTGTGTGCTTTAATTGTTTGTAAACATATGACTAACATAAAAAATATTGTGTTTGGTATATTTTGAGAATAATATGTATTTTACATTTATGATGTAAGAGGTCAGTTTTTATTTATGATTATGTCATTTAGCCCTTTCGCTTTCTATTGCTTTTCATTTTATTAAAAATACGAGATAATTTGTCTTTTTATCAATATTTATTTAATTGATAATTAAGGCCTTAATTATAGAAGTGAGATTTTCACATTTTTCACAGAACTAAAATAATTTGTTAAAAGTTTAAAAGCCTACAGAAGTCATAGCTATTACTCCTCGAGATAAGATCCAGCTTTAACATAAGGTGTAATTTTAAATTTGAACCTCAATTGAACCAATATTTCTTGAGGTGTTTGTCATATGATGTGGTCCTGTTGAGAAAAAAACATACCATATAGGTGGATCAATTTCGCCCAAATTAATGTAGGTACGATTGGATTGTACTTTCTTACTTAGAGTTTTACCTTTTAACAATAACAATTATTGTATTTACATATAAATACGTGGATATTATAAGAGAAAAATGTTTCAGAGCATGAAATTTGTACATATTCAAATTTGCTAAAATAACTCCTTTGAAGTGGAAACAAGAATGCATTTCGAAATCCTTTTTTTTTTTGTAGAACGGAAATCTTCAAAAGCCACTTGGTAAAAATTAGTACCAATTAGTGTCGGATTCTTACTGCACTAAAACTACTTTTCCAAATTGGAACAACCTCTATGAAAGATCCATAAATGATTTTTCTTTCTTAAATTTTAATTAATAAAAAGTGTTTTTGCCTTCTTAATTACTGTTAACAACTTCTATATTCATTTTACGTTCGTAGTTGTCATTTACGCGTTTATCATGGAACTAATCTCGCGTGAGATTTGAATTTGCGAAATTTTGATTTAAAAAAAAATGACTTTGTTGCAGCGCAAATAAATTTTACGTGATTTTAGTTTTAGCGTTTCGTTATTGCGAGATTATGAAAAGCAGGACTTTGTAATAGCCAGATTTCGTTATGCAAGATTTCAAATGCGAGATTTTGATTTGCGAGATGTCGTACCCAACCTATATTAAAGCGTCACTGACGATGACGGTTCACTTTATCATCCACGCGAAGTACCATCCCGGTTGTCCACTGGTGAGGTAGTTAGCTGAAGCTGACTCTGTCTCAGCGTAGAGGTGGCTTCCTTGTTATCCATGGTGATAATTTTGTCGACTCGGGCTGTCGGTGCTTGGTGTTCATCTTTCGCATTAGAAAATTGTGTTGAATGTGTTGGTGAACCCTATACTATAAGTATGTCAATGGTTCAGAGAGATTTAGTTATTTGCGTGAAGTTAGCACCGCCATTTTCGATTTTCAAAAAAAAAGGTTGTGCTGTAATGTGCCCAACTTGTGCTGTTATGTGCCGTATTTAAAAAAAAAATCGTACTAAGGGTTTGGTTTTTAGAGGGTACCCATTTTTTTTAGCGTGAAGTTAGCACCGCCATTTTTGATTTTTGAAAAAAAAAGTTGTGCTGTACTGTGCTCAACTTGTGCTGGCTTGTGCCGTAAATATTTTTAAAAAATTCGCAAATTTGCAAATTTTACGAATGAAATTTTTGGGAAGTCTCAAAATTTCGTAAAAAAAAGTTGTGCTGCATTGTGTTCAAAAAATGATACTAAGAACCAAAAAGAAAAAACAAAAATTCCCATAATTGCATCTATTATGGCCAAAACTAAACTTTGCGAAGGGCGGTAGCGTGAAGTTAGCACCGCCATTTTCGATTTAAAAAAAAAAAAAATTGTGCTGCATTGTGCTGCCTTGTGCCGTAAATATTTTTGAGAAATTTGCAAATTTGCAAATTTTACGGATGAAAATTTTTCAGTTTTTGTAATTTTGTAAAAAATTAATGTTGTGCTATTTTTTGCGCTATTTGTACTGCCATATTCCAAAGAGAAAACAAAAAAATTCGTATATTTGTAACTTTTAGGGCAAAAAACAGTTTTGCGAAGCGTGAAGTTAGCACTGCCATTTTCGATTTTCAAAAAAAAAGAGAAAGTTGTGCTGTATTGTGCTTGACTTGTGCTGCCTTGTGCCGTTAAATTTTTTAAGAAATTTGCTTCACGCTGCGCAAAACTGTTTTTTGGCCGTAAAAGTTAAAAATATGCGAATTTTTTTGTTTTCTCTTCGGAATATACGAATAGAGCAGAAAACAGCACAATTTAAATTCTATAAAAAATTTAAAAAATTGTAAAATTTTCATCCTTAAAATCTTCAAATTTGCAAGTTCTTAAAAATATTTACGGCACAAGGCAGCACAAGTTGAGCACAATACAGCACAACTTTTTTTTTTTTGAAAATCAAAAATGGCGGTGCTAACTTCACGCTTCGCAAAACTGCTTTTTGGCCATAAAGTTACAAATACGCGAATGTTTTTGTTTTTTCTTCGGAATATGGCAGTACAAATAGCGTAAAAAACAGCACAACTTTAATTTTTTACAAAATTGCAAAGTTTGAAAAATTTTCATTCGTAAAATTTGCAAATCTCTTAAAAATATTTATGGCACAAGGCAGCACAAGTTGAACACAATACAGCACAACTTTTTTTTTTGAAAATCGAAAATGGCGGTGCTAACTTCACGCTACAGCCCTTCGCAAAGTTTAGTTTCGGCCATAATAAATGCAATTATGCGAATTTTTCTTTTTTTCTTTTTGGTTCTTAGTAGCAGTTTTTGAGCTAAATGCAGCGTAACTATTTTTTTTAAGATACTTTGAAATTTCGCAAAAATTTCATTCGTAAAATTTGCAAATTTGCGAATTTTTTGGAAGTATTTACGGCACAAGTTGAGCACAATACAGCACAACTTTTTTTTTTTGAAAATCGCAAATGGCGGTGCTAACTTCACGCATCGCAAAACTGTTTTTTAGCCGTAAAAGTTACAAATATGCAAATTTTTTTATCTCTTCGGAATATGGCAGTACAAACTGAGTCCAAAAAAGCACATGTTAGTTTTTAAGAAAAATGTAAAACTTAAAATAAAAATTATTAATTAATTTTTGGCATAAAAGTCACAAAAATGCGAATTTTGTTTTTTTTTTCTCTTTGGAACAAATTGAGCACAAAACAGCACAACTTTCACTTTTTAGTAATTATGAAATTTCGCAAAAATTTCATTCGTAAAATTAGCAAATTTGCGATTTTTTAAAAAATATTTACGACACAAGCCAGCACAAGTTGAGCACAGTTCAGCACAACTTTTTTTTCGAAAATCAAAAATGGCGGTGCTAACTTCACGCTAAAAAAATGGGTACCCTCTAAAAACCAAACCCTTAGTACGATTTTTTTAAAAAATTCGGCACATAGCAGCACAGTTGGGCACATTACAGCACAACCTTTTTTTTTTTTTCGAAAATCGAAAATGGCGGTGCTAACTTCACGCACATGATTTTGTTTTCTGCTGTGTAGAGGTGCTCACACCTGTAGTGTTTCCGTCGTTGCGGGTCGAAGTGCAGCCCGGTGCACATTTTGAGCATTTTCCTTCCGAACTCTTAAAGATCCTTCATGGCTGTCTTGGACATTGAGAACTAGACTGGAATAGCTTTTGACTGGCTGCAAGAGTTGCTTGTTCTTACATCAGTATATTCGTCTGCTTACTTAGTTCGATTTTTATTTTCATCAGAGAGTGGTAGGCCCAGTTTGATCTTTTGAGCACACATCTTGAGTGTGAGTTGAACTTCAAGTTCCGTTTTATTCGCTATTGCCCTATAGTGCATCAGTCTGAGAATTTCAAAACATGGTTATTGCGCTTGGCTAGGGTGCTACTGCCTCTGCCCCTTGAGGGTCTCCTGAAGCAGGCATCAAGTTCCGATTTAATGGTGTTGATCCGGATGCCCCATTTCCTATAGAATTCAAAGAGTCTGTTGACTACTTTCCGGAAGGACCATTGATGCGCAAAAGGTTTGCTTATCCAGTTGGTTATTTAGATGTCGTAGAGAATAAGGAGCTAAGTTTTGAAACTTAAGCAATTCCGGTTCTGATGGTTTTTATGTATGATTTGCAGTTGTCCAGTTGAACCAAAAATGTTCTGAAAGAAAGTAAAGAAAAAAGAATTTTGATTAGTTGCGAAAGTAAATGTAAGATCGATAGTTTGTGGATAGGGCTTCTATAAGTACTCTGTCGAATGCTTTCTCGACATCCAGGAAGCATTTGCATTGCAAAAAATAAATAAATAGGTTTTCACTAGGGTGATGTTTGTATTTGGGATATTTTGAGATTTGAATTTGTGAGTTTTGTGAATGAAAAGCGAGATTTTGTAATTTTGAGATTTCTAACGCATGATTTTAATTTGCGAAATTTCGTACCCAAATTTTTGAAAACTCTTTTCTACAGGATCGCTACTATATTCGCTGTTTTCCAATTCTGAGGGAAGTAAAAGTTATTGATGTACTTATTGAAGATGATTGTGAGGAGGATCACCCAGTCCAGCTGACTTTTTTGATTTTTACTTCAGTGGCAAATTTGTTTTAAAAAACCATCAAATAATTATGAATTTAAGCAAAAATCAATTTTCGATCAATAAAATAAAATCAATAAAAAAAAATTTCTTAAAATTACAAAACTACTTTCAAACTTTCACAGTAATTTTTCGATCCAAATGAAAATATCTAAAGGTGGATTCTTAATACTATACAATTGTATGATTTGAGCAGCACTGCTTCTTCTGCATCCTTTAACTGTGCCTTATGAATAATTCTTAATACCTTTAGACAAATATAGTATCATGCTCCACTTACCTACCTCCTATCACCATGATGTGAATGTGACCTAATTTCTATCCAGAGTGTGTACTGTGTAGATGGAGAAACGAAGCCCTCATTAAAAACTCACCTATATGCACTTTTAAAGGCATCCATGATTTCATACGTCGCACAGCAATAGAGTCAAAGTGCATGTAGGGTTTTGTTTTTTTATTCTCTTTGGTTTTCTTTCGAATTCGAATTTAATAATTTTTCCCATCTTTGGTCGAGATTCCTTGATATTCCCCTTAGGAAGTTACATAAATTGCAATAGATGCTAGAATTTTCCTTGAAAACAAAGGTATGGTAAAGGTATGCTACAGATTTACCGTTTGAAATTTCAGTTTTGGGAAAAGAATATAATTCTTTACCTTTTTCAGTACCTAGACCTAACAAAGAAAATCTATGCACCTATGAAAGACCTTATCAAAAAAAAAAAAAAAGAATAAGAAAAAAAAAATGAAATAGGTACCTTTGGAAGAGTTGGAAAAACCACGAAGATGATGATGACGTCGTCATCATCATCTTCGTTGTCGTCGTTGTTGTCGTCGTAGTCATCCTATACCATGCGATGAAGGTTGTGGAAATATTTTTGATCACCTTGTTATGGTCACGCTTCGTGTATTCCTCGCATGAAACCCTGAAGCGTGCCCAATTAGGTTAAGTTCTCCTGTATCATTTCGCATTCTGTTCGTTGTCTTCATTTTTACCTTATTTTTCCACAAAGCAAAGGCGAATGAAGCTACCAATTATGTGGAGGCAACGAAAACCACAACCAACAATTGTAGATTCGATTCAAAAGCCTCCCATCATGAGACTGCAATGGATACTCATACTTTTCACTCCTTTTGGTTTATGTTAGATAGTCATAGACATAGTATACATTACACGTGTATTTTTTGTATTTTCCATGCAAACCATCCAAACCATTCATCAGTTCCAACCAAATGTCTTTAGTCTGGGTGAAGTTTGTGGTGGGTTTTCACCCATCATGGATGAAAAATGAAAAACAGTTAAATTCTTTACTTTTTTTTTGCTTATGAAAAGATAAATAGGTGCAAATAAAAAAATAATAATTTAATAAAGTTAAATTTATTAAATGTTGACGATACCTACCACGGAAGTTGAAGCAACGACCTTGTCGGAAAACTTAAATATTAATAAATAAAAATGTTGACAGGCCGCTTTCAAAATTATGTCTTCCGTGTTCCGTATACATGTTCTGTATGCATGCATACACACTATTATGCTCTGTGTGAGGCTTCATAGCTCATATCATTGGAAGTAAAATAATAACATATAATGGTTAAATGGAAGAAAACATCTTTATTAGCCACTTTTGAGGTGTATAGTAATTGGTCAGCGATACATTTTTTAAATGAAAAGTTTATTTTCAGGGTCATAGTAACAATTTTTGGCACCTCATTTCATGACCTTTCAAATGGTAGACTTATCGTCTTTATAAGTTTCCCAAATGAAGTGCCAAAAATCTATAATTTGTCCTTAAAAAAAAAATATTCCTCAAATGAGGTAGCGAAGATTGTTTGTGAACTTGATATATTTCAACGATGGATAGAAAATTTTCTACAGCTGACCAGTTTCTGGACCAAGGGGACCTTTTTTGATCCATTACTGACCCCTACTTTTGAGTTGCAAGGATTTCGGTATCGTTTTTGAGACATTAAACAAGAATTGAAATTTTAAGTTAAAAAAATGTGTGCCAATTTTGCAGTCCGAACGTGGTCAACGCGACGCTTAGAAGAAATCTAACTCTGCGGTATATTTTGGAGTTTATTTGCCCAGTTATTATTATTTGTTCTAAAACTACGGGAATTGAATTCTAAACTCTGGAAGCATCAAAATGAAAAAATGCAAGAAGAGTTCAAATTATTACTAGAGGGTATTATTTCATTATTATTATTTCATGTTCTGGTAGATTGGTTCAATTGTTATTTTACAAAAAGTTATACTGGACATCTATTGTGAAAAAAGCTCTGCATGAACTGAAAATATCTAAAGCTCAGAAACTGTTTAAAAGTATGTGCTTTCAAAATTATGGAGCACTTCCCGATACTTGAAATATTGCAAAACGGTAGGCCTTGTGGTGCATGCAAAGGAAAAAATCGAAAATCTGCAATTTTCTATTCAGGGGGCGTGGCATCCATCCACTTTCTTAAAAATTCTTATAAGTTAAAAGGAGCATTTCCGATAGTTGTAGAGCGATGAAAATCGGTAGATCGGTAGCGCTTGAAGTATTTAGAAAGAAAAAAAATCGAAAATTTGGAATTTTCCGTTCAAGGGGCGTGGCATACACCCACTTTCTCAAAAATTCTTATAAATCATATGGAACAGTATAACTTGAATAGCATACAAAGAGAAAATTAAAAAATTGATTTTTTTCATTCAGGGGGCGTGGAATCCACCCACTCTCTCAGAATTGCTATTACATTAAATATTTATATGGAGCATTTTCGGTTGTCGTAAAATTATGAAACTTTGTGGAGTGGTTGACTTTCATCTGGCAAAATAAAATCTTTGCAAAAAGGATTGAAATCACAACAAAAACATAAATGTTAAAAAAAGAGCCCAGTTTTTATAAATGTACAAGAAACTTGTGCGTAAAAATTCAGCAAAAAAAGTAATGAGATCTTAAGTATATGCCAAGTTTTACGTTCATGAAGTTTAATATCAAATATCTTAAGTGGAGTGCCTAATATCGAAACAACTCCAAATTATGACAGAAATTGATATTCAATGATTACTGATTAAAATTTGTTGGATTTACTTGGCAAGTTTTCTCTTGATAACTTTCTTAATCACAAATTTAAAAAGTATGAAAACTTGACCAGTGACCCCACCAAATTTTAATCAGTAATCATTATGTTAATCATATGGTTAACTCTCATAATATGTCATTCAGAATTTTAATCAAAGTTGTGAGGCAACTGTGACGTTTGAAATCAAGACAGGAGCAAAAAAGAATTTATTGATTCTTTTGAGTCGGCATGTCATTAGAAATGATCTTCTTGAGTACTTTTGACGACATAATAAAATACTAATTGGCAATAAATTAGCTAGTTCTTGAAAGAATATTGACTAAGGGTTTTGGGGTAGAGCCTTAAGTTAACTTCCAAGTTCCAATAACCATCGGTTTCTATGTATGACATGATAAAAATCTTAATGATGTGTGAAGTACAGCAGTGCTGACGATGATAATTTTTGACTAACTGAAGAGGAAAACATTTTTCAAAAACTGATTATTAATAAGTATTACCAGCCAAAATTTTATTTTATCCAAAAATAACGAAACCTTTCATACAATTGCAACAACTCGGCGAAGAAAATATCATTTTTCTCGAAAACGACTTCTATGTTTTTTCTGTGTGCTAAAATTTAAACGGTATACCTACTATAAAATAAAAAAAAGTCCCCTTAGTATTAACAGTAGGTACTTTCCCTAGAACGTGATTTTTGTTTTTAAATTATTTCATTATCTGCCAATCGGATTTGAATACCTACTTCTTTTCATACAAAAAACTTCCAACTATTAATAATATTGCAAATCAAAATTTTCAAACAAATATTTTGTGTATTAAAAATATCCTTCTGAAATTTTTTGTTTCTGAATATAAATTAGAACTTTAAATTTGCACACCGATTTTTTCGTTAAAAATAATTAAAAAATTTTAAATATACAAAAAATACCTTTTAAGAAACCATTCTAGAGATTTTAAAAATTTTGTTTGCATAAGATCATATAGCATACCTTTTCTTTAATCTCAAACTATTAATGAGTTGTTTTAGTATTTTATAGAACAAATTCCATGCTTTTAAACATTTTTATCTCAGAGCATCCATGTTTTTATTTATAGTCCGATCATCCTAGAAACAATTTCCCTATGCAGGTACATAAAATATCGAAGTTAAAAGAAGTATACAATGTTTTTATGTTAGGTTTCAATGATGGAGCAGAATATAAAATCACAATCTATATAGCGTCTAAGATAAAATGAGGGTAAAACTGTAAAAGGATCGAACAACTAAATTCTAAATGGTTGGTGATAGAATGCTAATTTTTTTAATTGATAGATATTAAAAATATAAGAAGTTATATAATACATTTTAATTTTAGAAGTTAAGAGTGCTTAAAGGTTGAAAATGAAAAAAATAGATATTTAAGAAATAATTCACCAAAAATCCGGATTATTTTGATAAAATTTAAAGGCAATAAAAAAACTGACCAAGTTTCAGGAAATGTTAATGAAATTCTTGCTTCAATCTCTTATATATTAAAAAATAATATACTGTTTTTAAGTCATTTTTAAAATAACACATCACAAAAATAATGTTGACTTGGATTTTTGAGCAAAATTTTGATCTTTTAAAATATGTTCCGTTTTGCATTCTACAGTAAGTTTAAAAACACTTTTTATCTCTGCAGTTTATGAATACAATTGGTAATCATAAATAAAAATTATTCATAGTTACCAATTGAAAAACTCGTTCAGTAGTTCCACCACGTAATATCTTAAGTATTTAAAATTTATGAATATGGGTTATTCTCTGCCAACTATGATTTAAATAAAAAAAATTTAACTAAAACTGAACGGAAACAATTTATTGTGGCTTTTTAAAGTCACGGTATCAAATCCGTAAAAGCTTTTTAAGAGACAAAAAATATAGTGAAATGTACTAAAACTGGAATACATGATAATGACAATATTTTTCTTTTTACTTGCGATTATAGGTACTATAAGGCAAGTTTTGGATTCGTGCAAAAAAAAAAATTTGAGATAACAATCAAACATGATATTACGATGATAGAGAACACCAAAAAAGTGGGTGACAAAATTCTGTCTGTCTGTCTGTCTGTCTGTCTGTCTGTCTGTCTGTTCGTCTACAGCCTAAACGGCTCGATCGATTTTCTTCAAACTTGGTACTTAGTGGTTTTTGGTGATTCTGCCGGCACGTTTTTTTCATTTTTTTTTTAGAACCAAAAATAACGGTACCTGTCATACATTTTTTTTTTGGCAAATTTACATAATCGTATTTTTCTCAAAAACTGCTCGACAACTTTTCTTAAAAAAGATTCAATAAATTTATTTTAGTAAAGGCTTTCTTTGGGTGGAAAACCATTTTTCAAAAATGGTTATTAATGGTACCTCCCAAGGAACCATTTTTTAATTTTTGATTTTCTTCCAAATGGTATGACCGATTTCAATTATTTTTTTTATACAGAAGCTTCCAAAAAATGTTAATAGTTTTGTGTACCAACATTTTTGAAAAAATATTTTTTGGATTTTTAAAAAATATTTCAAAGTTTTTTTTGGAAAATCAAATATTTCGAAAACGGCATCATAGATTTTTTTGAAACTCGATATTTAAGACTTTTTTAGTACTCTCTAAAATATTTTTAGAAAAAATTTTACATTTATGAAAAAATAACGGTACCTTCGATACAAAAGTGAAAAAACCGCAAAGGAAAATATTTTTTTGCTTGAAAACGACTCCTACGATTTTGATTAAACTTTTTTCATATACTAAAATTAGTACGATCTACCATCAAAAATTATAAAATTTTACACATAGCAACTATTTATTTTGAGTTTTCTCGTTATCAGCTTAACGAATTTAAATGAATTTTTTTATATACAAATTTCAGATAAGATTAAATAATATTGCATATCAAAATTTTCAAAAAAATAGTTTTTGGATTTTTAAAAAAAGTTTCAAATTTTTTTTTTGAAAATTCGATATCTCAAAAACGGGGTGACAATTTTTTTTCAAATTTTGTTTTTATATACACATAAATATACAGCTTAAATCTGCATACCAAAATTTTTTCTTAAAAATGTTTTAAGAATTTTATATATAAAAAATTAATTTAAAAAAAAACCGCTCCAATGATTTTAAATTTTTTTTTCCCATACAATCATATTCCATCATGAATTAAGATGGCATACTCTTGTTTCACCTCAAACCTCAAAAATTCAAAATAAAAAAATACGTTCTATGACAGGTACTATTAATAGTTGCAAAGTAAAGATCGTACTAATTTTATTATATACAAAAAGTTTAATCAAAATCGTAAGAGTCGTTTTCAATCAAAAAAATATTTTCCTTTGCGGTTTTTAACTTTTGTATGAAAGGTACCGTTATTTTTTCATAAATGTAAAATTTTTTCTCAAAATATTTTAGAAAGTACTAAAAAAGTCTTAAATATCGAGTTTCAAACAAATCGATCATGTCGTTTTTGAAATATTTGATTTTCAAAAAAAAAATTTGAAACATTTTTTAAAAATCCAATAAACATTTTTTCAAAAATTTTGGTACACAAGACTATTTATATTTTTTGGAAGCTTTTGTGTAAAAAAAATAATTGAAATCGGTCGTACCGTTTTGAAGAAAATCAAAAATCAAAAAAATGGTTCTTTGGGAGGTACCATCAATAACCATTTTTGAAAAATGGTTTTCCACCCAAAGAAAGCCTTTACTAAAATAAATTTATTGAATTTTTTTTAAGAAAAGTTGTCGAGCTGTTTTTGAGAAAAATACGATTATGTAAATTTGCCAAAAAAAAATTTATGACAGGTACCGTTATTTTTGGTTCTAAAAAAAAAAATGAAAAAAATGTGTCGGCAGAATCACCAAAAACTACTAAGTACCAAGTTTGAAGAAAATCGATCGAGCCGTTTAGGCTGTAGACGAACAGACAGACAGAATTTTGCCACCCACTTTTTTCGTGTTCTCTATCATCGTAATATCATGTTTGATTGTTATCTCAAAAATTTTTTTTTGCACGAATCCAAAACTTGCCTTATAGTACCTATAATCGCAAGTAAAAACAAAAAAACACTGGACACAAAGAGTCGCAGTTAGCAGAGCATCACCCATATAACTTTTGTGTTTTTTTTGTTTAAGTTAGCACGTTCAAAATCTAATAATTATTTTCATACATATACATTACTTACACGCTGTACAACCCCCACACGGTAAATGATTGTGATTTTATATTGTCATCATTTTAACCAAGATGCTGCAAAACATTTTATGCTTCATTTTCCTTAGATTTATCGGGTTAGTATATATTTTTTAAAATTCTAAGATACTTGAACATAAGAGCAGGTGCCTACGTGCGACCCAGGTGGTCACTTTTTTTACATGTGAAATGAAGGGTGAAATTTTTTTACTCGAGATTTTGCTTGTGCGATATTTTGATAAAATGCAGGATTTCGATAGTGTGAATTTAAGACATTCAGAATTCTTTCATAAAGTAAAATATCACATCTTGAATTTTTTGACAAAAAAAAGCAATCGCCAAAATTAAAAAATTCCGTAATTGTGTGAATATTTAGTTTCGTTTCAACAAAAGTGGAGAATGATTCCCTTACAATAAGCATTATAAATTAAAAACGAGGTCCCTGGAAATATCTTCTGTTGAGTTTTTGAGGGGAGTGGAGGAGAGGTAGCTAGTCCGTTTTTTTTTTAATATGCCTAATTTTGGCATTGTACATTTTAAATGTTGGATGTAGCTAGGCTAGAGAGTTATAATCCATTTCATGTGCTGTTAAGTCAGAAGTGCACAAAATAAAAATTGTTTCCAGTTCCAATAAAAGGGCTCTGAACCTTTAGGATCGAATATATGGGAAATTAAAAAAAAAACATCTAACTGGTCAGAAAAGATCAAGTAGCCCTAGAAAGCTTGTAATCAAGACTTAATGTTGCTCAAAGTCACTTGTGATTTTTGGCGGCTCATTAATGAGAAATTTGCAAAAAATGTATACTATCTGAAAGATCTCTAGATTCATATAAATGACCGGCTGGATTCAGTAATTGGTCAGCTATAAATTCTTTCTTACAATATTTTTCAATTTTTTTTTCAAGTCCTTATAAATTCATGAAAAAAAAATGTATGGCTGACCAATTACTGAAACAAACTGACCTTTTAAAAACCTTAAGAATTCGATTGAGTTGAAAATTTCAAAAAGTTGTTGTCGTGAAGTGCAAGTAAATAATTTTTTGTTTTCAAATTTTGGTTTAGATGACGCTTAACACACATATTATAAACATCGTTGCATTAAACTGAAGAAGCCGTTTTTGCGGGTTTTATAGAAATTGTACACTGTGGCGTATACGTACTTTTAACCAGAACTATACTAGACTAGGCAAATCGCTGCTCATAATCATTCCACCCTTCGCTGTGTGGCATGTAGGTTGTGTTAAAATGTTTATTGAATCTTAATAAACATAAAAAAAAATCAGAGAAAAAACTACGATAAACTTATAAATGGATGGAGACTAAAAACTTTTGCCCATTAGAGTAGAGTGATAACAAACTTAGACAAAGGTAGTCTATTACGCTTCATAAGAAGCTCCAAATGGTTCACCGAGTGAGGAAAAGGGTTTCCTAGATTCATGTGGTATCACAATGGACCAACTCTTGGTCTAAGTGTGTCAGTCTTCACGACTGGCAGCCACTTCAACATAACCTAACCTAGAGTACATAATTATAAAATTAAGCAAAGTTTTCCCCAGGATAAGAGAAACGAAATGAAAATTTGGAAACTTCATTCAACTTCTGCTCAAATTTTTAGGAAAAATCTGAGAAAACAACTTAAAGTAGGAACGTGTATTTGTATGAAAAATATCAAGTGCCACTTGTTAAAGTTAATTGATTGGATTGGGTATGATAAATCGACTTCAAAAATATAGACTCCATAGTCTTCGATTTTTATAATCTCGACAAAAACATTTTGACTGGCTGGACCGACTGATAAGAAAATACAAACATATTTCATCAACTTTTTAAAATGTTGACTTTCAAAATATTGACAGTAATTGACATTTAGTGAGTCGAGATTTCTACAGTCTACATTTTGGAAGCCGACATACATTTAAGAAGTTGACATTTTAAGAACCGATGCTTTGACTTGGTCAAAATCTACGCTTGTAAGTCGATATCTTGCTTGACTTTTTCAAGTCGAGACTCAAGTGACGAAATCTTATAAGTTAGAAAAAACACCTCGGTATTTTAACCTCCAAGAACTTTGATATACCTACGTAAAGTCGCCTTTAAGACTAGTCGATTTTTTTTGTCGGTAATTCGTTTGAAACTCTAAACTCTAAACCATAGATTTACTTGAATATAAATGATTTCTATAGAATTATACAAAGAATTTTTTAAAGGGAGCGACAAAAGAAATTCAAAGAATTCAAAATAATTAGGAAATTATTATTGTTTTTTATTAACTTATCTTATTTTAAAATTGAAGACTTAGTAACCATTTTGTATGACATTGAAGTTCAGGAACAGTTTTGTTGAAAAATAAATTGCTGTTTTGTTTAACGTTTTAAAATTTTCGGTTATAAGCTTCAGCTAGGCCATCAAAGTACTTAAATACAAAATATATGAGATTATGGTATGTAATAACACATATCAGCTCATATGAGTAATCATCTACAACACATCAACTGTCTACTTTATAGCTCGCAAGTTTCGATTTTGTTGTTGTTATTATTTATCTTGAAGAAAAACAACAAAAAACAACAACAAACTAATAATAATATCGCTGAGCAAATAAAAATTACTAGCTAATACATCCATGTTAGTTAAACCTCATAAAAAAAAAAAACTTCCCAAAGTCAAGGTGTCGCTTCTCCATGTACTTTTACACGCCCCTCCAGCGCAAAGTATCTTTCTGACATTGCGAGCATATACTCGTTGTATAGAGATACCTGTTCCAACTTCGTCTTTGAACTTCTCTTCAGTGCTGCTGCTGCTTACTGTTTCAACACCAAACTCGATCGCAGCTATTTCAAACTAACCAACGACGAAGTCTCAAAGTAGTTGTCTTGTAGAAGACGCCCGGCGACGTCTACGTCTACTTTGACTTCAACTTCAACGACGTCGACGACGAACGACGACGACGCGACGATAAAGACAGAGACCTCAACCATGGCTGGGTGATCTCCCAAGATAGCCTAAAGATCATGATGATCATATCGTGTACCAACCGTTGGTTGAAGCTGACTCTATAGACCCAAGCTAAGTGCATTTACTGTAATGGTAAACCTTGAATTAGGAACAATAATGGAGTGCGGTATTACTTGTGAAGTAAGACCCATTATTTAGGGCTATTCTCTTTGCTTAGCTTTATTTTTTCGTCTCTAATAGTTCAGTTCACATCTCTTAGCTCACAGTATATGCAACTTAAAAGATGTTACCTATGCCATGACGTAGTTCAAAAGCAAAAAAAATATTCGTAATTACTATTTTTTGTTACTATAAGAGTCAAGATGTCTATAAAGTTGTTGTTGTTGCTGTAGCTGTGGTTGATAAGAAACATTTTTTTTGTCTGTACAAGACTCATAACACGAGCAAGTTGTGTAATTAAATCGACTTTTGATTGTTGAGTGCTTATACTAAATTCATTTCACTTGGCGAGATGTGTAAATTAAGATGAGGCTAAAGGTGCGGTGGTCGGGGCTCTATACAACATTATCGTTTGAATTTATTTAGGTATTCAAATATACCTTGACTCTGAGTCTGAGATTATGCCAATATGGTTTTTAGAATAGAGAGACGAACAAGAGAAAAAAAAAAACCATTGAGTATTTTGAGCTTTAATTAAAAACTTGCCTGAGGGTTTTACTGTGGGTCCAATTAAAAGTGGGTATTATAGAACAAAATACATAAATGAGTCGTTGAGATTATTTTTGTTTTTAATTAAACGGTGTAGGTTTTAACCTGGAAAGTTATCTTTATCATTTATTTTACTTCTATGTCGATAATTTTGAATTTTTAATTATTCATTCTCCTGAGGGACCAGTAAATATTGCGGTTAAAATATATGTATTTTCCGTTTCTTTAAATTAATCTGGGAATGTATTTTTGATGGAAAAATATTGAGATCGTTTCGTTTGTTATTAAGTTAACATTTCATGGGCAGTTAAAGGTAAAATATGCTTAAAAAATCAAAACGTGGTTTCCGTAATTTTCAATTTTCTCAAAAGCTTGAAGACTTCTATCTGGTTTTCAGTGGTTGATTTAGAAAAGATGGGAAAAGCATAATCGAAATGTAAAATACATTATTTTTTAGTTTTAGAAAAACTAATAGTTACCTATTTTTTTTTTTTAATTGAGTTCGAATGAAATTTTTTAAATCTTTTCATTAAAAGTGATTTAGAAAATAAATATAGTGAAGAAAACAGCGTTCTGGTTTTCAAAACAGGCACAATCTTCTATGGTAAAGTTTATTATAAGTAAGATATTTTTTTTTTGCAAAAGCAAATAAGGTGTGACTTAGAACTAGCAAGCATTGTTTATTTAATTCTAATACAAATTTTTATTTTTTTTTTTATCTTTTTTATATCATCTTCATGGAATTAAATCATCAACATTTATCACACACACAAACAATATTCATAAATGTACAAAATCATAAACCATGGATACAACAATATACATAAACATCATACAAAAACCAACTCATTGTGACGGCACATAATTAATTATTGTAATTCATCCTAAACGTAAATAATTTGATTGTGTTAATTTATAATTTAAAACAAAAATCACAAAAAAAAAAATAAAATTTATAAAACTTTGCTTCGAAATGTGGATATACTATACATAGATCACGTGGCATTAGTTGCAGCAGCTCCACCGAGCTATACACGTATGTACCACTATTTTCCAGCACATGTGACGCACCCATTTTGTTTTTATCCACAACCCCCACCACCGCCACAAATAAATCCACCATTACCACCGACCCTTAAGGCACTTGGCAGCTCTGTAGCGTCAATGACACCAGCACATTTAGCACAAACCTTAAGGTATCCAGGTAAGGTTTGTATATCCCAATGTCACTAAAATTATGTAATTAATATTTTTTTGTTTTGTATTTTCTATCTTAATCTTAATTTTTTTTCTTGAAATTTTTAACACGTAAATCTTTATTATGGCTTTTGGAACTATTACGGGCTTTTAAAATTTCTTTGGTGTTTTTAATAATAATAAAACATTTTTTGTTACTAATAAATTTAAAAATAAAAAATTAAACTACACATCTAAAACATTTATGAAAAATAAACCAAAAACTTACTTTGATAAAAATACTGTACAGACATTTTTCAAAATGAACTACAGAGCTATCCAATATTCATTTTAATCTTTGATAAAATCTAATTTATCTTGAGTTTCATTAAAAAAATTGCTAATTTATTTACGATGATTTGAGCTGAACAGTAACAAAAACATTCATCAGTAGCAATTATAAAGACTTAGACCGGAAGAAAATAAAATAATCACTTATTGGAAAAATAAATTAGAAATCATTATTGTAATTATCAGGAGTTATCAGTAATTTATCAGCTCCTTACAAAAAATAAATCAGTTTAACCGAAAATGAGTGACAAATTATCCTCTGTAGTACAAGGAAAATAGACTTGGAAGGCTGGTTTTGGTCATTTGTATACCCAGAAGAAGGGTATTCGAAAAACTACACCTCCAAGACCGGAAAAAAGTTAACGAAAAATTTGTGTGCAATGAAATTATCTTTAAAAATTTGTATCCTTCTTTAAGAAACGATCTTAAATACCTACATAGTTTGTTTGATGAAATAATAAACCACGATCCGAAGTTAAACAGCCACGAAGTTACTTTTAAAATTCCCCACCCGCACCAAAGGCTATACAAAAAAACAGGGGAAAAATTAAATCTTAAATCGAATCTATTACAATTTTAAGTATTTTTATTTCGTGCGTAGGTGTCAAAACCTTTAGATGGCTCTACGAGGATAGAAAACGCATGCTCATAGGAGCGTGAGGTTTTACTGCATAAATTCTACTCGTCAGGAATGTCAGTGATCATTAAAAAATTCTTAATTTCGTCCCGAACAGTGGGAGTCCTAAGATCCCTGTGAAAATCTTCGTTTTTTATATAACATGGCGCATTTACAAAAAGGGTTTTAGGGTTTGTAAGTTATTTAAATTAGCATCGCGATTAGCATCGCGAGTACAGCCCCAGAGATTTTGTATACTATAAGTTCAAACAGCTTAAAGTACCTGCCTGTATAAAATCCACTTATTATTTATCAATACTGAGCTTAGAACATTTCCCAAGAAACCAGTTTATATACATACATATTGTAATTCTAAACTTATTCGCTTTATTTAAATTCTCCACTTATATATTTCACAAAATAAAACACTTTACTTTTCTTACTACAAAAATATTTATTGTTCAACTCTGAAATTAATTCACCAACTTTACTTTTCACTTTGGTATCACAATGGGCCTATTCTGGCCTAAGTGTGTCAGCAGTTTTCCTTGCAGCCACCTTAGCCTAACCTAACCTAACCTACTTTTCACTTTTATTACAACCAACTTTATTCAATCACGATTAAAAACAAACTGTGTCTTTTACACTTGTTTGACAAGCTCTGGATGTTACTGAAATGTTATGGTATCTGCTTCTAGAGCATTTCGTAGGGGAAACTTCGCATAATTTCCCTTTCTAAAGCTTTTATTTTGACATTTATCACCAAGCTCACGAAAGCTCTCCGTTGGGTGGTTTGTATCAGGTATAATCCGGAAGATGGCGCTTCTTCATTCGATAGTCGTTTTGGTTCATTTGAGGGTTGTTATATGTAGTATAAATGTGAAAGTCATTACAATATCTTCATTTTTAATTTACTTTTTAATTCTTCGCATTTCTTTTTTTCGTGATGCGGCTTTGATTTTAATTTCGCGTCAAGAATAATTCCCAGATATGTATTTTGCTTCATTTCATTTGCAAAAGGAACACGATATAGAGAAGAACAAGTAATTTATTTATTTGTTTATACGTAAAGTCCACGGGGACTGACTTAAGCTTAACGGACTTATCGTGTCCACCATGTCTACTCATAAACATGACATCTTCAGAGCGTTTTGCAGTTAAAAAGTAGCTTCTTAAATCCCTTTACTTACAACAGCTAGTATTGGAGTATCATCACCAAACCTGGCGATTATAGTGTCATTTGTTTGAAGCATATGACGTGTAAATAGAAGTTACATTATGTAACTGGACTTAAAAAAAACCACTTCCTTGTATTACCCCGGCCACCATTTTTTTTAAAGCTCTTTGAAATGTGAATATTCATTTCCTAATGTCTTTTTTCTAGATATTCGTTTAAAATTTTATAAAGTCCTTCAGGCAGAACTTCTTTTAATTTGAATTTGAGGACTTCGTGCCCCACTATGTCAGACACTTGCTACATATCCAAAATGGTCAAATAGATTTTCTTATCAGGCTCTTTCGATATCACATCAGTAATTATAAGTATATGTATATGTATATACTTGATCAATTGTTGAATGCTTGCTCTTAAATCCAAGCTGATGTTTGAGATTACAGGAAGAAGCGAAATGAGCCTGTAAGACCTTTTTTCATAATGATGGTTTGCCAGGGTTGGAATCGGCTAAGGTGATTTGTGATAGCTGACAGTCACAACACAATAGCAAAATTATGGTAATGTGACTATCAACTATCACAAATCACCTTAGCCGGTTCCACCCCAGGTTTCAAAACCATTATAACTACCACAGCGTGTCATTGGCTTGGAACATATCCAAGCCTTAGAGTGGCAATTATTATGAAGGGTGATTCACCTTAAGTGTGATAAGAAGATGAAGCGTGTAGGTGAGGACGAGACATTAACAACATCGTATTTCGTATATGAGGGGATCTATTCCCCACCGTTTGGGTGGGAGTGGAAATGTTCTTAAATAATTGACTTAAAACAGAAACAAAACTTATTTAAAAGCAATGGTAACACGAACAAAGTTTGATTATACTTTTTTGTAAGGCCAGGAATCTCCTTTTTTATTTTGTTTAAATAAAATTGTTTTAGTGAGCAGGTTTTGAAAAAAATATTTGAAAAATTGAAATTAAAAAAATAAAAACAATTTCAAACAAATTTTTTTCAAAATTTTACGCAGCTAAGTCTAGTTTTGTTTTCAAAATTCTATGCTCTCATCAATTGTTAGTTAAACACTTAAGACCTTATGGTTCTAGGATTTTTTATTGTAATTTTAAGTTTGAAAATTAATTTAAAAAAAAATGTTGTAAATCCCTTCAGCCGATAATGAGAAAATTCAAAATGAAAAAAAAAAAAACATTCTATGACAGGTACTATTAGTAGTTCCTAAGTGTAACAATTTATAATTTTTGGTAGTAGATCGTACTAATTAAAGTACATATACGAAAAAAGTTGAATCAAAATCGGAGGAGTCATTTTTGAGAAAAAAAAGTATTTTACCGTGCGGATTTTTAACTTTTGTATGGAAGATACCCTTATTTTTTCATAAATGTAAAATTTTTCTAAAAATATTTTAGAGAGTACTAAAATAAACTCTTAAGTATCGAGTTTCAAAAAAATTAAAAAAATTTTTTTTTTAATTTTTTAAAAATCCAAAAAATATTTTTTTTTTAAATTTTGGTACACAAAACTATTTATATTTTTTGGGAGCTTCTGTATAGAAAAATTATTGAAATCAGTCATACCGTTTAAAAATTGGTTGGGAGGTACCATTAATAACCATTTTTTGAAAAATGTTTTGAACTCAAAGAAAGCCTTTACTAAAATAAATTTATGGAATTTTGTAAAGAAAATTAGTGGAGCCATTTTGAGAAAAATACGATAATGTAAAATTGCTAAAAAAAAATTGTATGGCAGGTACCGTTATTTTTGGTTCTAAAAAAAAGAAAAAAATATTTGGGCATAATCACTAAAAACCACAGCAAGTTTGAAGAAAATCTATCGAGCCGTTTAGGCCCTAGACAGACAGAATTGTGCCTCTATCATCGTAATATTATGTTTGATTGTTATCTCAACATTTTTTTCTGGCACGAATCCAAAACTTGCCTTAATAGAACCTATATAGTATATAGCAAGTAAAAAGTATAACTTTTCATTGTAAGTTTCATAGTTGTTTTGTAATAATTTGTCAGTCTGCCTTAAATCAATTAGAAAATTGTTCCTCCCACCTAAATACTCTCCGTCTCCCTCCCCCCCCCTTATTCACTACTATTCACATTTTGAAACAACTTAAGGTAATCTGCATATAGGAGATACCTGCACCCTCTGAACAATAAGGACAAGTCATTTATAAATAATTAGAATAAGAGAGGGCCAAGATGGCTACCTTTGGGTACCCCAGAGGTGACATATATTTGGCGAGAAGTGACATCACAAAAACTTAACACTGAGTACGTTTTGACAAATAAGACTCTATCCACTTCAGTAAGTGTGCATACTTTTTTAATTTAAACAGAAGTAAGCCATGGTCAACTTTGTCGAAACCTGGTTCCCTTTTTCTATTTCAAGATGGTTATGCGCGAAGCATAATCGGTAAGTCGTGGATCTACCCTTAAGGAAAGCAAGTTGATCCACATTGATGGCCAACTTCAGCACTAGACTTAACTTATCAGTGTCAATTTTTTCAAATAATTTTGGAATAACCGACAAGATAGCAATAACCCCGGTATTAAGTAATATTCGATCTATCACTATTTTTAAAAATTGGTGTTAAAAAAAAGAACTACGCCACTTTTTAGGAAAAACACCACTGGAAACCGATTGAAAAGTTTAAGCAAGGGTTTGGCAATAGTTTCTGCAGTTTATTTTTGTTCAAGAATAGTGGTGGAACACCATCATGACCACTGCCTTCTTTAACATTAATCGATTTGAGTTCACGAAGAAGTTCAGCAGTTGTTATTGACAGAGAACTCAGATTGATATTGCTTTCAACAATTTGATTGAGAACTCAGATTGATATTGCTTTCTAAAATTTAATTGAAACCATTAACATCAAATATTTTCGAGTCTGTATAGACAGTTTCCAAAAAATTAAGCAAATAATTCACATACTCGTATATGATTTTCATCAGAGCAAACGCCTTTTTCTAAATGCATGGTAGATGGATAGTTACTAACATTGCGTTTAAAATTTACAAACTTATAAAAGTAATGAGGATTTTTTTAATGATAGATCCTATTTCAAAAAAGTATCTATCATAACCTATTTTGTCGTATCTTTTAAATTCATCATAGTGTCCTAAAAAAATTTCATAATCGTTGCAATTATCCAAAGCTATCCATTTGAGATGAGCTTTATTTTTTGCGATTTTCTAAGTTAGCTCTTAGTATATTACTTTCATTTCAGCTCTGAAACATAAGTGTGTTCTTTTCTTTTCAAACAAATTCCAAACTAAGTTTTTGTTTCCAGAAAATGTTCGATGCGTTATCAATAGACTTTTTTATGAGCTTGTAAAACTAAAGTGATCTCAAAAATTCATAGTAAAAACCTTGACTGCTTTAATACTTTCCACACATAACTAAGTCCAGTTGAAGCCAATTGAATATATGGTCGAAAATTAGGGTTTTTCTTGCAAATGATTTGGAACATTTCAATTTTGTCACGAATGTTTTATACGATTAGAATTGAAATCCAAAATCAAAACTCCTATTCTTCTTTTTTAACAAACAAATTTATTTTCTCTTTCCTTTTTTTCCTCTTCTGTAGAGCACGTTGCTGCTTTCCTGGCCAGTTTCACAGTGCAAGTTTAAGATCTGCGTTTGGTTTAAACTCAAGTTCACCAACTTATTCGGTTTTAAAATATTCGTTAAAACTTTGAACGGCTATTATTCTGTAGTATGAGTTGAACGACAGTATTCTGCCGTTTAAACTCCAGCTCAACGTTTGGAACCCTGAAATACAATCGTTCTCGAACCTGAATTAACAGCTGCCATTACACAATAGTCTTCATTTCGACTGTGTAATGGGTACTTAAATCAAATTGTTAGATGATATTGAATTTTTCTACAGATTTCAAATTTCGAATCATTGTTTTAGAATGAATTCAATAACTTTCAATTTTTATATTGCTGTGATGGAACAATTGAAATTTTTTTGTGCACAATTTTTGTACAATTTTTATCTGAATTATACTTGAAATCCAATAGGAAAACTGAAATGCTGCCAAAGTTGCATTACAAGTTTAATCCCAAATTTGAGCTGAAGTTTATGTTTAGCTGAACTCAAGCTTAGACTTACACTGTGAAACTGGCCATTAATATTTTAAAATATTTCCTGTGTTTTGTTTAAGGTATATATACATACATACTAAATTAAAAAGTAGTTGTCTTCTTAAATAATGTTTAAAATACATCTAGAAAGTCTTTATTTAATCCTCTTCTTGATTATTCTTTCAATGACGTCATCAAACAATCTTATCAGCTTAATACTTACCTCAAAACTTATCTAAATTACTCTTCTTAGTTCAAGAGTCCGCAGTATACTTACAACTTAGGAAAACCTTATATGAATATTATTAACCATTCAATTTGGCAACACTACAAAATCAAAAAAAGTTTGTTGTGGGCTCTTGATCTCATTTATCTAACTTAATTTCTCCAAACCTCCTTCACTCTCTCGATCTTTCAGTTTTCAGCTCCAAATATAACTTTCCAAAATACATACAACCATATATACTACTAAAAAATTTTTATTAAATCACAGCTTCCACTATGATTTACAAATGTTTTTTCTTTTTTTATTATTTTTCCTTTCAGGCCTATTTATACGACCCGATGAGATCAACTTATATACCACACTGGAACCCACACTAAGCAGTAATCCCAATGTTTATTTCCAACGAAGTGGAGGCGTTCATCCAGGAATGATGTACTAATAGCTTATTTTGCATTAAGAAAATCTATTTTTAAAACGAAAATTTTAATCGCGCAAACTTAAATTGCTTGCACCGTGATCAAAGGGGAATATAACAATTTGCCTTTAACTTTAAAGCTCCTAGGGAGTATAAACGGAAAATTAGAGTTATGTAACAAAATAAGAAACTTCTTTGATTTTATATTAAGATACAAAAAAACAAACAAAATTAATAATTATCTATAATATTGACAAAAATAAGCAACAAATACATAACATAAAAGACTTTTCTCATAGACTTAAAAAAAATGTGTTGTTCATAGCTATACTTTATGGTTAGAAAACAAAATTAAGTTAGATTTTATTTTATAGAAATAAATATAAGAAATATTAGAAATTATATTTTTAATTTTAAGATTTAATGTTTTTTTTAATTTTTAAGTTTTAAAACTGCAATTTATTGTAATTTCACTTGAATGCATGTAAGATTTTAGGTTACAAAAAATAAATTATGTATATATAGTGCTAATAATTTTAAAATTTGAATTAATGTTAGAAAATAATAAAACAATTAAATTGAAATAAAAATGAAGGCCTGAAAAAATGTGCGTTTGTTTTTTGTTTTGTTTTAAAAGTCAAGATTGTGATAAGAAAGAAGGTAAGCATTAAAATAAGTTCAAAATATGAAGTCTGACAGCGTTCTGCTCGAATGATTCAACTTCAGTTTTCCAACTAATTCAAAAATCACACGCTGAGTTTATTTTCAATAAACGCTTTTAGAAGTTTCTAGACGGTAGCAGGTGGAAGTAAATTAATTCGTTAGTTGACAGAAATTTTATTTAATAACTAGATGACCCGGTCGACCTCGTTCTACCTAAAATTGATTTGTTTGCAACTGTGTATTCATAAGCGGAGCCTGGTGAACATTGTATCGCCTTAAAAAATGCAGTTCATGGCAAACTGCTGATTCAATTGTTGCGGAAAAATCTACCACAACAAGTTTCAACAGCTTATTCTCTTTTCCTTTTCCCATGTTAGCCTTCCTTCCCAATGTGGCTCCAAAAGCTCGTAGAGTCATGTAGCAACCTGGTACCCATCAGTCAGAGTACTGCTCTTAGAGGATTTTGGAAAAGCAACAAACATTATGTCTTTGTTTTTGAAGTTGTATGACATTAAATCTACACGTACGAGTACGATCCATAATACACTGTGTGCCAGGCGGTCCACAATATAACCTAAATGTGTGAGACAGGGTAGTCCACACGTACAATTGCGAATTTATTGGGTGACGGGCGGCCCACATTTACAAAAGTAAGGATGTTGGTGTGCGACAGCTGGCCTACACGAACGATTCGTTGAAGGTATGACAGGTGGCTACACCTACACAAACAATTCGAATCTAGTGACAGATGGTCAAAAAGTTCATCGAATGTGCGACAGATAGTTAACCCATGAATTTATTACATGACGAGTACCACAGTACAAAAATCTAAGGTATTATACTGCGCAGGCTGTCAGTCGAAAATAAAAAATGGCTGTGAGCGTGAGGAAGAAGACACACGTAAAAAACAACAACAAATAAAAATTGAAACTGTCAGAAATAAAAATGGCTGGGAGTGTGAGGACTTAAATACACGTAAAAACAACAACAAATACTGACATTTGACACAAATTTTGATATATGCGCAGAAGAAACACAAATCAAAACTCTAATGATATTACCTTTAATATGTGTACTGTGGACGAGTACGACCTACAACTCATGATCAATGACATGTGTGACACCTTGTTCACACCACCCTAAACTTAGTATGGTGCCCAACCTAAAGTGTCTTATGGTGGGTCCACACTATGCCATCAACATTGTTTGTCAACATTGTCGATCAACATTCTAGTGTGTACGTCAAAAACTTTCGTAGCAAGAATTTCTGTGGATTGGAGTTGTCTGATCGATGCGTCAGGATCCAACCGAAGGGTTCAGGGTTTGAATCCTTGTGGTACTCAATGTTTTTTTATTTTGTGTTGTGAACGATAAAGTTAAAACGATATTATTAAAATTAAAAACTTATTCACAACAAATATTGCATTTTTCTCCTAATAAAAATTGATTAATAACGCACAAAACCAATGAATTATGTTCATGAAATTAAAACCCTACAAATGTTTTTAATAAAATGGAATCTTTTGAACAAATTTGTCGATTGCTTTCCATTTGAATCGGGTTACGTTCGGGTCAACAAATGTTGATTGGCATTGTCGATCAACACGTCTACACTTACTCAACACTGTTGATCAATGATGTTGATCTACACAATTCAACATAATGTAGACGTGGCTTTACACTTCCTCTTTTTGAGAAAAATGAAACACTATTTGCATTTTAAAAGGAGCTGTCAAAGTAAATCTTTTTTAATCTTTTTGTGTTTTGGAAACACCTAATAGATTTATTAAATCTGAACTGAGATAAACCTTTGGTGGAAACATAGCATTAACACACAAAAGAAAAACACTTTGCGACGTGTTTCCCTATCCGATCCCTTAAAATTCTACGTGGGAATTTACCGGTTTAGAGTAGTGTTTAAATTTCGTGAAAGTCATTGGATCCTGTCTCATCACAGCCAGTCTGGGCTGTGGACTTTGTTCATGAATGTTTCGCTTCTCTTAAGACCAATTGAATTTGACGGAGAAGGGCTGAACTCATTCACTAAGCCACTGTTGGTGTTCATATCACCAACATGAAAGAAATCACATGTGTAGCTGGGTTCGATAACGGCGAAAAACAGGGTGTTACAGTTAGACCTAGACAGAATACCACCACGGATTAAAGATCAGAAGAGTATGAACATATGGTCGATTGGATTTTATTCGTAAAAGTTTGGATGGTGTTTTTTTTTTTGAGAAAAAGAAAAAGTGAAAATTTATTTTTGATTTTTGATTTTATCGAGTTTAATAAAACAGTAGTGTTGAGAAATTCCCAGTTTGGGAAATTTTAAAGGGAAAAATAGTGAAGCTATGATTTTCTCAAAGAGGAATGAAATTATTTAAAAGATTCAAAAAGAATTTTAAAGTAAAATGTTCATACATTAAAATGACCATAAACATTTTTTCGTAAAAATTACCTCAAGAAATAAAATAACCCCAAATTCAAAGACGCATTTTTTTCTATCAAACTTTAGATTCGAATACCTCAACAACGTGACGTGCTAGAGTCATTTCAAGGCCAAATTCAAACTCAGCGCATCAAAAACCATCAGAAAGGTATCTATTGGCTTATGTTCAAGACAAAAATTCAAATTTTGTCAAGCAAAGTAGTAAATTAGTGCTTTCGAGTGGATTTTCGGAAACAGTAAAAATATTTCAATTTTTAACTAGCGCTTGAGTCCAAATGGGTTTTCAAAGAAAAAAACCTTGAACAGGTATTGCATGGATATTGCTTATAGGTACTTTAAATTATTGTACTTTGATATAATTCACTAATAATTGATAGTTTTCGAGCCATGTAAAAAACTCCCAAAATGTAATTTTGCATAATCTTTTGCATTTGTTCCATGTTGCGTCACGAAATTTTAGTCGCAAACCACAAATTTGAAAACATAAAGCAGGGGGCAAGTAACCTATCCCACAGTTTACTCGCTAAGCACACAAATTGAATGAACTCTTTACAAATAAATAAATATAATAATATCTTCTAACTGATCCCTCCTATGAAAAAAGTTGAACAATATTTTTTGTAGACAATATAATGACACATAAAGTAGGTATAAATTTATCTTTGACAACATCGTCATTTGTGAGTAATAAGCAAAAAACAAGATTTTTTTAACTTTTGGTGAAGTTTTTAATATAGTGATATCTTTGGAACTATCACTCGTAGAAAAAAAAATTATATTTTCTTGTAGAAAATTTAATAGAGTAAAAACTTTGTATGAAGTTGTTTTCGATAGCAATCACCGTTCATGTGTTACAGGCGAAAAACAGACATTTTCATCAAATAACGTTTTTTTTTTTTTAAATGGCGATATCTCCTAAACGATCAATCGGAGAAAAAAAATGCATTAACATTTCTTATAGAAAATAATATGATTTACAAGGTTTGTATGAAGTACTTCTTGATAGAATTTATCTTTTACAAGTTATAAGCGAAAAACAATTTTTTTGACAATTGACCCTGAATAACTTCTAACGCGCACACGATTTGTCAATGGACTTTTGAGTGAGTATTCCTTACACCAAAATAAAGATTATTGCATTTAAAAACCTTCACTTGGATTTATTCCGCAGTGAAAGTACATTTTGCCTGGGCTAGAAATGATGTACTCACAATAACCTTTCCAACGATTTCTCGTGTTGAGAAATGGACCAACTCCCAAAAATGTTCGCCCATTCTCCCTTACATTGTAAAGGGTGTTTTTTTAGACGTGTGGTTTTCAAGAAGAAATAAAACGCATATAATTTAATGTTATGGCCAATAATTTAGCTTTTTTATAAATATAAGGGTTTGCCATTATGTTTTAAAAATGATTTTGGGCAAGTGGCTGCCGCGGCTGGCTCGAATAAATTCCACCCGAGAGGCCCAATTTTCGGCCACCAATTTTCGACGCGATGGCGGATGGACTCATTCGGGTCTTCTTCGATACTCTGCTCCACATTAGCAATAGCGTCTTCGGTGCGCACTGTACGGCGCGGCGTCTCTGAGGATGCGCATTATCCAAAAGTAAACGTGGTGCGAAACCGATCTATGGTTGCTCGAATTACCGACTCTGCTGGGTCATTATGTCAACCGAATAGTGGACGCAGCGTGCGATGTGCGAACCGAACCATCATTTGGTAATAAATTTGCACGATTTACAAACGTTGTTCAGGAGCAACGGCCTTTTCGATTGGCAATCTGGAACAGCGATTCGATACGTGTGAACGCTTCTCATTTCGATTCTGAAATCAAATTCAGAACAATTTTCTGTTCTTTTCAGAACAAGAACTGTCATTCTGTCCCCAATCGAAATGGCTATAAGTCTATTCGTTATAAAATGGCAAACCAAAATTATAAATCAAGTGACAGCTGTCAAAAAGAGCAACTCCGAAAAAATTATTGCCAGATTGAAAACCACACGTCTAAAAAACACCATTTATTTATATCATAAATGAAAGGCTTTCAATTAGTTGCGAGGATTGCTCAGAGAAGAAAAGAGATATCAGGAAGATTTTAAAAGTAGAAAACTATTTTAGAAACCATTAAAAATTCTGTTGAAACAAAACAGCAAAAAACTTTTTTTTTCATTTTATAAAGGGAATATCTTAAAAACGTCATCCAATAGAAAGTATATTTTGGTTTCTGTAACAAAAACCTTGTTGACCAGTGTTATCAATAAAATTAACCAAAGGGGAGTGCCATCTACATACACGTTAAGACAGTGTGAGTGGAATCCTAAATATATTTTTTTGTTAACATACCAACCTTAACATAACAAGAGCTCGTATCTTATCTAACCAATATTTTCCTGAGTTATATCCATTTTTGAACTCCGTGCCTAGTGCTAATAAAGGAAAGACCACTATTTGTCTTCACTCTATAAGCTCATATTTTTTTTTGAAATGTCATTCTCATTTGCCCCTCGTTTAAATTGCTGATGCTATCGTGCAAATTAATGTTTAAAACAACATTCTTTTCTGCATTTATATAGAGAACTTCCTTTACCTTTTCTAACGGTATCCTGATGATGAACACCACACTAGTTAACAACATTGAAACGAAGGCATATAATAACGCAAATAACATCATACCTAACCTATACCTCGACCAATTCCGGAAATCTGCAAAAGTCCAATATAAGTTTATAAATCAAAATCAATTTAACAGTTTTCAATTAATGAAATGCATGATGTAATGCAAAAAGCCTGTTAATACCATCGCATTTTGTATATGCGACAGGACAGCGCAATGAAAACCAGCTGACGCCTCTTGTTGCTGCGCCTGCGCGCACGCTGATGCCACGCTGAAGCACTAGTTTAAGGTTAACTTGAGCATCATCATGCTGCGATCAATTACCACAACGCGTCCACAACATATCCACTTCCAATTAAGCTTCACGCGTGCACGCAGTGCGTTTTGTTGTTTTATAGTCAAGGGGGTGCTGTTGACGATTGGAAAATTATTTTTTCAATAATCTTTTTTGTTTTGAGATATTATTCATGAAACTCTCTGCTACTACTAATAGTCAGTTGTATGTAACACTTCACGCTTGTTAATTGACACCAGGTACCAGGTTTAATGAGGGAAAATTGACCAGAGTTTCTTCCTTAAATTAAGAAACTGTTTCAGTACATTATGATCCTCGATATTTCTGTGAAACCACATTCTAGGTACTTTTTGTCTAAGCTTTTCTTATTTCGAATGATATTACTCGAATTTTCTTTTTTAATCGACCCATTTTCCAAATTAAGTGCGATTTCGTTCAAAACTTCTCAAGTTGTTATATTAAGAACAAGAGTATGAGCTTGTTTTCACTTCAAAAAAAGAGGATCTTTGGTCTTTTTAAGTCCAACAAGTAATCAATTTTTTATCAGATGTTAGTAAAAGTTTAAAAACACAAAAATGGATTCTAACGTTAAGCATCAAAAAGTACAACTTTACCTATCAGACTATATTTATCAGTTGCCACTTGCAAGTCTTGTTTCTAACATCATGAAGCTTATAAAATGCGTTAGTTGCCGTTAGAATCTGCCCTTCTGAATGATAGATATGCAGTTAAACTAGTTCCCTGCAAAAAAAGAAATAGAAAAAATAAAATAATCCTTATGCATATCCCGCCTGTAAGTTTATTTCTTTTTCTATTTTTACCACATTTTGAACTCGTCTCAGTTCTACCTAATCGCTTATAAGTTGCATTGCACCGCAGATTGCACTCGTAGTTAGATAATCTGAAGTGGTCAGAGCTCAGCTATATAACATTATATGCAAATTTATTTATGTGTTAATGTTAATGAGTTTCATTCATAAAAAAGTCGTTAAAGTCACCGTTTTATATTTCCCTTCCAATCAGAATGTAGTGTCTATGTGTAGGTATGGTACTCTATACCATTTTATTTATATATATGCTGATGGAACTTGGGCTGTAAGTACCTTAACAAAACCAGAAAATAGTAAATCAGAAGAACTCGAATTATATCTTCGCGTGGCGTGGTGGATGGAACTTGCTCATTTAGTTCCTTTTTTTTTAAGAAGCCTGCATTAACTTAACTTGTTTGAATGTTAATTACTAATCCAGGCTCAGAGTGACTTGATTTCTGATTTGAAGACAAAATTAAACTGCTGTAACAAAACTCAAGAAATTTCGAAAATTTGACCTTTTATGGAGTATTTCTATTACTCTAACGTTTGCTCCTAATTTCAAGTCAAAATTTTGATATGATTTCACGATCATGCAACCAGACTTTGAAATGATTTGAGTATGGAAAATGATTTTTTTTACTTAGTATGCTCTTATTTAATGGTTGGATTTTAATCCGGTTTTGTGGTAAAATGATTTTAGATGGAGTAAATTCCCAGTAATTTCTAAAAATTAAGTCTATCTCGGATTTGAGAAGAAGAATACAAACGCAACCTACCCACTCAAATGGCACTATTTATGTTTTTAGAGACTATTCAATTAAATTTAGTCCAAATGTGTTCCACCCAGGTATATACTAGACGATGTTGGTAGGATAGAGCCCTTTGCAGCCCAACGTTGAGCTAAACTCTCTTATTATTGAGCATACGAAGCGTGCTCTGAGTACGATGCAAAAATGAACTCAGGGACCTTAATGAATGGAAGACAACTTCGACCTTTTACCTGGTGAGCGCAGCCTTCACAAAACGACGATTGATAACAGCCTCTGACAGGAAATTTACCTGTCTTCAGCCAATAAAGAATTCCACCATCCAGTAATGAAGAGGTCTATCTATTAAGAAGCTTAAAGATAACATAATGCCACTAACGATATTTATGGATTCAGAAAACACTAAGGAATCAGATATGTTTTAAGAAATTTAACTGCTACGAAAATAGTAATTTTAGGGCATTGGGAGACACTAAGATCGAAATACACTATTTCCATCAAAATAAAGTCTACGTCCCCTATCTGTCAAGCCTTTAACTGTCAAATTCTATTGAGGGAAGGCTACAATGTCGATGGATTTAAAAACCTCTAAAAAATCTTAAACTGTCAGAAATCAAGTCGCTTGTGCTCGAATGCCAGAAACGATAAACTATTTCACCAATCAACTAATTTGCTACTAAAATTGGAGGCTGCATGATTCGTGTCAATGGGGAAAACGATGATTCATACTGCATTCCAGACAGTGTGATGAGAAGTGATTCTAGTGCGCCAAAAGTCGTTTCAAAATAGCCTCTAAGATTCATAATTTTTTCAGTGACTACTGCTTAGACTTGTGCCTGAAAAAATCCATTGTCTGCTATTGTAAAACTCGATGTACATTTTTGTTATTCGTCATTTCAAAAATTATTTTCAAAATATATATTTTGCTTTCATAAATGACTGAAAATCACTTAGAACACATTTTCACTGTGTGCCGTTCCAGACGGAATAGTTTTGATTTCTGTAATAAGGTTCTTCACGTTTTCTATTTGTTGGTGTATTTTATACAAGCTTATTAGCATCATGGTCTTAATTTTCTATATTTCAGCCTTTTCTAATTTTTTAATTTCTCATGCTTTGAATTTCTTTTGGAAATTCGATGCCCAACTCAGTTAAGGGTTGCAGTTTTTCCAAATCCATCTCATCTTATGTATCGATAGCTGTGAGATTGGGATTTGGCAAAAAATTGTAGGTCCCTCCATTCCTTCCAACAACACGCACACAGGAATGAGTTGTAAGTCACTATGCCCTGGTTCTCTACGAGGTATTGTGTCACCAAATTTATTTATTTTTATTTATAATATAAAATTTAAATCAACCCTAATTAAACGCATGTATATTATTCTATTGTTATACTAAAGTTCGAACCTCAGCTCTTTCGTTTTGAGATATAATGATCATTATAAGGTATAATAAAAATCGAAAGTTTTAGGCATGGAATATCCCAGGGCTGCCAGATGAATGCCTCATTTTAATTAACCCAAGACTTGTTCCGTGAATCAACACTAGGTAAGTATTGGTGGATACAAAGAACCTTGAATCAAGCGAGGCCATGGGCAGTTAACAAGTACGAATGTTGCATAAAACTACATCCTTTTTTCAAAGCTGATTTTTTAAATTTTTTGAAGAATGATGTCATCAATTTATTTTGAAAATTGGCGTTTATCTACAGTGGAGCCTAACTTAAGCGTTGGAGGTGTTAGCAATATCGTGTATTTAGGGCTCTATTTTACATGATAGTCCAAGAACCCAGAAAGCTTGGGTTCAACTAGACACCCATAAATAGCTGTATTTTTTGACATGTAATTTCAAAGACCATCAAATCGTATCTTAAATTGTTGGGAGTTTTTGCACGGTTGCACCACCTCCGTAAGTCATACAGGTGAGGCGGTATGACGACTGTGATTTTTTTGGATTACCCCATCATCATATTCTTTTGTTTGATTATATCATCGAGTTTATGTTTTATTTTTCTGTAAATCAATACTCTTACCCTATAGATCAAGTAAAACATAATTTTTATTCATAACACTGCGTGGTACACATTTACTAAGAATATAAACTCCAACAGTAGCCATAGCTAGAGTAGTTTTTCCACAATTGAGACTACCTATCAAGATTATGTGCATAGAAAAGTGAAGATAGATATTATAACTTGCTTCAAAGACGGAAGGGTAAGTAAAAGAATCTAAGCAGAAGCAAAGCAACAACAACAAAAAAATTGTACAAAATCGAAAGCACCTGGAAATACAAGTTCCACACACATAATACTCTTTGATGGCAGAAGGGCAAGAAACCACGATTCTACACTTGGGTGCACACTTCGAACAGCAGCAAAAATGCATTCTGGTAGAAATAACTTCCACTTCAAAGCAAAGCCAAAGCACACAATATCACATCCTATTACGGCATTGTCTGGAAAATTTCGCAATTTGTCAGACGGCGGCGCGGCGGCGATAATAATTACTGCTGCATTGGTCAGTTCAGTATAAAGTGAGGTAATTGGTGTGGATTGTCGTTGTGTTCGATCGGTTAGAGCAAAAGAATAGTAATATATATGGTGCCGCCTGTAACGAGGCGGAAGTCAATTTTAGTGAATTGAGTTTGTTATTTGACTTTTTCTGCCAACCTATATTTATACAGATTATAATAATGCACTGTGCATGCACGTGCTATTTAATGCTATAGTATTGAAGTCAGTGTGCAAATAAAATACAATATGTCACAAAGAATTATGATGGAATAAGGTCTTGGATTTTTTTTTATTTTAGCTAATAGAGTTTGTGGTAAATTTTACCATGAGTTTCAATAGACACATAAGGTTCCTTGATTCTTTTTTCTTCGAAATCAAATTTGAAAACATTTTTCATTAAGCATACTGAAATTTCGTTGATTTAAAGTAACATTTTGTGGCAATTACTGCATATTAGCAAACTTAACGGTAGAGAATTGGAACAGCAACTTTTATTATTTTTGTAAACTCAGCAAATGCATAAAATCTAAGAAAAACTGGACACAAATATGAAGTCAAACTTCAAAACATACCTGGAAAACTGGAAAAAATGTATGGCTGACCAATTACAAAAAATAGCTGACCTTTTACAACTATGAAGTGGCCTTTCAAATTAAATACTTTTTTTTATCACATAATTAACCCAAATTAGTTGCCAAAAGTTTTTTTGTGACCTTGAAACGGACTTTTAATTCATAGATGGTAGACACTTTTTGGGAATTTCCCACAAATGAGATGCCAAAAATCGCGCGTAACCTTGCGGTGACCTTGAGAAGCTGTAAGCCTTGATTGGAAATTATCTAGGGCTGACCAATTTCTAGGACTAGTTGACCTTTTCTAAAAAATTACTGACCAATTAGATGGTATTATTTTTCCCAAATTTGCCATACATGAGCTGACGTTCAGAGCCATTAGTTTATTTGTATTTTTCCGACACAGCAACAACTATGGTAAAAGTGGGAATTAGTTCGTTTCGTTAAAAAATTAAAATTATTTGGTTAACTTGTAGTTATTATTACGGAGTTCAGATGCCAACCAGAGATAAATGTACTGTTAGGAGATCTTTAACAAAAATTTTTGATTGTGTGACAGCAGCAGTTGGGATGTAATTTTGGAGGTTTACCGACTAATTGTTAGCATTAAAATAGAAATGGAACACCAAGCAGGGGGAAGTAGTATATTGTGAGAGTGCATGCCAGGAACGTGTGCTTCACCCTCCCCTCTCATCCCCACTAAGCCTTCTCTATACGGGAGTGTGGTGTTCCTCCGCTTGCCATCCACAAATTTGTGAACCACTTTCATTTTAATGCTAACAATTATCCACAAAACTACAGAGCCGCAAAGCTACAACGCAACTGCTGCTATCACACAATATAGAATTTGGTCATTGATTGTTCAAAAAAAGTCAACTAGTCTTTGAAATTGATCAACCGTAGCAAACTTTGAATCAAACTTTTAATCAATTTCCAAAGGTCACCTGCGATTTTTACCATCTCATTTATAGGATATCCATAAAAAATGTATACTATCCGAATGATCACTAGATCGTGATAAAAAGTCAGCTTTATTGAGTTATTGCAATTCTTAAATTTGTGTTTGAATACCCTACAAATTACCTTGAAGGTTTGTGATGCCCTTAACTCCATCAGAATTGCTCTAAAATCTTTTTCACCTTAGATCACTTTTTGTGGTCTACTTTTTTCGTAGTAAATAATTCGACTGTGAAAGCAGTGTAAAGTAGTTTTAAGAACATACCTTGGTATAATGAAATATTTTTTTTTTGGTCAAAGCAAGAAAAAAATAAAATGCACGACTGGGTCGCACGTACTTGCTCTTATGTTCAAGACACTGCGAGTTTAAGAAAATTGTATATACAAACATGGAAATTATGAGAGAAAAATGTAGAGAAGCATGAAATACGGCACTTTAATTAGCTAAAACAACTCTTTTGACAAGTTGAGGTGAAAAAAAAGTATGTCATCTTAATTCATGATGGAATATGATTGTATGGGAAAAAAAATTTTAAAATCGTTGGAGCGGTTTTTTTTTTAAATTAATTTTTATATATAAAATTTTTAAAACATTTTTAAGAACAAATTTTGGTATGCAGATTTAAACTATATATTTATGTGTATATGAAAACAAAATTTGATAAAAAATTGTCAACCCGTTTTTGAGATATCGAATTTTCAAAAAAAAAATTTGAAACTTTTTTTAAAAATCCAAAAACTTTTTTTTTGAAAATTTTGATATGCAATATTATTTAATCTTATCTGAAGTTTGTATATAAAAATATTCATTTAAATCCGTTAAGCTGATAACGAGAAAACTCAAAATAAAAAAATACGTTCTATGACAGGTACTACTAATAGTTGCTATGTGTAAAATTTTATAATTTTTGATGGTAGATCGTACTAATTTTAGTATATTAAAAAAGTTTAATCAAAATCGTAGGAGTCGTTTTCAAGCAAAAAAATATTTTCCTTTGCGGTTTTTTCACTTTTGTATGGAAGGTACCGTTATTTTTTCATAAATGTAAAATTTTTTCTAAAAATATTTTAGAGAGTACTAAAAAAGTCTTAAATATCGAGTTTCAAAAAAATCTATGATGCCGTTTTCGAAATATTTGATTTTCCAAAAAATTTTGAAATATTTTTTAAAAATCCAAAAAATATTTTTTCAAAAATGTTGGTACACAAAATTGTTAACATTTTTTGGAAGCTTCTGTATAAAAAAAATAATTGAAATCGGTTGTACCATTTTGAAGAAAATCAAAAATTAAAAAAATGGTTCCTTGGGAGGTACCATTAATAACCATTTTTGAAAAATGGTTTTCCACCCAAAGAAAGGCTTTACTAAAATAAATTTATTGAATTTTTTTAAAGAAAAGTTGTCGAGCCGTTTTTGAGAAAAATATGATTATGTAAATTTGCCAAAAAAAAATGTACGACAGGTACCGTTATTTTTGGTTCTAAAAAAAAAATGAAAAAAACGTGTCGGCAGAATCACCAAAAACCACTAAGTACCAAGTTTGAAGAAAATCGATCGAGCCGTTTAGGCTGTAGACGAACAGACAGACAGACAGACAGAATTTTGCCACCCACTTTTTTGGTGTTCTCTATCATCGTAATATCATGTTTGATTGTTATCTCAAATTTTTTTTTTTTGCACGAATCCAAAACTTGCCTTATAGTACCTATAATCGCAAGTAAAAAAACACTAGTCAAAAAAATTAAGGGAATAAAATTTCTTTGAATTGTTGTTGGTGTTTTTTTAAGAGATGTATCTTTGTCTTTGTAATCAGAAGTCATATTAAGTTGAAACAAAAAGCTTCATGTTTTGTTTCGAGATTTGTTTACAAAAAATTATTATTGAAGTGCCGTTATTGCACTATTGCAAGAAATTACCCAAGACAAAAATTGTTCTGTTTTTTTTTTTTGAGACCAATAATGGATTCAGCTTCAAATCAATTTATTTTTTGTCGTACAGTTTCGTTGTGCATGGTTTATATGACCTTAAGCGAAAAAAAGATACTTTTAGCTTTGATGACCAATATCTCAGCAAATAATAATTTCATCAAAAATTATGTGAAAGTTTTGGAAATCTGAGTAAAGTTGGTACATAGTGGTTTTTGGTGATTATGCCCACACGTTTTTTTCATACAATTTTTTTTAGCAGTTTTACATAATCTTATTTTTCTTAAAAACAGTTGAGCTTTTATTTCAGTAAAGGCTTCCTTTGGATGGAAAACCATTTTTTAAAAATGGTTATTAATGGTACCTCCCAAAGAACCATTTTTTTAATTTTTGATTTTCTTCAAAACGGTACGACTTATTTCAATTATTTTTTTTATACAGAAGCTTCCAAAAAATATAAATAGTTGTGTGTACCAAAATGTTTGAAAAAATAGTTTTTGGATTTTTAAAAAATGTTTCAATTTTTGAAAATCAAATATTCCAAAATCGACATGATCGATTTTTTTGAAACTCGACATTTAAGAGTTTTTTAGTACTCTCTACAATATTTTTATGCAAAAATTTACATTTATAAAAAAATAACGGTACCTTCCATACACAAGTTTAAAAACCGCAAGGCAAAATATTTGTTTGCTTAAAAACGACTTGAATTTTCTCCTTGTCGGCTGAATGGATTTTGATGTATTTTCTCATATACAAATTTCAGATAAGATTAAATAATATTGCATATCAACATTTTCAAAAAAAAAGTTTTTGAATTTTTAAAAAAAAATTTCAAATTTATTTTTGAAAATTCGATTTCTCAAAAACAGGTTGACAATTTTTTTTTAAATTTTGTTTTTATATACACATAAATAAATACTTAAGATTTGCATACCAAAATTTGTTCTTAAAAATGTTTTCAGAATTTTATATATAAAAAACTATTTTTTTAAAAAACCGATCCAACGATTTTAAATTTTTTTCCCCCTATAATCATATTCAATCAAGAGTTAAGATGCCATTCTTTTTTTCCACCTCCTGTCAAAGAAGTTGTTTTAACCAATTTAAATGTAGTATGTCATGCTTCTCTACATTTTCTCTCATAATTTCCATGTTTTTATATATACAATTATGTGATATATGAGCAAGTACGTGCAACCCAGTCATGCATTTTATTTGAAGTTGTTTTAGGAAAAATTTTGCTGACCCTTCACCGTTAGTTTAAAATATTTACTAAAATACGACTTTTTATGGTCTTTCGGTTAATGTTTAGTTTCTTTGCAAATTCTAATTGTATAGCTTGCATATTGTTGTGCAGATTTGTAGACGTTTCTAACATCAACATTCCTGTAAATTTCTAAATTGTTTCAGTGAACCGAATTTCTTCACCAAATTTTCAAAGTCTTACAAACCAATTAAAGGAACAAATTGTGTTGTTCCTAAATATTTTATTAGTCGTCATCAAAATGAATATAAAAACAGCAATCCCCGTCAACTTTTTTCTCAGTTTTGCATTGGTTAAATTCTTTTTAGACTTGAAATGAAATGAAAATTACATTTTCCCAAAAAATTAAAAACAAAAAAATTGTTTAAGTTTTATTGTATGAAAATTTTTCAAAATTTTGTTTGATTATTTTTGGAAAAATACGATATTGATAAAGTTTTTTCTGTGTGCTAAAACTACAACGGTCTACTTAAAATATAAACAAACACTGAGCAACTATTCATTATTGAATGAACGCATTTATTAAATTTTAAGTACAAATGGGTTCGGGAAACACTTTGACGGTACAAAAAATAGTGACAATAGAATAGATGATTTCAAGGAACTGGGAGTTTCAGGGCTTGGAATAGTATGGAGAAAGAGGGGAAGTATTATCGCTGTGAAAAATTATCTAACAGATAGAGAAACACTATGGAAAAAAAACAAAAAGACGCAGAACCAGAGCAAACCAATTGTAGAAAAGTGGTAATTTCTGGAGAATACCTCGTATTTAACACTATTATTGCACAGAATATGGTCAAAAGAAGGTATATTAGCCAGTGTTTTGACGATTTTGAGGATAATTTAAGCCAGTGGTAACACCCAACGTAAGAAAAGGAAAAAAGAACAGTTTTACAGCGACGACACAAGGAACTTCATGTGAATTTCGCCAGGGACCTTGTTGCTTGGAGCAACGAATGGAAATGGGTTGTCTCTTTGGATGAACACAGGTTCAATCTTGACGCATCCGATGGTTAGAATTTTAATTTTTATGATTTAAGAGAAGAGGAACTTATTTTGACAAGTATTCACAGTCGTACGTCAGGATCTATGGGTCAGGGTACTTTCACTTATTATTGAATAGTTAAATTGTAGTTTATAACTATTAAATCTAACGGAAATAGTTACAATGGTCATACTAAAAAATGACAAGCATTGTTTAACCTGTACCTTGAATTTTACAATAAGATAACACCTCTATCCACGCATCCAGGGTAGCCAGAAGCAGGATTCAGTCGATAAACGAGGAACTTTTGCCATGGCCATCCTATTCACCGGACTCAAACATCATCGAAAACTTTTGGGCCAGGCTTTATCAAGTATTTTATGATGCTGGTAGATAGTTTGAATGCATAGACCCTTTAATCGAATCTATCTGAGATGCCTGGAGCAAGATTTCACTTGATTAAAAAAAAAAGCTGTATGACGCAATTCCAAACTGTCTTAAGGTCCTAATTAAAAGAAATAGTGGACTTACTCATTATTTATTGACAAAGAATAAAATAAATAAATGTTTGAAAACAAACAAAGTGTTAAAACTGTTTTTACTGAAAACAACCGACTTCTTTTACTGTTTTCGAAAGACTCCCTTGTCGTATCATTTCGGCGGTCACAAGCCCAAACATTCGCAGTGGATAATCGTCGGCACGTTTAAAGAGTCAGCACAATTCAACTTTTGTATGATTGCACTTTGATTGACCCAAAACAATATCCGTAAGATGATACCGAGTTGACAATCAAAGTGAACAACACAATTGAAGTGTGCTGAGTTCAACACACGACGATTTCCTCTGGTAGGTATGGGAGGAGACACAACAAAAGTTAAAATTTGGGTATTTTTGATAACTTTTAAAAAGATTTTCGAGTGGCCTCAATCAAGTGACGCAATTTTGTATATCATTTTTTGCAGTTCATTTATATTACTTGTGAAATTCCTATGGATTTTTCAAGTTATCCCTTCAACACTATCCTTTTTTATTGGGCAGTATGTATACCCACTCTTAGGTATCAACAATTTTCAGGAAAAATATTTCTCACAAGTATTTATCGAGAAAAAAACGATGGCGAAAATAGTGGCCTCAAACAAGTGACGCGCAGTGTATATTGATATAATAAAACACAATAATGGGCACGTTATTGTGTTTTTTATTTTATTCTACTTTATTTTCATTTAAATAATAAACAAAAAGCAAAATGTAAATCCCGGATTAATAAAACAGTTCAAGTGCATGAAGTAAACAAAAATTGTATAATCAAAATTATCTACAAATTATGAATTTACATCAGAATTGACAAAAATAGCTAAAACAATAATGTAATACATTCAAAGCAAACAACTTCGTAATATTTTTATATTAAAGCAATTCGCGTTTAAGCTTAATTATTCATTTCGATTTAAAAGTTCTCTCAACACGATTCATTATTTAACGTGAACCTATTTTTAAATAAGTTTGTGTTATGGAGGTGAGCTTAATTTTACTGAATGACTAGTTAAGTAAATTAAAATATATACAAATCGCAGTGAGTAAAAAGTAAAAAAGAAAACAAAATATTTTATTTTTAGGATATTTTAAAAAGAATCTTGCTGGCATTAACAGTTTTAACTTTATTTGTAAATTGTGTTTCATCGGCTGTATCGACAACAATTGAAGGTGTTACTGTAGGAAATCTAGATGGTAAAGTGAATATAAGATTATGTATTATTAAATTTTGCATATAAAACTCTTTTTTTTTTGTTTAAGGAAATATAAATTGTGATTCTATAATATGCCCTCAGGAAACAACTCTTTGTCATGTTAAAAAAATGTTCGATCCAAATGATGATGCATATTTTTTACGCATTAGAAAATGCATTGCCTCAAATGGAGATCTTCTAATGGAAGGACAGTTAAAAGAACCAACTGGGAGTTTTAATCGTACCATAAGTGTCAAATTTGAGCTTACAGAAAATGGAGCCAATATATCTTCAGACTCAGCATGATGAGTGTTAAAAAAATTGACGTGATACCTATTCTGCCGTGTTAAGAAGAAAAAACGTAACTGACATTTTGGCTGTATTGTGTTAGGGCCAGTTTTAACATCTTTGATATGTCTGCTATTTTATTCTTTAAAAATAAAAGCCCTAACTTGCTTTTGTAATGGCTTAAAACGCTTAAGAAAAATGATGTTCGTGCAAAGAACCATGCTTTTTAAGAAAAAATAGACGTTTTAGCACTCAATTTAAGAAAAAAAAAGTGACTACCATACAAGCATTAGTACATCTGATAAATAATCAAGGCAAAACAAAAATTATTCACTTGTAAATACGACAGAAAAACGCTTAACAAAAAAAACAAAAAAAAAAAAAAGATAGAGATAAAAACAGAAAAACACATTTATCTCGAAATGTCAAAAATACACTTACGTTTTTTCTTCTTAACACGGCAGTATTGTAATTATTTGAAAAATGGAAATACATTAAGAATTTTAAAAATAAATATTTTACTGAAATTATGAATAATATGAGGTTGTGTTTTGGAAAACTATGACTATATACCTTGACGGGCTATTAAATACAATACCACTCACTTATTTTTTATACTTGACCAGTGAATCCATCAAATTTCAATCAGTAATCATTAAATACCAAATTTCTGTCATAATTTGGAGTTGTTTCGATATAACTCTACTTAAGATATTTGATACTTTAAACTTATAAACTTTAAATTTGGCATATATGTACATAGATCTCATGTCTTTTTGTGGCTGACTTTTTACGCGCAGGTTTTTTGTACTACATATAAGAACTTGCCTCTAATTTTTAAGCATTTATGTTTTTTGTTGTGATTTCACTCCTTTTTGCAAATATTTTATTTTTCCAAGTGAAAACCAAGCCATACTACTCTGACAAATTTCATCATTCTTCAACAACCTAAATTTCTACATTTGAATAGTAGCAGAAAATCTGAGCAGAAAATCCTCAATTGTTTGATTTTTTTTTGTATCGACCTGAAGCCCTATGCCTCTATACTGGTTCTCACCACTATAAAAAAACCGCAAATGCACCATATAATTGATAACAATTATAAGAATTTAGGTGGATGCCACGCCCTCTAAGCGGAAAATTCTTAATTTGTTTACATTTATCCTTGTAAGAACTTCAAACCCTACCGATCAACCAATTTGTATCGTTCTAAACAATCAAAAGTGTTAATTTGGTGTTTAGCCTCCATGTTGTGTTTGTATAAATTTGTATTTGAAAAATAAAATTAAAAATTAAAAAATTAAAAATTTAAATAATTTGTTTAAGTTTTAAATTTTATTAGCTATTTATTAAAATATTTCACAACATTTGAATTATTATTTATTAAGCGACGCGTTTCGGTTTAAATAACCATCTTCGGGCTTATTGTGCTGACTCGTGGTGGTTGTTTGAGTTGAAGGTTGTTTGAGTTGAAGTTACTTCAACATCTTCGGGCTTATTGTGCAAACAAACACCACGAGTCAGCACAATAAGCCCGAAGATGGTTATTTAAACCGAAACGCGTCGCTTAATAAATAATAATTCAAATGTTGTGAAATATTTTAATAAATAGCTAATAAAATTTAAAACTTAAACAAATTATTTAAATTTTTAATTTTTTAATTTTTAATTTTATTTTTCAAATACAAATTTAATCAAAAGTGCTCCATTTAATTTTTAAGAATTTTTGAGAAAGTGAGTGGATGCTACGCCCCCTGAATGAGTAGACTTAAATTTTTGATTTTTTTTCTTTGTCGGCCATTCCAAAAATTTCGAAACCAAGCAACTCAATTTCAAATTAAGGAACAACATATATTTAAATATGCTAATATTTACAATATATATATATTTAAATATGCTAATATTTACAATATATATTAGAGTTAACGAAAATATTGTAAATATAAAATTTTACTTGTTGTTGTAAAAAAGGCAAGTGATCAAAAAAGCTCATACTTTATCTTTCGTATCTGGGCATTTTTGCCGCTATCAGTTCTCTATAAATTGTGAGGCAAATGGCGATGTGCAGTTAGGTTTTTATAAGTGTTTTCAATACACCACTTAAATTCGGAACTATTTTTCTGTGTTGTAAAAATAGTATTACGCCTCAAAATGACTGAACATTTCATGTCTTCTCCGTTACCGAAAAATGACTAAAGTTGGCATAAATGGTGAACGATATTAGTGTTTGTAAAATTATTCCGCATACAAAGCAAGACTTGAAAAAGGATTATGGTGGATTTTTTATAGATTTTTAAATCATGTCTTACTGTCTAAAACAGGGTAACGGAGAAGACAAAATTGCACTTTCTCATCCAAATTTCAACGACTCACAGGCACTTTTTTTTTTTAAGTCTGAATTTCTTTGATCCCTTTGCTTAAAATGGATCAAGGTTAATAAAAAAAAATATGTGTTAAATTTCATTGAAATCGGTTGACGTTTACACGTGCTAGCGAGCACTTGAAGTTTTTCATATTAAAAATATGGTGTTTTGACAGTATTTTACTCAAAGGGCCGGTAAAAGTGTAAACGTTGATGGAAAAACTTTAAACTTGGCAAATATGCTAAATACCATAAGGAGTATACAAATATATATTTTTTATTTTTGTAAACAACAGTTACTCCATTTAAAATAGCAACAAATGCACAAAAACAACGATTTTTAATTAAATTTTTTGATGGGGTTAATATTATGCTAAACTATTGAAAATATTTTTTTTTGATACTCCTAACAGTAGTTAGTTTATGTGCCAAGTTTAAAAATTTTCCATCATTTTTTGCAATTTTGCTGATATTTTGAGTAAAAACAGTGAAAACGCCATGTGCTCTGAATGAAAAATTTCAAGTGCTCGCTAGCACGTGTTAACGTTAACCGATTTCAATGAAATTTAAAACACATTTTTTCAATTGCCTAAATCACGTTTATCATTGATGAGAATAATTTAAAAATACGAATTTCAATATAACTGAACAAAAGAGAAATCTTTAATCGTACGTGTCTTCTCCGTTACCATTAGCTGTCTTCTCCGTTACCACCTTTCATATTTTTTTTGCTAGTAAAATGAAACTTGGCATTAAACCAAGGATGGTTTTTGATAAATGTTGGTTTTATGAAAGTGTGCAAAAAAAATCAACTTCATATCTTAATGGACGGCGCAGAATTTTAAACTTCAAGGCAATGGTCGGAAATCTCTAAATCGTACGTGTCTTCTCCGTTACCGTCTATTTTTTTGAATAAACTTACTAAATTTCATAATTTTTTGGTGAAACTTCTGTGTCGTGTACTTTGTGAGGAATTCTTAAAAACCACTAAGTTTCATAAAAAAATATTAATTTCTTAACAAGAAATACCTTACTACAAGCGTCCGATTGTCTTCTCCGTTACATTGAAATGGCCGTTGTATGGACTTCGAACCCTACTGCTCTGGCAATTTTCATCGCTCTACATCAATTGAAAGTCCTCGAGAAATGAGCTAGTGAATAATTTGCCGTTAGTTAGTCGTTAATTGGTTGTGACACTTTCGAATTTGTCGTTCAATGTTTTGGATGTCAGAAATTAGTAAAATCTTCTTATATCTGATGGTTTATGGCTGAGTAATTATCCGCTAATTAGTCGTTTATTAGTTGTTATAATTTCGAATTTGTCATACTATGTTTTCTGTGTTCCTTTACTAGAAAAGTGGTAAAAACTTATGAAACTCAATATTTTACTGCTTAACAATTTGTCGTTAATTAGTCGGTATTTAGTTGTGATAGTTCAATTTTTAATGCGATGTTTTCTATGTATTTTTGTGTGATTTGTTTTCTACGAGTGTCAAGTAAGCAAAGCTACTATCACAAAATGGGTAGGTTGATAATTTGCCGTTAATTAGTCGTTAATTAGTTGCAACAGTTTGGATAATTTTTCATTCAATATTTTCTATGTTTTTTGGGTGCTTTTCTTACTTGATACAACTCGAAAAGCTTGAAAAACTTCTTATACTTTATGTTTTATGGTTCCATAATTTACCATTTACTAGTCATTAATTAGTTGTAAAAAATTAAATTGAATTGTGCAATGTTTTCTATGTTCTTTTTTTAATTCTTCGTTAGCTTCGTATCAAATAAGTAAAACACTATTTTAAAAAGGGATTAAAACTGCTAATACTGAATTTTGTATGGCTTAACAGTTTGCCACTAACTAATCTTCAATTAGTTGTGATAGTTTTTTAATATATTGTGCCATGATTTCTATGTTTTTTTTTAATTCTTCGTTAGCTTCATATCAAATTAGCAAAGCACCACCTCAAATCAGGATTAAAACTGCTTATATCAAAAAGTGTATAGCTTTTTAATTTGCCTTTAATTAATAGTGAGTATGTTGTTACAATTTTGGAATTTTTGTGCCGTGTTTCTATGTTTTTTGTTTTATTTTCCAAAATTTTTCACAACTAATTATCGACTTATTAACGGTAAATTATTAAGGAATAAAATATAAAGTTTTGGAAGTTTTTACCATTTAAAAAAAAACATAGATAACATAGAACGACAAATTCTAAAATATCACAATTAATTAACGGCTAATCAACTGTAAATTACTAAGTCATAAATCACCCGGTATAAACAGTGTTTACCCCATTTTCAAGTGATACTTTGCCAACTTCATGTCAAGTTACCAAAGAACCCAAAAAACATAGAAAACATTTCACGAAAAATTCAGAATTTTCACAACTAATTGGAGACTGGTAGTAGAAAATTATTAAGCCATAAATAATCGGTATTAATTATCAGTTTTAATCCCTTTTGAGGAAGTGGTTTGCTAACATAATATGAAGCAAACGAAGAATTAAAAAAACATAGAAAACATTATACGATTGAATTCAATTTTTCACAGCTTATTAATGACTAATTAACGGAAAATTATGAAACCATAAAACATGAAGTATAAGAAGTTTTTCGATCTTTTCGAGAAATAGAAAATATTGAACGACAAATTCCAAACTGTCACAACTAACTAACGACTAACTAACGGCAAATTATCCACCTTATAATTTTTCATTTTGTGAAAGTTGATTTGCTAACTTGTCACACGTAGAAAACAAATCAAGCCGAAAATACATAGAAAACATCACATGACAAAATTGAATTTGTCACAACTAATGAACGACTAATTAACGAACAATTATTGAGCAGTAAAATATTGAGTTTCATAAGTTTTTACCACTTAAAAAAAAAAAAAAAAAAAAATAGAAAACATAGAACGACTAAAAAGAAATTGTCACAACTAACTAACGACTAATTAACGGCAAATTATCCACCAACTCATTTTTTGATTCGTCAAAGTTGCTTTGCTAACTTGACACTCATGCATAATTTCGATGATCTATCAGTGAGGGAGTGAATCAGTGAATCAGTGAGTGAGTCGGTTTTAGCGATTTTCAAAGTCCTATATCACAGGAACAACTAGTTCTAAGGAGATGAAACTTAGTGAGCCGACTGCTATTGACTAGCTTAGCATATTTTGCTAATTTAAAGTTTCTGACCTTATTGTTACTGAAGTTTGAGGGGGGTCGAAATCGCTTGAGTTTGTTCCTGTAAAAAGGGTGTAATGCCTCGAACTTGGCGGGGAAATATCGTGCCTTTTGTTTCAAGAATTCACATGGCATTCTTTTATCTCCTCAAACAATAACAGGAGTTTTTTTTATTATTCAAATTCTATATACTACTGAAATAAATCAGCCAAGTAGAGGACTTAGCATCGCATTAAGGATTGGAATTTTTGAATTATTGATTCAAAATAGCTTTTTATGGCCTTTAATTGTACAAATTGATGTTTCGTCTGGCTTACTCACTTGGACTCATCAGTGAAATAGTGAGGGCCAATGCCAAATGCAATTTGTATATTTATTATCTTTTAAATCCGTGTGTCCAAGCTTTTATGTTATGAGCCCCTGTGAAGTATTGCAATCCAACATTTTCAAAATTTCAATGCGAAACAACCCAAAACGAAATATGTAATCAATTATTGTCAAGAATTTATTGATATAAATGAACACGAACACACCATAATAGGCACATAATTTATTTAGTTTAATATTCTACTTTTTTTTTCATTCAAATATATAAAAAAGAAATGTGATTCCCAGTTTAATAAAACAATTCATGTGCATGAAGTAAATAAAAACTGTGTATAATCAAGATTATCTACGAATTATAAATTTACATCTGGAGTAGGAAAAAAATGATTTATTTTTAGAGAAAAATTGATATATTAAAGCAATATGGCGTGTAAGCAAATATTCATTTCGATTCAAAGTTCTCTCAACACGATTCATTACTTAACGAATCTATTTTTAGAAAAGTTTTTGTTTTATCATGGAAGTGAGTTAATTTTACTGAATGACTATAGTTAAACAAATTAAAACAGTCCACTCCCAATGAGTAAAAAGTAAAAAATTGAGTTCTTAGCCCGAAGATGGAGGTACACTCCGAAAGGCATCGCTAATCATTAAATTTAAAAAAGTTGTGATATTAATTTTAAAATTTTAAATTTAAATTAAAACTAAAATCAAATTTTAAAACAATTGTGTTTCATCTATTTATTTTGCTTTATTAATTTATTTATTCATAAAAGTAGTAAGACAAAAAATTTTCATAAAAATTGATATTAAAGTTAAAACTATCTTGAATTCGACATTTGGCTATTAACTTGAATGGAGGCTATGATCGCAAAAGTGTTGTAACCCAATTTTTTGTTAGCTTATTATTCATCTTTGATGCTAAGACGTCCTAGATAGCAATTGATGCATAAATATAAAAATGTTAGATGGGTTACACCACTTTTGCAAATTAAATTCTTACCAAAACTAAATTACAAAATAAAAATACAAATACGAAATTAATAATTTAATATTCTTAGGTTCTTTTAAAAAGTACCTTGCTGGCATTAACAATTGTTCATTTATTTGTAAATTGTGTTTCATTGGGTGTATCAGTAACAACTGAAGGTGTCACAGTAGGAAATCTAGATGGTAAGGTAAATATTAAATTTTTTTAATTAAATTTTGTAATTATGTAGCAAAACAATTTTATTTTTAGGATATATAAACTGTGATTCATTAAAATGCCCAGATGAAACAAAGTTTTGTCGTGTAAAAAAAATGTACGATCCAAATGATTTGAAATATTTCATACGCCTACGAAAATGCTTTGACTCAAATGGAGATATTCTTTTGGAAGAAGAGTTAAGAGAACCAACTGGGAATTTTAATCGTACCATAAGTTTCAGAATTGAACCTACAGAAAATGGAGCCAATATAGTTTCAAACCCAATATGATGAGTGTTTGTTTAAGAAATTGACGTGACACCTATACCTAATGTCAATCCAAGTTTCTTATCACAAAATTGAAATATGTTTAAAAATTTTAAATGCATAAGTAAATGTTTTACTGAAATTATAGATAAATGTAGAACAGTTTTGGAAAACTATGATTATAACCATACCAGGCTATTGAATATGTTTAGTGGCAAATGAGATGTAGGAAGTAACACTTGATTGTTTTTACGGGTTTTTTTTTACATACAAATACTTAGTATCTTGTAATAGTTAGTGCGTAGGACTGTCATGCCAAAGGTCTGGGTTCGATTCCCAACCACTACTATAAACAGAAATGTTTATTCTGAGGAACATCCTCTTGTGAAGAACTGACAAATCCTTCAAGAGTATCTGTTGTCACGAAAAAGTGCTTCTCCTCTAGCCGTTCGGACTGGGCACAAAATTGTAAGTCCCCTCTATTCCGCCAACAATACGTACACTGGAATGGTTGAGTGTTGTAAGTCACTAGGCCTTGTTTCTCCACGAGGTGTTGCGCCACAAAATTTATTTATTTTGTCCAAATTCTTAAATATCTGAGAGAATGATCACACTCTATTCACTGTTTAATATTTTGACGGAAGAAGAATATATATTCTGATGGATGGAGCCTCAGTATTCTCCTATTTACGAATAGGAGTTCCTTATCTCTAGTTGGCTGGAGCCATTGTATAAAGAATAAATGGTATAATATTCATCGTTAAATTTATTATTGGTTCTGCGCATCTATAGAAAACAAAAAACAGAAACAAAAACAAATGCTAGAGAATTGCATCACTCATTGACAAAATGCATGAGAGAGATAGGAAAACGACATGCGCAATATCATTATCATGTACTCTAAAAACCTTGGGATGGAGCATTACAGCTATATATAATAATTTTCATAAAAATATGTTACTTCTGCTGAAATTCAAGTTAAAAAATAGTAGTGAAATGAGAACCCAAGTGCTAACTTAGATTCCGGGGTGGACTAGGGCCTCAACCAACAAGCTTCTTCCAGTTAGCTCGTTCTCTAGCTAGCTGTCTCCAGTTTCAGACGCCAAGTTGTTTGAGGTCCTCTTCAACTTGCTTGCGCCATCTGTTACGCTGTCCTCCTCTACTGCGCTATATCCCATGGGTTTGGATTCAAGCACTTTCTGGGCCGCAGCACTGATCTACATTTGCTCTAGGTGAACCGGCAATCTCAGTTGTTAGCTTTTCACTTTTGTGGCTTCTCCATTCTAAATCTATGCAGACGGGACCAAAAATCACCCCTCTCAAAACAGCCTAAGACGTTCTCATCGAAAGGTTAAAGTGACCCCACCACTGACATCACACTTTATTTGTCCGATTATGTCTGCGTAGGCGAGAAACTGGACGGACTTTTGGAAGGTCTTCTAGTGTTGACTTGAGAGTTTTGCACTATTCTATCAAGAAAGATGCAGAAGAAGTCACATGACAGCGCGTTGCGTAGCCTTACCTCACTTAGGCCTTTCCTGGCCTAAGGTCACACTGATATAGGAACCTATCAGTTTCTTGACAAATGGCTTCAGGCGTTTACAAAGTATCTACGGCAGTGAAGATCTTGTATGCGATGCTAAGGAGACTGATGCGTCTGTAGTTGGTGCAGTCTAGAGGATCACCATTCTTCAGGATCAGGCAAACAACGCTGAGGTTTAATTCATCGGGCTATTATCCTCCGACCATATTTTGCTGTTTGTAGATGAAGTGCATACTCCTAACCAATTCATTGCCACCCGCTTTGAACTACTCGGCCACAAGGCCATCAGCTCCGGCAGATTTCTTAGACTTAAGTTATGATACAGCTAACTTTACTTCGTCGAGATGGGGTGGAGGGAATTGTTGGCCTAGGTCATTGAGGTAGAATGATGCAATCGGCATCGATGTTGTAAAATTTGCAGAAATGATTTTTCCAGATCCCCAGCACCAACTGAGATTCTATAACGATGCTCCTCTGATCATCCTGGCGGGCTTCCGTTCGATCCTTGAAACACTGCGAGGTTCTTTTTACTTTTGGGTAAGACTTCCAAACTTCATTCCTGCAATGGGATTCCTATATTTCTTGGATCCTTTTTCTCCTTCTGAGAAGCCAGTGTGTTCCTCTCTTCGCTTTTGCTCGTAGAGCTGGCAAGCAGCTCTGGTCCTTCTACGAAGTGCCGCTTTGTATGCCTGTTGTTTGGGTGCATGTATACTTGCCGGCATTTTTCGTCGAACCAGGGGTTTTGCTGTGCCTGTGGTGGTGGAACGAGGCCCAGTTCGTGGCTTCCTGGCAAGTCTTTCACTGGATCCCGATACTTGCAGTTGGCTGGTAGGACTACTGGTGCGTGAGACTCGATCGGAAAAGGATCTGTCAAATTCTTGTGACTGTTGCCGTTCGACGTCGAATTTCGTCACAGTATTTCTCTGTTTCGGCTTTGGTCGGGATATCCGTAGAATTAACTTGGCTACAACGAGGTAATAGTCCGAGTAAACGTTGGATCCTCGGAAAGTTTGGACATAATTGATACTGGAAGAGTGCCTTGCGTAGGTCGCATTGTGGTCAATCTGGTTGGAGGTTGATTGACCAAGATATCGCCATTTCTTATTATGTATAACGAGATGTGGGAACTGAGTACTAGCTACCACAACGTTCCATCCTGCAGCAAAGCCGATTAACCTGAGTCCGTTATCGGAGAGGTGGGGCGCGCAAGCTATATCTTCCGATTGAGCCACAAAAAAATATCTTCTCTTCCTAGTTTGGCATTAAAATCACCCAAGACAATTTTAAGCTGCATGTCTTGTCCAGGAGCTCGTAGAACTCGTCCTTGATGTCATCATCTTCCTCCTCTATGGGGGCATGCGCGCATATGAGACACATGTTGGCGAATTTAGCCTTGATACGATTTGTCGTTTGGTGCTCGTTCACATTGTTGAAAGTCAAGACTTCTTGCCTAAGTCTGCCTCTAACAACGAATTCATACCCCAAAAAGATGCTGCCTTTGTTGTCGGTAACAGTCGCCATAGTAGATAAGATATCGCAATCTTTCATGTTTCTTTCGCCCGGGCCATCCCATCGCACTTCTTGGATGACGGTGATATCTGCTTTGTAGCAGTCTAGGGCCTCCGCTAAATGTTCAGTTAGATGTTGTCTATAGAGAGACAGAACCTTCCATGTGCAGATCTGAAGTTTGTTGTCCTTATTTCGTTTACTGGGGTCCTCAACAGTAAATCCGTCCGTATCTGAGGCTTGTTGTTGCTTCGCAACTAAATAGCTTTACGTGGCCGGGAAGTGGAGGACCCTTAGTATGAATCCTCGTACCTAGTACTTCGTGGCATGATGGTAAGTGCGTGGGACTGTCATGCCGAAGGTGTGGGTTCGATTCCCAGCCGTGCCACCTAAAACAGAAAAGTTTTATTCGAGGTACTGCCTCTTGCGAGGAACTGAAAAATCCTCCAAGAGTATACTTGTCATGAAAAAGTGCTTCTCATTTAGCCGTTCGAACTCGGCAAAAAACTGTAGGTCCCCTCTATTCCTGTCAACAAACACGCACACAGGAATGGTTGTGAGTTGTAAGTCACTAGGCCCTGGTTCTCCACGAGCTGTTGCGCCACCCAATTTATTTATTTATTTAAAGTATGAATCCAAGGGTTAGGAGCCGGATTAACCGCTCCTTATAGGCCTGAACTCCGAATATGTCGTAGTAGGCCGTATAAGGTGTTCACTAAGTAGTTCAACCTAACTGGAACAGTAGACGTCACCATTGATTCCATCTGCCGTCTTGATGAAAGAAGAAGTGCCTTAGTGGGAACACTTTTGAGAAAATAAAGAATTATGTAAGACTGGGATTAAAGCAAATCCTTAACCTCACAATCTTAGTTAAGTAGCCTGGAGAGTGGTGCACTACGCTATATCCTTTGCTTAAAATATGCTATCTTTGCTGAAATTCCAGTTAAAAATAGTGGCAGGTGGAATTTGTTCTTAATTTTGCAGTTAAGGGTGAAACACAAAGAAAAATCTACTCAGATCAAAAAGTGGACCAGCCATGAGATGAAAGCAAATCTCGGTCTCATCCTCGAATACGTTAAACCACCTATGTATGCATCTCTAAAGCATACAAGATGAGACCGAGAATGTATACCCAAGTCTCATCATGCATCTTTTCGTTGCCAGCCCTGTACTAACTACCTTCTATAGTTTTGTTGCAACGACAGCTCTGGATTCTAAGCCCTGAATTAATTTTCATCTCCAGATTCCTTCCTTACGGGGATATAATATTCAGTTTTCTTATTCTTCTCCTTAAATTAAATGATTACATTTAATTGAATAAAAGACATGACGACTTGTCGAAGTGAATTTTAATTGATGAAGTGTAATAAACTGCCCGATCGATGTCTGTGTTTTGCTGGTTGCAATGTTTGAAATTCTAACACAAAGCAGATACATTACTGCGAATTCCTTGATTCGAAAGTGAACGTTCCAAGCATCATGATACCATTTATTCACTATTTACACGGATTAAATGGAATCGTATATGGATTGGTAGTTAGCTATAGATATAGATATAGCTATAGCTATATAATCGAGCAATAAAAATCAACAAGCGACAAAGTGGCGCAAGAATAATGGACAATGAGAAAAAGCATCGACGGACGGCTTTACCACAGATGATGACAAGGACAAGCAGCAAAAACGCCCAGCAATAGTTTGTCAACTATGGATGATGGTGGAGTAGAGTATATCGTGTGTGAAGGACGTCATTGATTGATCGGGACACGGTACGGGTAAAGGGATACAACTCTTGTCGTATAGAGAGTGGGCATGGGACGACACATCGACATCATCAGTGTGGCACGAAAAAAGAAAATAAGTTTGCATGACTATATGGTCCGAAGACTTCCTCCCTGCTTTGTATTTTTTTTTTTTTTTTGAAGTCCAAAGAACACATGCAGTTTTAACGTGTTTGGAATAATGACAGTTAATTACGTATTTTCTTCTAACAAAGTCTTCTTTTCACAAAAAAAAAAAATGAGAAGATAAAAAAGGAAAACAATACGTATCCGTACTGAGTACCGACGAAGTGCTTACGTGATCCTTGTTTGCCTAACCGTCCCCACCCGGCGCTCCACCACCGGCCAGACCATTTCGCGTTTCGTCATCGATCGATAGACCACAAAAGTGCAAGCACGTTTACTGACAAGCACCACGTTTTCTGCAAACTAACCACACCACACCACATCACTTGGCTTGGCCCCGTAATAGGAATACCGATGCAATGAGAGTTTAAACAGGCGCTTGTAAATTCTTAGGAAATTCCAATTCCACAACCATCAGAGCCTTACGCCTTATAATGACAATGACACAATCTTGTTTGTATTAGGTGCAAACTCCGATATTGAGAGTTTTCTTAAGAATATTCTACAAGACCATCAACAGGACCAGGGCCATATATCATCAGTAAATGAAGCTGAATCAATACCAAATGGTTTTTGACTTTGATGATTTGATATGCTGAAGAAGAGAGGTGAAATTTAACACAGTAAGTGTTATAGAGAGAAATACCTGTCGCAGAGATGTCACTGTAATTGCAATGTGCAGAAAGTGTGAAGTAAAATACTTAACTTGACTTAATTAAAGCATGCGCAAATGAGCGGGTTTGTGTTTTTTTTTTGTTTTCTTGTGAAAAATTTATTTTGAACTAAAACCACTTTTAGAAAGTATGCTGTGATTGTGTATTGAAAATGTTAATTTATAATTTTTTTCTGGTACTTAAATAAGTGAACGCGTGCCCCCCGTTGTAATACGTTGTAATAGAGATTTGATAAAAGCATTGATTGCCTGCAATAATAGGTCAAAAGTGTAAAAAACTTGAATTTAAAGAAGAATACAAAGCTAGCGATAGTCACAAGGTTGGGAGTATCTAGGAATTTTATAAAGTGGGTGATATAGGTACATTAGCCATATGTTATTAGAACTTTACTATCTACGAGTAAGACGGGCTCGATGAGCTGCTGTACCAAACTGCTGCTGTGAAACGCACTTGGACTAAAGTCACGAAAATCATCAATTTGAATGCTATTGGTTACTTTAACTGCAAAAAAAGTTACCAATAAAAGTAAACAATGAAAGTAACCAGTAAAATTAATCAATAAAGTAACAAATAGAAGTAACCAATAAAAGTAAAGTAATTAAAGTAGCCATTAAGAAAAGTATCCACTAAGAGTAGCCAATAAAAGTAACCAATTAAAGTAGCTAATAAAAATATGGAATCAGTAAAAGTAACCAAAACGTAACCAATAAAAACAGTAATCAATGAAAGCAACCAATTAAAGTTACCAATAAAAAAAGTTACCAATAAAAGTAACCAAAAAAATGCAGTGATGGGAGACTACACGTATGCATGAATGCAGATTCGTCGTGGAAAATCAGATAAGAAGCAAAGTTATCGACTTTAAACCGATAAGTGATCACCTGGCTGTGATCCGCATCAAATCTACTTTCCAAAAAATAAGCCTTATATGAGCACACGCCGCGCCGCCGCACCGCTCACAATGGAGTTGAAACTAAAAGCTCTTTAAAGAATGAGTTTAATCTCCTCCATGACAAAGCATACGAAATTTGCCCGGAGTACGATGTACTCGGGGACCTTAATGCTCAAATTGGAAAGGAAACACCTTCGGCGGATTACTTGGTAAGCTGAAATTTGGTGGCGCGACAGCTCGTGGAGAAGCAGGGCCTAGTGACTTACAACTCTCATCCATTACTGTGTACGTGTGTTGTTGGAGGGTACCTACGATTTTTTGCCGAGTCCGAGCGGCTAGATGAGAGGCAGTTATTCATGGCAACAGACACTCTTGGGTTTGCCGATTCCTCGCAAGAGACAGTACGTCGGAAAAAAATAATTTTTGTTTTAAGGTTCGATATGATAGTGACGCACTAACCATTTTGCCTCCAGGTCCTACTTGGTAGACATAGCCTTCCCGAAGAGACAGCCTCCGACTAATAGACTTTTCAGAATCTCATAATACGTTGATAAGAAGCACTAGGTTTCCACGGCTACAAATCCACAAATCAACCAGGTGCTCCCCAAATGGTCGATACACCAACCAGAACTACATAAACCATTTGATTTCAATACATCTTAAACGTATGCGTACTTTTGAGGGAAAAACGTCAACTCAGATCATTTCCTTGTTGCGGCAAGGTATAGAGCTCGACTGTAAAATTAAAAGAAACAAACGAATCACCCTAAAGAAGAAAATTGACGTTGGTCAGTTTATCAAACCTGCAGTGGCCAGAGTCTACATTGAGCATCTGAGCAAGAAGTTCTCCGCTGTGCTACCAAAACCACATTAGGCTACTAACCACCCCGAAATAGAACTCATGGTATGATGAACCTGAACCTGGGAAGACTGATTCAGTTACGTATGTCTCCTGATATTGGAAAATACACGATGCAATGTAGGGAAAAACTCTTTGGAACTATTCCAAACATGCACATGGTTTCGGCAAGAAGATGCCTTATCAATCTTCTTCAATCTCGTTCCGGAGAAAATACTGCACAGGGCAAGCGTTAACGCCGAAAGCATTATTTTCCACAGATCTGTCCAAGCTCCGGGGCTATGCCGATGATATCAACATCATCGGCCACACCCACTAGGCCGTTATAGAGGCTTTCATGGTAAATGAAGAACAGCAGATACTTTTTGGTCTTCGAGTTAACGAGGACAAGACCAAATACACGCTATCAACAAAAAATGAAAGACCTGTCAACCGACTAGGACAAAACGTCACGATTGATAGCAACAACTTCAAAGTAGTTAAGGAGTTCATCTACCTGGGAGTAAACATTAACCCCACGAGGTACATCTTAGCGGAGATACTTCGTTTTGGCGCAACAGATGGGTTTAGAACTCGCCTAACACGAAAGACAAAGCTCACGCTCTATGAAGCCCCAATACTACCAGTCCAGAGCTGATACTGGACTCCTTCGAAAGAAAAACTCTTCGACTGATATTTCATGACTGAAATTCATCATCAACCCATCGACATCGTAGCCATCCGTCAATGGAATTTGACAGATGATGTTCTTAAATATAGGGGAAAAACTATATTTCGATCCAAATATCACCCAGTTGCCTTAAAATCACCTTTTTCTTAAGGCTCTCCCAAACCAACGCGAATTCGTAGCGAATCATTCGCAAAGGCGATTTTTTGTTGTTGTTTAGCATTGTGTATCTTCCATATTTTGTATTATTGTGAATGATTTCGCGTCGTAGACGAATGTTTCGCGTTGGTTAAGCAGTACAAATTATTCAAAAACTTTATATTTTTATATTTTTTATTCAATTGAATTTGAAAGTTTTTGACTTGAAATGCAGGGGGCAAACTATATTTTGACAGAAAAAGTTTACTTTAATACAAATGTCACTGCCTTAAAATCACCTGTTCAATGAAATTTGACAGTGGATATCTTGATGGATAAGGACCGAACTATATATTTACATAAAAAGTGTATTAAGATCCAAATGTCAACTAATTGACATAAAATTACCTTTTTCCGGAGCAGTAAAAAACTCAAAATTTCATTTTTGTTTGGGCTTTTGGATCAAATTGAATCGATTGATTGAAATAATTGAATCATTTTGGTGATCGATTCTTGAACGATTTTCTAGAATTTTGCCAACTAGACGATAGTGTTATTAGCACTCGAGTTTAGAGGGCTGAACGTCCTAGTATCAACAAATGTCCAGAAATTTTTACTGACCATTCCTTTGTGGACAGCCTTACAGTTCAGCATACATACCATTACAGCAAGGGAAATTTGAAATAGGTTCTGAATAGGCAGCGAATGTACTCATTTCGACAGCCCTCTATTAATTGTAGATTTTTTTAAAAATTTATTCTGAATGCGTAGGTATTGATATTGAATTATTTTTTTTATAGGCGGTACATATATTAAAAACAGATCCACCTGAAAGATATTTTTCCTTGCTTCCATAGAACATAGTCATCAACAAAGTCTTCTTTGCTATTTTCTTCTTTTTATTTTTTTAATTTAATTTTATTTTATTTAATGCGATTTTATAAAATCCTTATTAAAATTTACATGAATTTGCATAAATGTATATTTTTTTAATTTAGAAAATGCTTATTGACGAAGGCAGTCATTAAACTTCTAAGAGCTAGAACGAAACGACAAAATAATATAAAAAGGCCTACAAAAAAAAAACGCATAAGAACTTTTATTTTCATCAGATTTTGCTCTCATGGAGTAGAATTTGCATTTAAATATAAGAACATTTGTGTCTATTTTATTTTACTTGTCAGTTTAGAAAATATAAAAATATACTTTTACAGGTAATTTTTATCTTATGCATAAAAACGAGATTATTAAATCCTTAATTGTAAAACGCATTCTATTTAAAGTATTTTTATTACAACTATAAACAATTTTACAACCTTTTTTACTTCAAATAATGATTCCTTTGCTAGTTTAAATATTTTTTTTTATTTGAATAAATGCAAGTGATGATGCCTCGAAGGAAAACCATTAACGCAATTCTGATTTCTGAAACCAAATGAACCAAGTTTGGTAAATTGCTAAAATTATAAATTATAAATAATTTTATCCTAATAACTTCATTCATTATATAAGCAATTATTATTTATCAAATAGTATATACCTGATATTGAAATGTACATAAAGCATTATTCTATCCAATTACAAGGCACGTCTACTGCAAAAAACTAGTACAATTCCCTCTGACAAAGTAATATCACTCACAATTAGTAGCAAAACTATAATCTAATAGCATGCATTTGATCTCGCATAAATTTATAAACCATCTCAGAGCAATCTCTGTAATTTTCACATCAACCACATTAGTTATTGCTTTACAAACCCAGTGGTATAAATAATTTAAGTCAATCACTTCCTCCATCATTAAAATCAATATTAAATAATAACCACTCTGCTAACATCTCAATTATTATTTCTTGTTTTAATGACAGTCTGTCGCCTCATCTCCTCAATTCAACAAAACATTTAACCCCGCAGAGCAATCTATATCTATCTATCATGATGATGTGATACCTGTTCTGAGTCCATTCACTGAGTACGTTATATACTTGTATGTACGTACATATGTAGTTAGTTTATATAATATGGATCAACTTCATTGGCATGGACATTTACATAGGATCAATCAATTGATCCGACATTTTTTTGAGCTATTTATAGAAATTATATTATTATTATCCTCTTGGCCATAGTCCTCTCTCTATATCTGAGTCCGAAATTAACAAGCAACGTGTAAGCCCAGTGTACAGCACGGTGTGTAATATATATTTTTATAACGTGGGTTTGATAATAAATATATATGACCAAGGTGACCATTTGTCATTTTATTTTGAATGACAACGTCTTTCGATTTTTACGACCGAACAAAGATTATGCATTGCAAAAGCCAAACATTTAATAAATACGTATTTGGGCAAGAGAACTTCCGAGTACAGATTTATGCTACGATTAGACGGCCAACAAAAATGGTCCACGCGTTGACTCTCTCACTCTCTGACATCAAAATCTGTCTCAAATTGGTCTTGCCGTGTGATCATCAACGCAGAATTCTGTCCTGCGTTGACCTTCATCTTTATCTCGAAAATTTTGCATTTTTGAGAATATTGTTAATCCATCGCCATTTCGCAATCGTAGGCAAAATTTAATGGAATGTGACAGTTGACGGCTTGACAGATGAGGGACAAACTATATTTTGATCGGAAAAGTATATTTTAATCGAAATGTCACCCAATCGCTCTTAAATAACATTTTCCAACGCAGTAAATATCTTCAAAAATGTCTGAATTTGTATAGGTTTTATAATCCATCGACATATTAGTCATCCTTTAGTGGAAGTTTACAGTTCATGGCTTTATAGATGGAGGATGAACTCTATTTTGACTGAAAACTGTATTTCTATACCTAAATGTCACCCAATTGCCCTAAAATAAGCTTTTTCCAAAGCAGTAAAAAATTGTATTGTTTGATAACACTATAGCCAATGACGTGTGATCTTCAACGTGAAAAATGATGCTTTTGTCAACTGCGTGTCAGCTTCATAGTGTTCGGATGTGGTCAGGTAATCTAACTGTCAACGTTTTACGTGTCAATACGTTGACAACAAAGGGTTCAAATAACCTTGACACAACGCATTTTTGGACAATACAAAACATTTAGTGGCAGCTTTCGTGTGATTGTTAACGTTTCACTGCCTGAATAGAATAGGAGATGTAACAAAAATGCTGCAGAAAAAGTAAAAAATTATTCAACTCTTGCAGCTCCGGCTGCAACATTTTTGACATTATATTCCAGCAGCGTCCTCCATTCTGTTCAGGCAGTCAAGCGTTGACACTGCCTATACGTTGACGTCAAGAAGTCAATGCACTGACCATTTACATTGACCGTCTAATCTTAGCTTTATTACGTCAATATTTGTACGCTTTAAAGCCCTAAAAGCTTTCCAAAACCAATGCGAAATCAAAGCCAAACAACAATAAAAAAACTATCGTCAGCGAATTTTTCTCGTTAGTTGGGGAGAGCCTTAAATATTTTTTGGATATTCTTCTTTATAAAAATTAATTGCTGTAGTGTACGTACACCCATAAGACCTATGTAGTTCACACTACAATGCACCGCATTGGTTCTATGTAGAATGTATACGCCGCTGCTCTTTCGCACGAATATACCTACACTGCGAAAAAACGTGTGGGGCATTGTCATGTGAACTAGGCTTAACCCTGCTGAACATTATCGGATTTGCACGGGGATTTGCATTTAACCAGGTAAGCACACTTTGGCAAATATTAATCGGAAAAGTTGAAAAATCGTGAAAACTCGTGGCGATATCAGAAAATTCCATTTTGTATGGGAAGAAGAAAGTATTGTAAGGAATGAGAAATACTACTGAATTGACATAATCGGTCAATCTTGTGCCTCACGATATGGGATTTCCAATAAGAGTACACTGTGCGTGATCCAACTTCGTTCGAAAACATGTGGTGTGAGGAGCGGTAAAAAATTGCGCTAACCAAAATTTCGAATAACAAAATCTCGCATTTTTTTTTTTAATTTCAAAAAACGAAATCACGTAAGTTAATATTAATATCATCTCTGGGTCGATTCTGGTTCTGTGAAAGAATGAATCGAAAAACTTTTCACGCTTTTACACTTATTCTCGTTCTGTGAAAACGTGAAACCAAACATCAAAAACTTTCATATTCATTTAAAAGTGTATAATAAAAACGTGAATGCGAACAAACAGTTACAAATTCAATCATATCTCTTTCTTTGTCAAATTCATAAAGAAAAAAATGTTTCTATCTCATGCATTTCTTTGTTCTCTTGAAAAACACAAGAATATTGCAAGAGTCATGCTGTTTTCAAGAGAAATGGTAGGGTGGTTTGGTTCGAACATCGATAATTTAATTTTCATTCACAGAACCAGAATCGCTTATTGGTGCCAAATGAATCAAAAAATTGAAAGCAATGCTTGAGAGCGAATGTGAAAATGATTTATTCGCTTCCCTTTTTCACAAAACCAGTATTGGCCCCCTGAGAAAAAATTTCGCAATATTAGCTGAAATCTCACATTTCAAAATCTCACGAATCTCGCAATTACATCTTGCACCAAAAATTGCACAAATATTGACCAAAATCTCGCATATCAAAATCTCGCTAATCAAAATTTAGCAAATTCAAATCTCACAGTAACATATCGCTCTCAGTTTCACACTGAAAAATAAAATTCCAGCGATTACAACAAAAACATTTTTTTATTCAAAATCTCCCAAATTTAAATTTCGTGCAAGATTTGAGTTTGCGAGATTCCGATGAAAAAATAGTTTGTTGTCATGCCATTGAATTTTGCGATATTTTAATTTGCGAGTTTTTAGTTTGTGGGGATTGTTAAAAGCGAGATTTTGTATTAGCGCGATTATGGACAGCGAATTTGTGCAAATGCAAGATTTTATAATGCGAGATTTCCAATGCCAGATTTTAATTCGCGAGATTGTGCAGGTACCCAACACGATATGGTGTGCTATGCACCGCATTTCGAGAAGCCCGCCAGCAGATGAATTCGCTTACTAACGATAGTAAAATTGGGACGCAACACTAGACAATCCTATACAGTTTTCAGTTATTGTGCCTCCGAATCAAGTTAATGCATTGTTCGCCATCATCATTTCGAAATGATTTCTGCCGAAGGCACTCAATTTGTGAGACAAATACTAGGAATACAGCTGATGTTTTTCTGCTTCTATTTCGAAGAATGCAATCGAATCCCTAACTTTAAATGAACGATGAAATCAGCAATGAGGCGCTGATATTGATAGATTGTAGATTGCTGCTTGCTCTAAGCTCACTCCAAAAAGGAATCTGAAGTATTGAAAAAAAGAAGACATGCGGCAGTTTGTTGAATAAACTTGGAATGTCAGCCTTCAACAACTCCATGCACTGCAGCGCGAGCAAGATTTCAATCGAGACTTTTTGCAAGAAATGTTTCGCATAGGTAGATTTCACACTGCTGAATCCGCAGCAAATTAACTTTAACTGAAAGCGTAAATGGTGGCATATTCTTCCTCAATGCACCTGGTGGAATTGGCAAAACATTTCTCATTTCTCTGATTTTGACTTCAATTTGGTCAAATTCCCACACTGTGATTTCGGTATCTTCTTCTGGAATAGCGGCTACGTTGTTAGAAGGCTGTAGAACAGCTCATGTAGTACCTCGTGGCATAATGGTTAGTATGCCTTTGATTGTCATGCCGAAGGTCTGAGTTCGATTCCCAGCCACTGCCACCTAAAAACAGAAATGTTTTTCCGAGGTACTGGCTCTTGCGAGTAACTGACAAATCTTCCAAGAGTATATGTACTTATCATGAATAAGTGCTTCCCATCTAGCCTTTCGGACAAGGCAAAAAATTATAAATATATATAAAAATAAATTGGGTGGCGCAACAGCTCATGGAGAACCAGGGCCTAGTGACTTACAACTCACAACCATACCTGTGTGCGTGTTGTTGGCAGGAATGGAGGGGACCTACAGTTTTAAGCCGAGTTCGAACGGCTAAATGAGAAGCACTTTTTCATCACATGTAATACTCTTGGAGGATTTGTCAGTTCCTCGCAAGAGGCAGTACCTCGGCTAAAACATTTCTGTTTTTAGGTGGCACGGCTGGGAATCGAACCCACACCTTCGGCATGACAGTCCTACGCACTAACCATCACGCCGCGAGGTACTACAGGCAAAAAAAAAAGGCAAAAAATTATAGGTCCCCTCCATTCCTGCCAACAACACGCGTGCAGGGATGAATGAGAGTTGTAAGTCACAAGGCCCTGGTTTTCCACGAGCTGTTGCGCCACAAAATTTATTTCTTTATTTGAACGGCTCATTCAGTGTTGAAATTGCCATTGAATCTTCAGATGAATGACGAACTAACATGCGACATTACAAGAAACTCTGCGATGGCACAGGTGTTGAAAACTTGCAAAATTATCATCTGAGATTAATGCACAATGGCACAAAAGTGAGCATTGGAGGTGCTTGATCGAACAATAAGAGATTTTCGGAAGAAAAAGAAAAATGTGGGATGTTTTGGAGGAGTAATGGTATCAAATTAACCGGTCACCCCGCGATCAACGCCTGCTGATGAACTAAACGTTTTACTGAAATTATCGTATTTCAGGCGGTTTATAAGGATGCTACCAGTTGACGACGAAACTGCAGTAATTCGAAATGGCCGAATTCTGATACTGCAATTTACCTGAATTCGGGCCCGTCGCATGATTGTGAGTTCCCACAATGGAAGGAATATCTTTTTAACAAAGTGTTCTCAAACATCGGTCGCAATTATTTGAACCGCATAAATGGTTGAAAAAATCGTGACAATAAGCTGCAAAGAATAATAAAGACGTCAACTATTTGAATTTCACTATTCATAATCAAATTCCAGCTACACTGCATTCGATAAAATTGATTAATCACCTAAAAAATTATGACAAAGCAACAAACTATTCAATTGAATTTCCAAATTTGTTGGTTGAGAAGAAAGATTGTAATCGTAAACAGGAAAATGTCTTAATAGCCCTGCTCTTAAGTGCATTTTTATTATCGCTTAGAAAAAAAGGCATGTTAAATAGAACAACAATACGGAATTATACCAGTTTGTTGTTGTAATTAACATGCTACTTTTTTCTAAGTGAAGATAAAAATGCACAAAAAAACAGGGCTTATATTACTTAGAGCAGCTGATCGAAGGTTTTAAGATTAAGTATAACAATAGTGAAATTGGATTTTAAAAAGATTACTCTGAGCACCCAAATGAAAATGGCATCTCAGTACCTCTTAATTGTTGGCTACCTTTCTTGCAATACATAAAAAGGAGAAACGATTGAAAATACTTAATTATGTAACAATAACTTTTTGATCCTTAAAATTTCATTTACTAAAAAGTTAAGCTGGTAACCACAGTCTAAGATATTTCTTAAGAGCCGAGACAGAAAAAAAAAATAAAACAAAAAAAAAATAAAAATAAAACTACAAACACAAAAAATACTAGTTTGATGCTAGTATTAAGATCATTAGATTAAGTGAACATTAAACGTGGTGGAATCTCACTTGAGATCCTAATTAGGTGCTTCGGTCAAGAGCAAGAGCAAGATCGCACCAAAGCTACATCTAAACGATGCGCCCGATTCGACACGAAACTACGCCGAGCGACGGACGGACAGATAGACGAACAGTCGAGTCGAGAGTCGAGTGCAAAAATCACCCGCTCGACGACAAGGTGCAATTTGCAATCTGATCGCCTAGCCTGCAGTATACAAAAAGATCAACGTGTGGCCATATCATCCGTTGATATAGAGCCTTCATCGTGCGAATAATATATAGTGTGTGTTTGGAAAGACGACCCATCTTCACGCCTGGCCCAAGGATAGTCGCCGTCATCGCGATCATAGTAATGGTCATCAATTCTATACGTTGGCCTTCCATAAACCAAACGTACCTACATACATAGGTAACTGCAAAGATTTTCGATAAAAAGCAATATTGTAGACCATTAGAAGGTAATTGCCATATGCGTTGGTATCCGATATAAGTACCTTACTTACCTTCATATGCCTTCAAGAAGGTTCCTATAACAAAAAAAAATTCTTAAACATTTTTTTTTTTCATCCATTGGCATTCTTGAAAGATTGCCCAGAACCGATAGCTCACTTGGAACGATGTGCTGGTTCAGTAAATTGCGGCTTAAGAGCTCTTTTTCTCTATAGAGAAGTATACACCCAGTGGCTCATTGCAAGCTTTTAGTAAGTCTATTCTTAGTAATCTTTGTTTTGTGTGCATAATTTCCCTAAAGCGTTGACTTAATTAAGTTGTGTTGACTTACATACATATGTTTTCGTTTATATCTTTTTCTTTCTTACGTAAATTTCAAAGGAAATAAAGATTATCAACTATTTATACGGGTACCTATACCGAACTAATAGAAAAACATTAGAAATTTCAATACAATTTAAGACGTACCTACATATTATCCTCGGAAAGACTTGCTGGTAGATACACATGAAAGTTAAAGAATGTGGGGTTTATAAAAAGCACGAATGTCTCTCAATTTGTAAGTCTTAAGCAATATTATCTTCTTAAATCCATTTCACACAGAAAAAAAACGCAATGTAAAATCAACATGACGAATTATTGATTTTGATAAAAAAGATGAATTTTTCAATCATTGGATTTCATTTCGATTTAATACGTTTTCATTTTATTTTAACATTTCAAAACATTAATTTATGACTTAGTCCTGTTAATTTTGATTGAAAAACAAGAAAATAGGAATTTCATTTTAAATTATACAGTTTTCGCTTTGTTTCAACTTTGAAGTTGTGTTAAAATAAAATGATTGTATATAAATTCCATGTTAAAAGAAATTCATGTCAAAAAAAAAGCGTTTTCATGTAAAAATAACCAGGCATACACTTAAACAACGTTTTTATTTTAATTCAACATGTTTTGTATTCTAAGGGAGATATTATTAAATCATTAAGGTTTCATTTACAAATTAATTCATGTGTGAGACCCTGTTGAAATAACATGATTGAACTCATTTTAACATTGAAATAGAATTAAAATAAAATGATTCACATATTAATTCCAAGTTAAAAGTACCTCAAGTTGACGTTTGGCACTAGTTTTTTGCGTAGCGAATTGGCCCAGTGGATGAGTGCTATCTCCGGGTGCGGAAGGTTCCCAGTTCAAAACTCAGTAAGATCACAAAGTATTTTTAAAATAAAATAAATATATAATGAATTCCTATACTTTCAGACCATGGTGATTCAACATGATAATAGTAATGGCTTAATATGATGGTAATAATGATTAAACATGATGGTAGTAAAGATATATATATATGCTGGTCATAGCGATTCAACATGATGATCGCGGTACTTCAACATGAAATCGTATTGATTCAGCATTCATTTGCTATGGATTCCATTTTTATTTGCAGGTTTTTCATATTATTTCAAAATGCAAACAAATTGATTCAACTATAAAGACAATGTCATTTAAACATGATATAATATTGATTTCCCTTATACAGAAATCATGTTAAAATAAAACGAATGCTCGATGAAGCAAAATCATTGGCAAAACATATTGAATCATTATTGTTTTTGTTGATTTTACCTCGTTTTTTTTCTGTGTGTTGTGAATTAAAAAGACTGTGCCTAGCTTGCTAGGAGCTCTCAAAAAATATTTGCCTTGGGCTAAGCCACCAATTTTTTATCCTGTGAGAGAAGCGGGAGAAATGCATAAGGCACCAAAAGGAGAAGCTTTTGGTTTTGGTGTTTACCCATCGATCATTCCTCCCCCCTGCATCGGACACCATACTGACGAAAACTCCTCCATAACTCTTTTTGTTGTCCGATCCACCGCCCCCGAGACCACTTCTTGCATTACTTCAGGCGGGTTTTCACGTTTTCCTTGCGGGATCAACTTGCGGGCTCAACTGTTTCCCGATCGTTTTCTTCTTCGCTCTTTTCCTTTTCTGAGTTTCAGTCGCTGTTTTAACATCTTCTGTATTAGTAGAATGTTTTCTGGAATTATGGCACCAATGCTGCTCAATAGTTCTTGACGTTCGGCTTCCCATCTGCTGCAGGAAAAAAACGTGTGTTTGGCATCGTCTCTTAAAGAGTCTCCGTTCTGGAAAGCTGTGCTGTTCAAATTCCCGATTTTATGGAGAAAGGCGTTCAAATACCCATGTCAATTGAGAAACTGTATGACATCATATTTTACTTCACCGTGCTTTCGTTCTTTCCACTCAGCCACATTCCTGATCTGCCTCACCGACCATCTTCCTCTACTTTCCTAACTCCAGCGTTCTAGCCACTTCTGTTTCGTATGTTGGTCTGCCTCCTCAGTTTCCGTTTCCACTCCAATTTCCGGCTTGCCATGGGCGTACTTTTTTTGTGCCGCTAGAAGATCAATGGGGTTTACTTCTGCGACTTATTCCAATACCGTTTGAGCTAGCCACACGCACTTTGAACCGAATTGCCGCCATCTACTTACGATCCGATATTTTTCTTGAAGTAGCACATCTTCTCAGATCTCACTTCCGTAGTGAATTCGTTGTTGCCATCAGTAGCATCCGCTTGCTTGCTGTGTCGGTTGAGCCACCTATGTTTGCCATTGGTCTGCTCATCACTGTTGTGACTTTGCCAGAAAGATAGCTTTGTGTCGAGTCTTAATCCCAAGTATACTGTCAAAGAAAGAAGACCTTGCGGAGAGAGAAGCTGAAATCGTAGGGCTTAAGATTAATACGGCAAAAACAAAGACGATCAGCTTTGGACGTTGATATTTCTAGACAACCAGTAGAAGTGGAAGAGAGTTTTTAATATCTTAGAAGTTTATCCTCTACTGATCGATGGCGGGACCGAACTATATACTGACCTACTTACTTAAGGTGGCCCTACAGTCCGGGTGGATCAGGGCCTCAACCAACAAGCTTCTTCCAGCCGGTTCGGTTTCTAGCTAGCTGTCTCCAGTTCCGCCCATCAAGTTGGTTGAAGTCCTCTTCCACTTGCTTGTGCCACCTGTTACGCTGTCCATCTCTACTGCGCCGAACTAGATATAATCAGCCAAATCGGGTAAGCAATAGCTACTTTCGGAACGCTGTCCAAAGTATGTAGAAACAATTCTATATAGGCCTAAAAACCAAGACTGTTCACTCCAATGTTGAATCAGTGTTTATTTATGGGTGCAGCACTTGGAAAACTCTGCAAACATGCGTGAATAGGTCTGCGACATATCCTTAGGATTTTTTGGCCTTACCGTATTTGAAATGATGAACTTCATGCGAGGGCAGGTCAGGAAATCATTGACTGTATAAAAAAGCAAGAAAAACATGAAATAACGTAAGTGATGGTGGTTGGACATACGTTTTGAAAAGGCCACGAGTGCATTGTTAGTCAAGCGATGCAATGGAAGACGACCTTAAAAGTACTTGGCGAAGAACGGTTTCGGAGCTATAAGCACAACTGGAGAAGAGTTGGGGAGAGCTTAGGTACATCTCCAGAAACCATACACGACGCTGGTGTAAGAGTAGTGGATACCCTTTGCCTCGCAAGGGGACCTCACCAACGTAACATATCCGAGGACCTTAATAGTAGTAAGTATTATAGTTGCCAACAGTAGCATATGCCTTGAGTAATATTTATCAATTTGGGTTGCCATCGCTCCAATCGTATAAATTGGGCTTTCCTGAAGCTTTTTGGACAGGTCTGCTGCTGTCTATACTGCAGCGTTGAGTGGAAGTCTCAGCATTTTCTTCAATAGCTTCCTTGGTGTGTCGAGGGTCAAGCATACACAAAGGTCTGTACGCGGAGTTGGGGTCTCTTTTTTTCTTGATGATGAGTACCGATCGTTGCATCTTCCAGCTTTTGAGAAAGCCACCTTTCCTTAAGCAGCTGTTAAAGAAGTTTAGAAAAAATTGAGGGCATGTTTTCGTTATCACTTTCAGCACTTCCGTTGGCACTCCCTCTGGTCTTGAGGGTCTTTTGTTGTGCAAGGTTTCTACGGCTGATCTCAACTCTTCTTCACCGAACGATGGTATATCCAGCCATTTGGCCAATATGGTGTCCGGTGGGTTAACTGGATGAGTCTACGTATCCACTATGTTCGTCATGTTTTCTTCGTTAAGAGTAGGGGTGGTTGCCCAAGCTCCAAGTTTCCGCAAAATAATATTGTAGCCAATTCCCTAGGAGTCGCTGTTGACATCTCTGTGGAGATCCTCCCACTGCTGTCATTAAATATTTTCCCTTAAAGTCTATTACGCTGCTGATGCAAAACCAAAATATGTTAAACAATTATTTTTGCATGCAAAAACGTTTTTGCTTCCAGAGATTGAACAGAAAATTATTAAAAATAATTTCTAGATTTTTTTTTTATTTTACGCCAAATGTTGTTCAATGGGTCATGGTTTAGATATCAGTATGCTTTTGAGGTGATGAATTGCATTCCATTTTGAGAAAAATTATGTCTATAATCGAATAAAATTTTTAAGTGATGTTTTCGAATCTAAGTTTATTTATTTATGTCTTCGTGTTCTGTCCTTTCAACTGGAAAGATATTCTTGAACTTTTCCCATGCGTAAGTTTTTATTCAATTCTTGATATTTATACATGGCTTTGAGTTTTTTTTTTACTTCACAACAACTCCAGCTCTATTCTGCACCCCTTATTGTAGAGAGAGTACCTGCACCTCTAGATATATACCTATAAACGCGCGCGTTACAAAAATTATGTCTTCGTGTTGAACATAAATTTCACAGCTTTAGTTGTTTCCAACGAACATAAATTCCATCTCCTCAATAGGAATTCGAATTCTAAAAACAACGACTTCTGTCTTGTGTTGGGACACAAAGTTGTATATAGTTTGCTCCTTTAAGTAACAGTTTTTCCTTTATACCCGCAAAATGCACTCGCACTTAAGACTTATAACTCTAGGTTCTGCTAGGAATATAGGTACTTTAAACAGCAGCAGCTGCTGTTGGTACTACTGCACACTTCGTGTTGCAACCTATTGCCAAGTGGAAACAATACAATGGATTCCAAAAGGGAACCTAAAAACGATCATCACTCCTCGAACTATAGAGGGATATGAAAGACCACGACTGGAAAGGAGCACAAATCCACCATAAAAGGGATGAATGTAAATAGAACGAGTCGATGAATGCTCTAGCTGCCTATAGGTGCTTCGTCAATAGCACAGCAGCAGCATCAGCAGCCACAAGAGACGACACACTTTATGGGTAACTAGATGAATAGTGAAGGTGCGGATGTACCATCAGTTCTGCCATTTTAAGCAAAATTTCCAAATTTGTATCTAAAATAAACAATTTCACAGTTCCTGCCTTGACTTGACTGTTGCGGCCTGTTATAGCTTATAGATGCCGTGAGATGCTATTTTTTTTTTTGTCGAACAAAGAACAAAACCCACATCCTAAACGTGGCTGATGATGGTGCGGGCTCGAAAGGGCGTTCGTTCGTTCTAAGGCTGGAATTCTTTTATACTTCGTCGCCTGCTGGCAAATAATTCACAGACTAGAATCAATGGACCAATTTCGTGGTGCACTCTCTCTGTGAAGTTGTTGCTTATTGCTTGTTTGTATTTTGCACTTCCGAACTTGGAGTACCTGCTATAACTTGGTACCTAAGCCAATTCCTATTTTGCAGGTTATCGGCGAGAAAAATTATGCTTCTCAATGTGTTAGATCTAGATCCCATCGTTATCCTTTTTTTTCTTCTTTCTTTTCAGCCTTTCCATAGGAAGACATCTCTCGTTTTTTGTGGTTAAAGTTAGATACACAAAATCCAGTATATGAAGTTTCGATATCTCACCGCAGAACAAACGGGTTTGAAATTCTATGATGTGATCTTTGCTCGCCAGAGAGAGGGCATCTTGCCAGAAACCTTTACTGATGGTTGTAATCAATCAGCAATTTCTCGCAAAATGTCTTGAGCTTGAGACCTCGTCCAATGCCAATGGACTCAACGTTGTTGTTGTATCTCGCTGTTTATATAAATGGACAAACCGCAAAATAGAAGTTCAAGCCAGAGATGTGTCAGGCGCACATGTCGATGATTATCTCTGCAACTCATTATAGCGGTAACATGACGCAAAATAGCAGCACGAAGCGATTGAGAGCAATTAAAGTCGTCTCATAGTGCTGCCGCGCCGCCGCCGACAATAACTACACGCACTCATTGCATTAAAAAACAAAGCTAAGGCAAGTACTCGTATCTAAGACTAAAAAGTATCTTTAGGTTTTTTCCAAGTTCAATGATTTTAAGGAAGTGCGAGTAATTGTAAGTAGAAGTCTTCCATGATGATCTGATAGATGTTTATTGTATTCGATGACAACAACTTGAAAAATGTCGATAACCTTGAATTTTTTGTTTGCAAACGAAATACTATTGAAATAAAGCGATAACACATACGAGTACCTTACTTGATTTGTTATCGCACATTTGCTTTCATACATACTTAGGCGGATATATCATGGGACATAAGCAATGGAAGATTTCTGGATTTTTAAGCTTTTAAATTTTAAAGACAAAACTAATACGTTTTACCGCATTTATCATGGTAAATTTTTAGAAACCTTTTTTCTTGTCTTCTTAAGTGCTTAAATTCAAGGTTGTACTGATCTGACGGAATATAGAAATCTAAAAAATGTATCCAGATATAAAATTGTTGACTTTGATGAAATGGTTAACGAGGGAGTTTTGATTAAGTTATTTCGTTGTACTAACGTCATCATCATGGTTTTCTTTTTTTGTTATTTATAGCAAAATTTAGTTAAATTCAAATTTTTTCAAACTAGTCCTAATTGTTTCTTGAGTGTTCGACTTCAAATCTTGTAAGGATTTATTTATGTAATGCCTGCGCGTCACTTAAGCCTGTGAATCGGTTGTATATGCCAATTAATTGAACTATTCTGTGAAAAAAATAGAACTTTTACAGAGATACTAGAATGGTTAAAAAGATGTGTCTCGAAGGTCTGTTAGATTAACTGAGGTAGTTTGATGGGATGGCTCAGGCATTAGTTATAAGGATCTGATGATAATTTTTCAGATTCATCATAATTAATCCGGAAAGTAGTAACATTCACTATTTGGTTTCAATTTAGCTTTGTCTTAAAGCATTATGGTTGATATAGTCTAGTGGAAGAAGCAGGTGGATTTTGTACTTTGTACTCCAAATTGGAAAGGTGTAGGTCAGAATAGGTTTTATCTTGGATGAGTTCCGTTAAAAACTCATCTTTTGCGCCATCTTTTAAATCGGTGTTTAAAACATTGAATAACTTTGACATTTTTTAACAACTGATTAACCTCAGTAGATATGTTTTCGAAACATCAATTCAGTACATTTTTAACCAAGAATCGATTTTCACTGAAACAGTGCTTAAATAGTGACCCGCCTGTACATTGAAAATATTCGTTGCATATCGTTGTAAATTTCGTGGCTAACAAAGCTCCGTCTGATAACACTACTCGTGGTTAGTTGTCAAATTTTTTAAAGTACGGGACAGTAAGATATCGTCGACATTCCGTTAATTAACGCTTAAGATGGTAAAGAGAAAGAGTTGTCACGAACCCACGTATTTCGTATCCGCATCGCACTCAACATTTTGGCGTCTGTGGAACAACCACTTGTGTCGTAATTTGAAATCAAATATGGCGCACCTTGTAGACAAGCTAGGCTCTGTACCTTTGGCACCTCATATATGGGAAATTAAAAAAAAAAAAAAAATGCCATCTAATTGGTCAGAAAAGGTCAACTAGTCATAGAAATTGGTCAGTCTTATAGATAACTTGTAATCAAGGTATATACAGTTTCTCAAGGTCACATGCGATTTTTGGAACCTCATTTGCAAAAACTGTTTACCCAACCTGTGGAAAGTGGTGAGTTAAAAAAAACTCGTAAATTACTTTCCATAATCAAAATAACGTTTTTTGTCTTAGGCGCCGATTCAGCTATCGTTGAAACTCATCATTGAAAATTTTGTTCTTCGAGGTTTTTGAAAACAAAATCATTTATTATTTTGATGGAGAAATAAAGCTCAAGACTAAATTAATATTTCTAGCCGAAACAAATTTCAAATTGGCGCAACCTTCCACATAAATAGCCGGTGAACATTTCAATGGCTTGAATGATAGCTATAACTGGGGACTTAAAAGAAAAGTTTTTTAATAGGCGCACCTTCAGGTTAAATTTCAGTACTGTTACTTTTCGGGAACATACTAACTTTTTATGTCAACAAGTGGAACCTCCACCTTTTTTAATAATTTTTAATATTTTGAACATGAAAAAAGGCGCGGAAACGTCTTGATATTTTGATATTGTTTTGAAAAAAGGTGTTAAGCTGATTTCAATGTTGCCACATTTCAGGAACATACTTTTTTATGTCAAAATGTGGGACTTTCTTTTTTTTTAGTAGTTAGTAACGAGAAAAGAGTTGCAGAAACGCCTCCGGGCGTCAAACGAGTCCTGGAAAAATAACGGTCGATGTTTTAAAAGATAAGTGTGAAGTAGATGTACCTTTGGGTAAAGTGTCACTGATGCCACTTTTAGTGTCAGAGGTTTGGACTTCAAACTTTGTTGGTAGTTTTTGATGTTTTGAAAATGAAAAAAGTTGGGTGCCTCTAGATTCCAAACGTGTGTTGGGGTGTTGGGAAAATAACGATTGACGTCTTAAAACATAGGTGTTGGATAAAATCCTTCGGTAAATATGTCAGTTTTGCCACTTTTCGGGAACATACTTATTGAATATCAATGGGTGAGATTTCCACTTTTTCGGTAATTTTTAATATTTTGAACACGAAAAAACTTACAACCAGAGCTGTAAGAAATTAAAAAAACAAAATTATCAAACAAGACACGCAAAACTTTTCCACTGTATATTGTTCACTTGTCTCTGATTAAACGTCAATTTGTTGTTTCATTTTAAAAGTAATAAGACTTAACTTAATTTTGAAGTGCAAAAGTTTATTTTATTTTATTTTAAAACTTAATTTTGTTAAATGTAATAACAAATTGTAATTATTAACCTTTTTTTTACAAAAGTAAGTTTTTCTAATTTCTAGGTTAAAGTTGTCATACAATTGTTATAGTTCTATTTGTTTTTTTATTTCATGTGAAATAAAGTTCCCTCGATGAAGGCCAGCAAACCCTGCCGAAACGTAGGGAAAAGTAAATGATAACTTAATTGTTTCATTGCCGAATCCACTGTGACCAAAAAAGCCGAAGGAATATCCACACTTTAAATGTAAGAAATTAAGTATATTGGTACTTAAGTACAATTTAAGCACAAATACCTTGTACTTGAATTTTTTAAGTACCAGTATACAATTCCTTGGTAATTGTACTTAAACATTTCAAGTATCAGTACCTACCGGTACTTGTACTGGTACTTTAATTCCACAAAAGCATTTGAAATTATTGTATGGATTACTTTGGTACTTATGAGTTGTACTTAAATACTTTTTAATTTCTTTTTAATTCCAAAAGAACTTATAGTTCCTTTTAATTCCTTTTTGAAAGAAAAACTATAGAAATAATATATGTAGGTATGTCTTAAACTAAAATCGCCGTGGGCATCAAAACGTGGTTTTCAGTGTCATGGTCATTGCATTTGTTTCGATTTAATCTCACAGTGACCGTTTACACGGGGATCTATTTCGTGGTTTTCTCGCTATGGTCTCGCTTTGGTCTCGCCATGACATTTACACGTGGGTTTTGAACTTGTGCATGTTTTGCCGTCATCTCACTTTGGCCAAGCTAAAGTCTCACCAAAATAATGGCCGCATTTTACTATCCACATGGTCTGATCCGGATCAGATCAAGATAAATAAAAGAGACGAGATCTTAGTGACAATGTTGTTATAATATACCTATTGCTTTTTGCTTTAAGTTTTTTTTATTTTTCATGTGTTTGCTGCCCCTTTTCCTTCCACTCATAAATAGCCACCAAGCCACCAGAGTGAAACTTTATATTTGGATCTTTGAAATGGATCCAGATAAAAAGGAGGATCCCATGTTCTTTTTTTTTTTTTGTAATTACGTGTTGAGAATTGATCCGGATCAGATCATATGGATAGTAAAATGCAGCTAATGTCTTTCAAAAGCTGTAGGCTCAATAATCTATTGAACTCGCTTAAAATAGTTTCAAGCGTGCTCGTCACCGAAGCAACACAACGGAATATAAATGTTTTTATTCCTTAGGGAAATCATTCCTTACTCCACCGAGACTTTAGCTAGATCAAAGCGAGATGAAGGAAAAACAAACTTAATGTCTAAAACCACGTGTGAATGTCATGGCGAGACCAAAGTGAGACCATAACGAGAAAACCACGATACAAATCCCCTGGCAAGCTGACAAGGCGAGACTACAACAAGACAAAAACAATAACCATGACACTGCAAACCACGATTGGACGACCATGGCGATTTTCGTTTAAAACATATATTATTTCCAGTTTTTTTCGAAAAGTAATTTAAAGTAATTAAAAGGAATTATAAGTACATACTCTTGGAATTAAAAAGGAATTAAAAAGTATTTAAGTACAACTTATAAGCACAAAAGTAATCAATACAAAAATTTCAAGTCTTTTTGTGGAATTAAAATACCAGTACAAGAAATGGTACTGGTACTTGAAATTTTGTAAGTACAAGTAGGTACCAAGGAATTGTACTGGTACTTAAAAAATTTCAAGTACAAGGTAATTGGACTTGTACACAGGTCTGCTTACAACTATTTTTCTCCTCAAGCGTTTGGCATCTGTGGGAGGTTTCACGACTTTTCTCCCGTAATTTTTGACAATAAAACAGTAACAGGACTACAACAATGAATCCCAAGCTAAATTTGATCCTTAATGTGAAAGGAATTATTTCCAGTCATAAAAAGGATTATTTTGTACAGGATGTTTTAAATTAAACACTTGAAAACGATAGGGCATAGAAGTACGTTCGATCAAAACAAGAACAAGTTGTGTGGAGGGCGGTCTATATCTCTTACATAAGGAGAGAGAATTATAAAAAATGGGATGGCTTCGAAATCTTGCAAATTAAAATCCCACAATTGCAAAATCCCGTATTTCATAATCTCGCAAAAATAAAAACCCGCTTTTCATAATTTCGCAATAACAAATTCCCCTGGATAAGTAGAATTCAGGGTTATCATGCTGTAAATTTCTATGTGAGTCGATAAACATCGACCAAAATTTGCGTCTTAGAAGGGTACAACATCAGTATCTAACTGATGAACCCAACTGTTGTAACTGGGAGCTCACTTAAACTTCTTTATTTGAACATAATGAAATCCCGCAAGCCAAAGTCTCGCAAATCAAAATCTCGCAAAACTTGTTGCAAAAAGGATTATGACAGTATCTCAAACGACAAATATCTCTAGTAAAATTGTAAATCTCGAAAAAAATTTAATTACCTCAAATTGCAAAGTCTTGAATGACAAAATCTCGAACAAGGCAAAATCTCGAAGGACATACAATCTCGACAATGCATAAGAGAATTAAATATAAATCTCGAATTTTCAAGACTTTTTTAAAACATTTATGAGGCTTAAAATGCACACATCTTATAACCTTTACCTCAAAAGTGACTGTTTTTCGAGATTTTGGCTTTCGAGATTTTTGTAATTGTAGATTTTGAATTCAAGATTTCGGTTTTTGAGATTCTTTGGGTTGAGATTTTTGTTTTCAATATTTTGTCGTTCAAGATTTTGTCTTTCGAGATCTTTGCTTTCGAGATATCCAGGGTAGAACCGTGCAAAACGATTACGTTTTTCGAGATATCCTACCTTCTGCAAAATATGTAAATCCATTGCCTATTTACTTTTAGACCACACTATAATAATTGTTACTGTTTATTTTTCAATTATTGTTGTCAAGAGATCAATAGAAAAAGAATATAGAGATCGTATTTGGCTGGCCTTGAATTAGAAAATGTTTTTAGTTAAATGATAAACAAGAAAAAGACAACAAGGAACGTTATAGGTGGTAAACAAACTTTTCATTGACGGGTAAAGTAATCACTTGGAAAGAAAAAATTATGCAAACTACTCTTAGGTGTGTTGTCAAAAAAAAAAAAAGAAGAATTTGTTCGTAAAAGCCGTGTGCAATTCGTGACTGTGTGATTTGAGGTTTTGATTTGCGAGATTTTAAATTGCGAGATTTTAATTTTCGAGATTTTGGTTAAAATTTGCAAGATTTGTTGGTGCATAATTTAAATGCGAGATTTTCAAAAATGAGATTTTGTGATTGCAAAACAATATTTTTAAATTGCGAGATTTCGTAATATTATATTCGAGATTTTCAAAAAAAAAAAGTGAGATTTTGTGATTCATGATTTAGGTTTGCGGGATATCGTTCCGCTCTCAATGAACTTTCGTTTTTTATTTCGTTGTTTATAAATCCTTTATTGTTGTCCACTGCATATATTTACGTATATTTTATCCTTTTTCACAAGAATCTAGCCTTGAGTAGAATATTGTTGATGAACCTTTGCAACAAAATCATCTTAACCTTATACCAATTCCTTTAAGTGACTAATAAAAAGATTAATCTCAGAACATAATATATGCAAGGAATCCACTTTACCAGAGTAGCAGATTTGTTTCGTTAAAACAATCACCAGCTTCTTCTTCTTGTTTCTTATTTCGTTTTCTCAATCAATATAATATTTAGCATAAAAAAAGGAGCATTGGCTATGAAGAGACAAGAAATATATAGTTTTGCACTATAATTAAGGAATAAAAGGTGAAGATTTGTCTTGAATGTTGAAACCCAACAGGTTTTTGAGCTTTGGATTGTGTTAAACATAAAGACAAAATAGATTGTAGATAAATATTAATCAGTTGATGGCAATAAGAAACATAATAAATGGGCAAGTTCATGGCCCTATTTCTGAGAATTCTTTGTTCTACTTCATTGAAATGATTCTTTCCCATTGAACACAAAAAAAAAATAGGTCGTCAAGCTTAAAAAAACAAAATGTTTAATGTTGGTGCACTAAAACTCCATCATCATTTAGTAATCAGCATGAAACCACTCTGAAAATAAAACTAAGAGCATTCCAAGATTGAAATAGGCTTGAGGGATATTTTTTGTCTGTTGTATCAAGGCTAAGGATTATACTAGATTCATTTGAAATTTAAACATACAAATGTAAGTACATATGTTCCTACTTGCATGAGAAAAATTATTATAATTCCCAAATTATTTCGTACTTCCCTTCGATTTTCAAAGTTCTATTCTTAGCAATCAATTCTATTGCTGGCCAAGACCTATTTCCATCAATAATGCGGTAATTTAACCAGTAATCGTTTGAAAATTTATTTCAAGAACAATTGATATAGTAAGAGTAGGTATAAAGGCCAAAAGAAGATGCTGAACGATGTTAAGGAAAATGTTTTAGAATTTTCACCCAAGGTGCGTCAATCAACATCGTCGATCGTGACAATTTAATGAACCTCTTTTAAGAAGATTTTTTTTTTTTTTCAATACAACTCGAACAACCAACTCTCTTATATGCTTCATGTTCAATTTGTTTATAGTTGGAAAATATTCAATAGAAAACTAAACAAGGTTATTGAAGAGGTCAACAATACTTCGATGGTTTAATTCTTTCATGTTGGCTGGTATATAAAAGTTGCCGATATTGTAGTCACGATTCTGGAATTGTTTTTCACTATAGTTTTGCTATGAGGCTCTATGTCTATGTAGCTCTCTTCACAGACTGCCGGCTGTATAAAGCATAGCTGATGAAAGAAAACAAATTTAAATCCCATGACCGTGAAAATTACGAGAAGCATTAAAAATTGATTGATCACAAAAAGAGACTTTGATTGTGGCTTGTGCCCTAATTTTGTAAGGTTTTTTTTTGTTGTGGTTTAGGCTTATCAAATTAGATTTAAAAGGAGATTTTTGTATAAGTTGAAATATTGTTGGTAGGTTCTTATGCATACCTATATCTAAATCTGATAAATTATTTCATAATAATGAAGCATCCATAGACCGCTAGGGAAGAGGAAGAGGGGGCATTTGCCCTGCTTAACTCTGGAAAATACCACACGACTAAATTTTTTAAATTTTTCATCACGGAATTTTGACAAATACGTGGCCCTACAGATTGGAGGTTAGTGCGTTGGGCCAATGACCCGAACATACTGAAAAAAAAAAACAATTGTTATGAGGGAGACGTGAGAAGCCTCGGATAACGACCCATCTCAAATGGCAACCAGACCCGGAACGAATATGGACTATGACCTACGAGTATGCATCTGAAATGTAAGGACATCACTCTATTCGCCAGATGCTACTCAAAAACTTGAATCTGTCCTCTCGCGGTACAAGGCTGATATTACCGCGATCCAGGAGTTACGATAAATAACGGGTGATTTTTTAGCTGGTTTGGTTTTGGCAACACTGGTTTTGACAGCTGACGTGTGTTTAGTACCTTGTGTCACTGTCAAACAGCTTCAGTTTGGTTTGCAATTTAACCATGGATCGTCTTACAAATGAACAACGCTTGCAAATTATTGAATTTTACTATCAAAATTCGTGCTCGGTTCGAAATGTTCATCGCGCGCTGCTTCCATTTTATGGTCGGCATTCTCGACCTTCTGAGCAGTCTATTCGGAAGATTGTGACCAAATTTCGCACCAAATTTACTTTGTTGGACATTAAACCACCAACACGTTTACGTACTGTGCGTAGTGAAGAAAATATTGCGGCCGTATCAGCTAGTGTGACAGAAGACCGCGAAATGTCGATTCGGCGCCGTTCCCAGCAGTTAGGCCTTTGTTACAGCACTACGTGGAAAATTTTGCGGAAGGATTTGGGCGTAAAGCCTTTTAAGATACAGCTGGTGCAAGAACTAAAGCCAGCCGACCTACCACAACGCCGAGTTTTTGGTGAATGGGCTCTTGGAAAGCTGGCCGAGGATCCGCTTTTTTATCGAAAAATTGTGTTCAGCGATGAGGCTCATTTTTGGTTGAATGGGTACGTAAATAAGCATAATTGCCGCATTTGGAGTGAAGATCAGCCAGAAGCATTGCAACAGCTACCAATGCATCCCGAAAAAGCCACTGTTTGGTGCGGCTTATGGGCCGGCGGCATTATTGGGCCATATTTCTTCAAAGATGATGCGAATCGCAGCGTTACTGTCAATGGTGAACGCTACCGAGCGATGATAACAAACTTTTTTTTGCCCGAAATGGAAGTTCTTGACTTGCATGATATGTGGTTTCAAGAAGACGGTGCCACATGCCACACAGCACGCGAAACAATGGCGCAATTGCGAGGCGAGTTTGGTGAACAGTTAATTTCACGTTTCGGGCCGGTCAATTGGCCGCCTAGATCGTGCGATTTGACACCATTAGATTATTTTTTGTGGGGGTATGTCAAGGCTAATGTCTATAGGGACAAGCCCGCTTCGATTGACGCACTGGAAGCCAACATCCATGCATTCATTCGTGAGATACCGGCCGATATGTGTGAAAGAGTATGCCAAAATTGGACTCAGCGGATGGGCTACCTGAGACGCAGCCGCGGTCAACATTTGCATGAAATTATCTTTAAACATTAAATTGCAAGGTTCAAACTATCGATTCAAATAAATATTTCATTCATTTTTTCGAATTTTTTGTGTTTTTTTTTTTTAAAGTTCTAAACCTCTTAAAAAATCACCCGTTAGAATCAGGAATAACGAAAAGAAAAGATTGCGACATTTATTACAGCTGTCCCGAAAGACTGCACATGCTAGGAAGCGGATTCGTCGTGAGAAATTGACTCAGATCAAAAGTCATCAATTTCAAGCCGATAAGTGATCACCTGGCTGTGATTGGCATCAAAGCTACCTTCCAAAAAATTAGCCTAGTATGTGCACACGCTCCTACCGATGAAGCTTAGGAGTCTTACAGGGAGGAGTCTTACGACCTCCTGGACGGAGTCTGTCCGGAGTACGATGTCAAAGACGTGCTCGGAGACTTCAAGGCTAAAGTCGGAAGGAAAATATCTTTGGCGGATTATAGTTGGAAAGCACAGCCTCCACGAAACGACAACAGATAACGGCTTCCAATTAATCGACTTTGCTCTAGCTCGTAATACGGTGATAAGTAGCACTAGGTTCCCCACACGAAGGATACACACAGCAACCTGGCGATCTCCAGATGGTCGAACTGCCAACCAAATTGACCACGTGTTTATTGGTGCAAGCACGCACCGAACATCTGGGACGTGCGAACTTTCCGAGGTGCAAACGTGGACTCTGACCACTTTCTTGCTGAGCGACAAAGTTCAGAGCCCGAATGTCCAACGAAAAGAAAGCCGAAGACTGCCCAAATGAAGAAATTCAACATTGAATGCCTTAACACATCTGAGAAAGCCAGAGACTACAGTGAGCAATTGACCGGGAAACTCTCTGCCGTACCCCTAGCCACAAGCGTCAATAACCAGTGGAACCGTTAAGGAAATAGCGAGACAACCATGGTTAGAAGCAGGAGATGGAAAATGCACGAATGGAAATGCTGCAATGACAAACAAGAGACGCAAGAGAGCTGTTCCATGAAAAGAGAAGGAAATAGAAAAAAACCCTGCGCAGAAAGAAAAGAGCATCCGCAGTCTCTCAGCTTAGGTATCTCGAGTAGTCTAGCACCACCACTAAAACTCGCCGGTTCTACAAAACAGCCAAGAAACTGGTATCTGGTTAAAGGACTGCCACGCAAACTATTCGAAACAGCGAAGGGAACCTAGTCACCAAAGCACAGAGAATTGTAGACGTGTTTATAAGCAGCATTTCGAGCAACTGCTTAATGGGCATTATAAGGGAACCGACCAGAAATGCAAAGAAGCATGAGACCAGTCAATGAAAATCCAGTCCCAGTGCCCAGTACTGAATAGCTTAAGAACAACAAATCCACCGCGCCGGCTGGGATGGCCTACCTGCGGAACTCTTCAAGTATGGAGGAGATGTCCTGGTATGGTGCATGCACCCGCTCATCAACCAAGTGTGGGTGGAGGAAAGTGTGCCTGAAGACTGGTCAAATGGCTTCATATGCCCAATCTACAAAAAAGGTGATCGTATTTCCTGCAAAAACTACGGAGGCATATCCCTACTCAATGTTGCCTACAAGATCCTATCCAACGTACTATGTGAGCTTCTAAAACCTTTCTGTAGCACTGTTATGAGCATGAACCAGTGAGACTTCAGGCCAGGCAGATCAACGATAGACCAAATCTTCACATTGAGGCAAATCCTGGAAAAGACCAACGAATTTCAAGTCAAGACCCACCATCTTTTTATCGACTTCATAGCCGCATATGATAGCATAAGTCGTCAAGAGCTTCTATTGGCGATATTGGAACCCGGGATCCCGAAAAAACTGATCAAGCTATGCCTCATGATGTTGTTAAATATGCAGTGCACCGTGCAAATGGGTAACAGCTCATCCGAGTTATTCCGGACGTGTACAGGGTTCAGACAAGGAGATGCGCTATCATGTGATTTCTTCAACCAATTCCTGCAGCAGATAATGCGCAAGAGTGGTGTTAACTGGGAAGGCACAATCTTCAACAGATCTTCTCAACTGCTTGACTATGCTGGACCTCCCCAAGCTGTACTAGAAGCTTTCACAACTACTGATGATCAAGCGAAGCACGTTGGTCTTGAAATGAATGAGGACAAAACAAAGTATATGCTATCAACTAACAAATCCTCATCTGTCCATCGCCAAATACAAAACGCCACTGTTGGTAGCAGTAATTTTGAGGTAATCGAGGAGTTAACCCACATTGGAACAAACATCAATTTCACAAACGACAACTGAATGGAAATCCGACGAAGAATTACCCAAGCCAACTGCTGCTTCTTCGGTTTGGCCTAACAAATGGGTTCAAAATTCCTTTATCGAGCTACAAAGTGCCCGCTATACAAAACGCATATTTTACCAGTTCTACTCTAGGGTTCCGAGTGCTGGACGATAAGTTAAGAAGGGCACTTTCGACACAAAAAATTTTCGGTGAATATTTGGTGCTATATTCCAAGAGGGCGAATGGAAGAAAAGATTTAATCGTGAATTGTACGAGCTGTACCAAGATGTGGATGTAGTCCAAAGAGCCAAAACACGTCGACTACACTGGCTCGGCCACATCGAGCGAATAGACAGCAACGCTCCAGCCAGTAAAATCTTCGAATCCCAGCTCCCAGGTTCGAGACGCCCATCAGGAAGACAGAACCTCCTCTACAGAGACCAGGTGGTCACAGACGCAAGAGCGCTTGGTCTCGACGACTGGAGGTAGTTTGCGAAGGACCGAAACCGATGGAAGACCGCTATATCTCAGGCAAGGACCCTCCAGGGATCGGGAGCCGGATAAGTAAGTTAGTAATAGGTTAGGTTAGGTTGAAGTGGCTGCCAGTCATGGAGACTGACACACTTAGACCATGAGTTGGTCCATTGTGATACCACATGAATCTAGGAAACCCTTTTCCTTACTCGGTGAACCATTTGGAGCTTCTTATGAAGCGTAATAGACTGCCAATGTCTAAGTTTATCAGATCACTAGGATCATTGAAGTAGAACTCACCAAGGTGAAGTCTTCGTCTATGAGATAGAGCAAGGCACGTGCATAGAAGGTGAGGGATCGATTCTATCTCTTCCTCATCCATACAGCTTCTGCAAAAATCGTTAGCGAATACGCCAAGACGCGTTGCGTGCTTAGTTAGTAATAGATTTTGGTGAAACTGCTGACACTTTGCTTGACAAGATTGTCAAAGTGAAATATGCTGAACGCCAAAACTCCACATGTTTTCAATTTAATGAAGTTAAAAAAGGACGAATCTTGGAAGTTGCCGTAATTTCACAGCACCCTGCCTTAAATCTTTTAAGACACTTAGGGCCTTGAACTTGAACGTTAACATCAAGTACATGCGACCCAATTGATTGCCTTTAAATCTGATTTATTTTCTCCAGACTATGCCATATACAAATAATTCACTAATTATCACATAACGTGGGATAAGGATCTCAAAATATAGACTCCGCCTCCTTTCAATCAACAAAACAATGATCCCACCAATTATTTCCGACGCCTACCTTATCATCACAAAGCATGTAGGTAAGGTAAGGTACTTCTAACTTGAATGAAAATAATCGTAACTAATGTAATATTTTTTTGTACAGTTATTCAGATACAATATGCTGCTATTAAACTTTGTTGTATATCCAAAGCATTTAGGCTACAACCACGCTCAAGAATTAAAAATTCGTCTTGCCTTCAACAAAAAAAAAAAAAACACCAAATCTAATTTCATTGGGAAAATTGCATCATCACGTACCAGCCATTGTGGCATCTCGAGGAAATTAAATCAAAACTTACAACAAAACGAGAGACAGAATTCACAGAATATAATATTTAAGAACGGAACGCCACGGAACCTATGTACCTACTCTGGGTGATGTCTTCTATTTTTTTTTTTTATTATTTTTGTCTTTATAGTTCTTAAGATAACACCATCATTTTTCTTCAGCGCCACCGCACCACCGCGGCATCATAAGAAAATACATCAGAGAGCAAAGAAAAATGTTGTATTGTCGTTGAAGTAGGTAGAGGTATACCTATGATGCATTGAGGCATTTCAAGAATCAAGATAGAAACTATGATCTTTCTTGACCGCACGATCACGTTCTGCAGTTAATTGCTGCATCGAACATAGCCAAAGGTTGACATCGTCGCTATATTACTTTGTTGGTGCAATTTGCGCGGGATTCAATGTGCAGCAGTCAGAACAGAGCACACCATTCATATTTGATTACTTGTTCGTTGTTCCTGAAGGACTCTCCTATCCTAGCTGGGAGGTTAAATGCGTTTCAACCCTGTCCCTGCTCGAAGTTTGTTAAATTTTCAGTTTGAATGGAATTTTTAAATAATTGAATATGCTTGGGGCTACTTTGGTCACGGTTATCTATGAAAATATTATGTGTATAAGGACTTACCAAGATAGTTTGACCTTACTCAGGTTTATAGCTTTTTGAAATAATTATTATATTTATTTGGCCAGCGATGTTATAGGATAGGTTTCAAGTTTGTGTGGATTTTTGAGCAATATCATTTTTTTTTTTATTTCGTCTTAAAACCAAATTAAGCATGCAATACCAAGGTTAACGCCCTATGCCCCAATCGTGGTTACATGACTTGATGATGATGAAAAAGGTTAAGGGAAGAAGGGTTCAAAATCCCAAATGCCGAAATCCCGAATTGCAAAAAGAGAGAATCCCTAATGCCCAAAATCCCGTATGCCCAAAATCTCGAATGCCAAAGTCCCGAATGGAAAAATCCCCAATAGAAGAAATCCCGAATGCCAAAATCCCAAATGCATTATTACTATTTCAGTATCAGTACATAGTTTCAATGGAACCAAATTGCTATGTATGGCTTGACTTCTGTTCATTTTGGGATTTCAAATGACAATAATTTCGAATGCAAAAAAATCTCTAAATATAATATGAAAATCTCGAATGCAAACATTTCGAACGACCACAAATGGGATTTTGTCATTCGGGATTTTGGCATTTGGTATTTTTTGCAATTTCGGGATTTTGAAATTCGGTATTTCATACCTAACCCAAGTGAAATACCAATTTTTGTATGAACTGAAAAGTTTGATAAGCAGAACCAAAACCAAAACATTAAATACCAGATCAAATAAGTTTACTAGACACGAAATATTTACACACAATCATGTAAACTTATTTAATATAAGGTCTAAATTGAGGCTCCGCGATCTAAGTACCCCATATTTGGGATATTCAAAAAAAAGAAAAGCATACCATCTGAAATGTCACCAATTGGTTATAAAATGTCTGTTTGTTTATCAGTTATTGACCAACCAAGCTGATTTCAAGGGTCACACATAATAGGAATTTTGAATATCCCACGGTTGATGTGTTAACAGTTTCTAGTGGTGGCCTTGGAAGTAACTTAATAGTTAAAAAAATGGCGTATGATTAGTTTAATAACTGGAATTTGCTCATCGTTTGTCAATTATTGCTAACTTTTTAGATGGCGTACTATGTTTTTTTACTATCCCCAAATTAAATGCTTACATCCCCAAATGGTGATTTTGAAAAAAACTTTAAAAATTCATCAAAAACCACCCATAACCAGTAACGGGGCTTAACTTTTTAAATTTTTTCCAATATCCCACAAATGATGGCATTGAAAAAACTATAAGAGATTAGATATTTTGAAAAACCGAAACTTGGTGTCCACTTTTCTTCTATTATAACCGCAAATAGCGTGCTAGTTTTTGAATATCCCACTAAGGTGCTAATATCCTCAAGTGATTATATTGAAAAAAAACTTTGAAAATTTACTAAAAGGCATCCCTGATTAACAAGAAATTAAAGCTAGATCATTATTTGTCAGCTACTGACCTTTCAGGTAGCATATTAATTTTTTGAATATCCCACAAATAAGGTCCTAAAATACTCTAATGGTGAAATTGTACATGACATAGTAATTTTTCGAATATCCCACAAATTATGTGCCTACATCCTCAAATGGTGATCTTAAAAGAACTATAAAATTCATTTATAGTCGCTCATGATGGAAGAATAACTAAAAGTAGCTGATCTTTTGTGATCAATTACAGATTCTTCAAATAGTATTACAATTTTTTTGAATATCCCACAAATGTTGTTCTGAAAATGCTATAAAAGATTATTTCAACTCACTTACAACTGACAAAAAACTGAACATCATTTGGCCCAGTTTTTGATCCTTTCAGATAGCGTGATAATTTTTTGAATATCCTTCAACTGAGATACTAGCATCCTCAAATGGTGAAAATTGAAAAACTTTGAAAATTCATTAAAAATGGCCCATATTTGAAGAATCACTCAAATAAGCTGATTTTTTCTGAACAAAATACAAGCCTTCCAAATGGTGTAACAATTTTTGAATATCCCACAATTGGCTGCTAACATTCTCAAATCATGTCCTCGAGAATACTTTAAAATTCATAAAAAAAATTGCACATAACTAGCATAAAACTAGCTCATCCTTTCAAATGGTATACTAATTTTTTGAATATCCCAAAATAAATAATAAATCCTCAAAATGTGAAATAAGAAAACAAAAATTAAATTAATTATTAAAGATTGGCTATGACTAACTTATTTCTAAAATTAACTTTCCTGACTGACTTTTCTAATGGTATACTATTTTCTTGAATATCCCACAATTGAGGTACTAATTCATTATCTGATGGTTAAATTTTAAGATCCTTGGGCTGCCGAATAACTTAAGCTAGCTGGACTTCTGTGACCAATTACTAACCTTTCAGATGACAAAATTTTTGAATAACCCACAAACGAAGAGCTTACATCCCTTAATGGTAACCTTGGCAAATATTTAAAAAAAATTAATTTAAAATCATATAAACATATATGACTGACCGATCACTTAAACTAACCTGACTTATGTTACAAACTAGTGACCCATCAGAACCATGCCTATACTTATTTTTGAATATCACACAAATCAGGTAGGTATTAAAATCTTCTAATAATAAATTCTCAAATAAAACTTTAAAAATTCGTTTATAACTGACAAATTACTGAGACCAACTGTTTCGTTATGACAACCTATTTACATTACAAATGGTTTACTTCTTTTTTGAATATCCCAAAATCCAGGTGCTAATATCCTCTAATGGTGACCTTGATAAAATCATACAAAATCATTAAGAACCGCGTAAGGCTTACTGCTTACTGAAACTAACTAGAACTTCGTGACCAATTACTAAACTTTCAGATGCCATACTAATTATTTGAATATCCCTTAAGTAAGGTATTAATTTTGAATATCCCACAAATGAAAAAAAAAATTAAAAATCATTAAAAATCGAAATTTATGAAACAAACTCACCGTTCATGACCAATTACTAACCTTTCAGATGACATACCTATATTTTGAATACCGCATAAATGAAGTATCAATGTTTTCTAATAAAGGCCGTACAAAACTTTAAAAATTTATAAAATGATTTCCTATGGCTGAATAATAACTGAAAATTTCTAAACTTTTGTGAAAAACTCTCGACCTTTTAGATGGTATAAAATTTTTAGGAATATCCCAAAAACGAGGTGTTAACATCCTCTAATGGTGACTTCAAAAATTTTTTTAAATCATTGAAACCCACCTCACCACTTACTGAAACTAACTGGCATTTTGTAACCAATTTCTAAACTTTCAGATGGTACACTAATTATTTGAATATCCCTCAGGTAAGGTACTTTCGTTGAATATCCCACACATGAGGAACTTACATTTTCTAATGATGGCTTTGAAAAAATTAAAAAAAATCGGGAACGGGTCGTTATTCTGTATTCCAAAATTCTGTATATGAATACAAAATTCTGAATGAACATAACTCAGTATTCCATTATTCTGCTTTTCCATTATTCTGTAATCTAAAATTCCGTAAATCCAGAATTCTGTATTTCAAAATAATGTAAATCCAAAATTCTATATTTCAAAATGCTGTAATATAATATTCTGTATTTTAAAATTATATTTATCCATAATTCTGCTTTTCGAAACTCTTTAAATCCAAACTTATAAATAAAAACTCTGTAAAAATTTTAAACAGGTTTGTTAGTCCCCGTTAAACACCTTTTATTCAATTAACAAAAATTATAAAGTATTGCAAAGAAAAACCTTCAGTAGATGCAAAAAAAAAAAAAAAAAAAAAAAACAACAACAAAAACAAAACAAAATGTATCACTATATAATTTAATAAAGGTGAAGATTCTGGGCTAACCTTTTTAGATACTCAGTCTGACTTAAAGCTCTTCTTTTTTTAATCAAATGCTTAATCTGTTTATTTTTGAGAATTGTTTTTTTTTTACTTTTAGGAATATTTTCCCCATTTTGAACTCAGGCTACATACGTGCTTTAGAAAAAACGAGTTCCTTTCTTAGATCATCAATTAGCTTGTAAATTCCAGCCTTACTTCCTCCTGCTAAAACCTTAAGCGCCTGTGCAAAGCTTCAACACTATTTTGAGTTCTTGGAAAGGTCTCCGTTCTACTAGATGGGTTGTTATAAGCCGACCGAAATTTGGGAGAATATTTTAGATTTTATGATTTATTTCCACAAATATAATTTTTCTCAAACCAGGTTGAAGTTTTAATTGTGTCCTCGTCTTCTTCAAAAGAACTACGTAAGCTGGCATAGTATAGAGATACTTCATCCGGTGGAACGAAAGCTAAACTCCTAAGCATTCGAATTGTAAGTGCAAATTCTTCAGAGTTTCCATATTTTTTTTAAAATAAGAAACATTATAATAGGTTAGAGCTTGAAACAATTCTTCTCAGTTCTGTAGAAAAATAGTTTTGATAATGAAAAAATGTGCGTATTTTTTTATTATCTAAACAATTTCAAAATTCTGAATTCCGAAATTCTGTAAATGATAAAAGAAAAATTGTTTTGATAATGAAAAAAAGTGCGCACTTTTTTTCATTATCAAAACAATTTTTCTTTTATCATTTACAGAATTTTGGAATACAGATTTTTGAAATCCAGAATTTTGAAATACAGAATTATGTATAGGTACACAGAATTTGGAAATACAGAATTTTGTTTTTTAGAATTTTAGATTTACAGAATTTTGAAAACTGAATTTTGGCACTTACAGAATTTTGGATTTACAGAATTTTGAAATACCGAATTTTGGATTACATTTAAAATCGAATAGTTCATGAAACAAACTCACCATTAATTTTCAATTACTAACCTTCCAGATGGCATTCCAATTTTTGAATATCCCATAAGTAAAGTAGGTACTTGTGTCTTCTAATGAAAGCCGCAACAAAAACTTTTAAAATCCATAAGAAAATTGTATATGGCTGAATAATTACTCAAACTTTTTTTACCTTTTGTGACAAACTGCAAACCATTCAGATGGGATACTAATTTTTGTATATCCCACAAACGAGGTGCATAACATCCTCTAATGGTGACCTTGAGAAAAAAAACATACAAAATCATTGAGAACCGCTTGAAGCTTACCACTTACTGAAACTAACTGGCGGGTTGTAACCAGCTACCAATATTTCAGGTGATATACTTAATATTTGATTATCCCACAAGTAAGGTTCTAACGTTGAATATCCCAAAAATGCGCTACTTACATTTTCCAATGATGTCTTCGAAAAAATTAAAAAAAAATCATTAAAAATTCAGTAAATTACTGAAACATATTCACCATTTATGACCAATAACTAACCTTTCAGATGACATGCCAAATTTTCTGAATATCCCATAAATGAGGAACAAGCGTATTCTAATAAAAGCCGCGAAAAAACTTTAAAAAATTGCCTATGGCTGAATAATTTCTGAACCTTTCATATCTTTTGTGAGTGACACACTCCTGAAATTTCAGATGGTATACTAATTTTTGCGAGTATCCCACAAATGAGATGCTAACATCTTCTAATGGTGACTTTGAAAAAAAAAAAATCATTTAAACCCACCTAAGCCTTACCACTTACTGAAACTAAATGGAATTTTATAACCAATTATCAATCATCAGATGGCGTACTAATTTGTTGAATATCCCACTATTAGGGTCTTACATCTTTTTATGATAGTTTTTTTTTTAATTCACAAAAAAATCACCTATGGCTACTCATCACTGAAATAAACATCTTTTGTGACCAATTACTAACGTCTTTCATATATCAGATGGCATACTAATTTTTTGAACATCCCACAAATGAGGTCCTAACATCCTGGGGCCTAAACTCGATCTTTGAACTTGAGAAATATTTTGTTCCTAATGAAATTTAAATTCTATAACAACCCTGCACAACGATATTTTGTTCGAAACTGCATCTAGAAAAGACATCTATCATTCATGATCATCAACGAATGTCTTCCAGCAACGTTGGAACAACAGAAACCAACATCTTTTCATTCATAAAAGAATATTGAACCCCACCACATTTTACCATTTTACTCGTTTATGGGAGTATAAAACGATTAACTTTTTTGCAATATGCAATTATTATTAATGTAATTTCATGCTCACATTGTAGACGCCGGAGGGCAATTTTGTCTGTCTCTACAAACATTATCACTCACTCTTTCAGAGTATAACTTTGGTGACAAGAGCCTCATCTACAAAGTGAAACCATCAAGCATCCCAAAATCCATATTAAATCCCAGTCATTCTATAGCCAACCAGCCATATCGGCATCAAACATGATGTTGTGGGTGTACACTAATGAAGCAATAATGGCACGTCTTGACTGAATGACACCTTATATATTCCTCCTACGCTATAAATTGTTTGTGTTTTCTTTTTGGCTGATGGCAGCATCTTCGAAGATGATGCGAGAGGTGCAGCAACTTTTCCTGGCAAAATACTCTGTTTCTGAGTAAATTGCCAACGATTACGATGGTGTTGTATATACGATTTCATGCTGAAGACCTCAAGCACGCTCTTACTTCAAAATTGGCTTTTAGCAAACGTAATGGAATATGAATATTATCACAGCTTAAGGATCTTTATGTGTGAGATGGTGTTTTTTGTTTGCTTTTTTAAGAAGATTTTCATGTTTATTTTGTGTGAATCCATTATTTCTATTGATATCTTAAGTAGGCAAACCTTATATTTGCTTGGAATGATGTTAGATTTTGTTTGTCCTTAATAAAATTGTTGGAGTTGAAGATATAATTTAAATATACAAATTACTGAGGTATAACAAGCTGTTGGTAATGGGCATAGTTTTCAGATATGAAACCGGGAAGCGTTTTCATTTGCTTTTGAAATAATAAGATTGATGAGATGTGCTTTTCTTATGGAGTCAATTTTTCGGGAGAAAATAGGACAAATTCTTCTAACAGCGAATAAAGATTCAAGATATGCACTCTGTGATCTATCAAGCTTGGAACCAACAACAAGGTAGAGGAACCCTTAAGAATCCGTAGAAAACACCTATAATCAACCCTTTAAGTACAGTAAGTACAACAAGATTGATGAGCTGTTCTTAAGTCAAATCTATTTGTCCAATTTATTTTCATTAGTTCACATTAAAGAGGTAGGTACTCCTCCCTATATTGGTGGCAATAAAATCTAAAAATTATTTTAAAACTGCAATAAATTTAACTAGTTAACCTTGAAGCAAAAGTCATTGTACCCCTCGAAAGTAGATGAATGACACATCTTCTGCAAAGGGCTTATGTGCGTTCCCTTAGCTAGAGAAATCCAAAAAAAAAAGGCAAACAAAAAAATAAGACATGTCAAAAGTGCTTGATTGCATCAGAAATACACGCTTCATCAAGTATGTAGGCATATACCTACCTGTACATACGTGCTGCATCGTAAGAAGTATCTACTCGCCGTAGACAAAAGAAGAAACACACATTGGACAGAGTCACTGACTGTGTGCAACACCACCGAAGCCTCAAGTCCTAAAATAAAATAGTACAACGCCCGTGCGCGTCTTCGTCATCATCACCACCACCCGCCCGCCCACTGATGGCTGGCTGGTCGTCGTCATCGCTCGTCGTTGTCAGTCTCACTGTGCGGTGCGTGGTCCTGATGGTCATCTACTACGGAGACAGACTATTGCAACAAGTGCCAAACAACGCACACAAACATAATTACGACAGACGATGGACAGGCGTATTTGTCTTCTCACAGAGAGCTTATCCAAGTGTAATTAAAGGAACGTAAGATACTTTACGATCCTTTGGTGATGATCATTCGTCTAAATGTGATATCCCAAGGGCTAAGAACTGTCAATCAAGGCAAACACACATAAAATAAAAAAAACAAGGTATAGACTTGGAATAGCAATCCAAACACCATAGGAACATCCATCGTCTATCCTAAAAAGATTTCAAGTTCGGAACAATATTACCACCAGATAGGCTTTAAGTCGCATATAAGATACTTACAACCAGCGCATCAGCCTATCTATGCCAGAATACAAGAGGTGCATGCATAGGCGGGCAAAATGTGCACTTACCTATATAAAAAAGTTCTATACCTACTCTTGGCCACGAATCCACGATTAATGTAGTCTACAGTGAACCACCAACCACCACACATTTTGCTCGTTCATATAGGTATGTGCTAAGTCTTGCCATTAAAATAAGTATCTACACACATATTTATAGCTAGATAGATAGAAGCCTCGTAGCGGGATACCTTCAGCAGCAAGTTCTCTGGCTGGAGACTGAGGTTCGAAAATTGACTTTGTTTTACGGCAAAATCAATTTTTCAGATTTAAACAATAAAGCTGCTGCTGCTTTAGAGTTGTAAAAATGCAAATTTGTGTTCAGCCTTAAGCAGGCAATGTTAAAAAAAAGTAAAATTGTAAAAAGAAAAATTAATTAATTCCTAATCCAATAAGTTCATTCTTTGTTCGATATTTCCCACAATAATAATTTTTAAAAATTCAACGGGTTAGGTTTTGACGCCCTATGCCCCAATTGGGGTTACAGGCCACAATGATAATGAAGGTTTTTTTTCTGTTTTCGTTTTTCTTTTTATTAAAAGCTTAAAACCGAATTTTGAAAAATTGCCACTTGGAGTGATTCAATTCGATCATTTTCCATGATAAACGAATTTTAACTAATTTTTGATTAAAAAATAAATTTTGATTAAATTCCCTTATTTTTGGGTTAATTCCGTATATCTTGATAGTAGCTCAACTAATTTTGTTTCAATGTATGTCTGGGTTTTGAAAAAAATATTGTACTCAAAATATGAACAAAAAATAATAAATCCATTTTTTCGTACTTTTGACTAGTTAAATTTCATTTTATAATAAGAGTTTCATTCGGCACATTCAATTCCTCTTTTCTTTCTTACTTTGACTCCCAATCCATGAAGAGATGCTGCCTGAGATACGATGGCCGTCTTTCCTCTATGATCATGAAACACTGGTTTCATCCAGACTAAGTGTTTTGATATCGGTGATGGCTTGGTCTTAAAGCCGGAGGAGGCTCGGTCTTTCTTGTCACCTTTAATTTGGGGATTAGAATTCGAAGACTCTCTTGGCTAATGCATTGTTGTCCATTCATTTGTTGTAACTTAATTAATTTAGTTGACGTGTTTTGACTTTTTAGACGAAATTCACGTCTTGAAACATAGAGTTTCAGAGTGTATGTTCTCCTCCATTTTCCCTATTCAGACACAGGACCAAATATCCGTTAAGGAATTTTTCTTTAGAAACTGCTCAGTATCAGCTCTGTTTATCTGCGCTTTATCACATCTGTGAAGTAAGCAAAACTTGCAGTTTTCTTGCATTTGTGTTGCATTTATTTCCCCGAATTTGCAGTTCACCAAATAATAGCCGCGTTTTATTATCGCTCAAAACCAATATGGTTCACCTCGTGAAAATAAAACGATGTGGGTTAGTGCAAAAGCAGTGCTGTATATCAGTCTCTTTTTTTCTTATGTTTATTTGTTTTTCATGTAAGCACTTGTCTCTTTTCCTCTCTATTCCTTATACAGCTGACAAATCGCTGACATACATTCACAATGGTAAATAGCCCTCTGCCGGCAGAGTGAAAACCTCTATCTGGGTTATTGAAATTAACCTCGATAGAAACCTAGATCCCATGTTGTTTTTGTAATGCAATGTTAAAAGATAACCTCGACCCAGACCCAGAGATAATAAAACGCAGCTAATATAATAATAGTTGCGGTTACCTCGTCGCATGATGGTTAGTTCGTAGGACTGTCATGCCGGAAGTGTGGGTTCAATTCCCAGCCATGCCACATAAAAACAGAAATGTTTTATCCGAGATACTGCCTCTTGCGAGGAAAAGAAAAAGTGCTTCTCATTCAGCCGTTCGGGGTCGGCAAAAAACTGTAGGTGGTTGTGAGTTGTAAGTCACTAGGCCCTGGTTCTCCATGAGCTGTTGCGCCACCCAATTTATTTATATATAATAATAGTTGTGATTGAGTGAAGTAAGCAGGTCACATCATTTTATTTCAGCTGCGCGATTATGCTTAGAACTTGCAGTAAGGCAGTTTTTTTTGTCTTCACTGTGAAGATAGTAGGTCAGTATGAAATGTTCTCCGAATTAAGGACTTACAAATTTTGACCTTAGATATCCTTGACACTACAAGTTCCTGCTACCACGCTTTGATTCCTGAGATGCACGATGTATCACTGTGAAGTAAGCAGAGGCCACTCAATTGCACCCTATTTTGGTGAACTGCAAAACAAAATGCAATGATAACTTTACAGACGTCTACTTATCGTATAGGAGGCTGAAAGCTTATGCGCAAGGAGCTTTGACACCCCATCTGTTTTGCCAAACCGAAACAATTTTTTCAAAAATTTTGTTCGAGTGAAATAACCACTTGCATTGCACTTGGCAACACTGGTATTTTACAGATGGTGGGTCTACTCAACACTTTTTTATTTATTTATTATTTTTCCTCCATGCTTTTCCACACCTTTTTATGTCAAAAAATTTTTAAATTTCCAAAAATAATTGAGGCGTCACCATTTCACAACAGAAAAAAAAATTGTTCCCGAAAAGAAGCAACACTGAAATTTTGCCTGAAGATAAGCCTACTCAACATCTTATTACATTATTGTCCAAGTTATTTACGAGTTTTTTATTTTAACATTTGGCCCAGATTGGGCGCCATTTTTCTAAAATGGTGGAATCAATGGAAATGGTTTATCTTTTAAGATAGAAAAAAGGTTCAATTTCAACGGACTCGATAGTAAAAAAACTTTCATTTTTACAAGTTTAGATTAAAGGAACTTATTTTGACAAATACTCGCAGCCATACGTCAGTTGCTACCTTAGATTTTCGATCATAATAAAATAAAAAATAAAATTCACGACTGACTTATGTTCAAGTTGCTTGGAACTTAAGAACTTTTTTAAAAAGCAAGTACTTATAGAAAAAATAAATAAAAAATATAAAAAACTTTTAAATCGTTCTTTAAATTGTATAAACAACTAGTAAAATAGCTTAGCGTTGAAACTCAAGTACGCCATTTTGTTACTTGAAAAAATAGAAATATATGCAAAAAAAAAATTAAAATTGTTGGGGCAGTTTTCTTAAAACTAATTTTGTATATATAAAATTTTAGTAACAATTAAAAAAAAAAATTGGGATGAAAATGTTTAGAAAATAATAAAACATTTAAAAACCTAGTTTCAAAAATTCATCAACCCATTTTTTGAAATATTGAATTTTCAAAAAAAAATAATTTTTTTTTAAAAATCCAAAACAGCTTTCATAAAAATTTTTATTAAAATCTGTAAAGCCGTTAATGATAAAATCGAAAATCAAAAAAACCGTTATATGGCAGGTACCATTAATAACAGTTTTTGGTATTTTTTTTTTCTACCAAAATGTCTACAATAACGCACTATTTTTCCCTCCTGGAGTTTCAAAATTTGAAGAAAATCGCATAATTGGCTGAGGCTGTAGATCCAGATAAAAACAGACAGAATTGTGTCACCCACTTTTTTTTGTGTTCTTTTGTGTTCACGGAATCAAAACTTGCCCTATAGTTACGGTGACCATATTTCTGGGAGCAAAATCCGGGACCAAAAGTGAAAAATTAAAAATGTTAAAAAACTATTGTACCTTTCAATAATTTTTATTTAGTTATAGGGCAAATAAAAATGATAAGAGAAATACAAACGAAAGGACATTCTTAAAAAGAAAGTAACATTAAAATAAATTTTAACTGCCCCGATCAGTTAAATGAGCTGCGGAGGGAGTCAGACACTCAATTTTGACATTTCTCCCATAGTAAAAACGTCAAAATTGAGTCTGATTCTATTCACAGCTCATTTCTTAAACAATGCAACTAAAGTTCAGTTTTTCAGTGCAGTTAAATTATAAGTTAAATTATTCTAGCTAGTCTTGAAAATAGAAACATTTTTTCACTTAAGTTGTCATAAACTATTGAAATCGATGTGCGACACTATGGATATCACCTTTTTAAGCCTTTCACAATCAAAATAGAGATGGCAGCACAATGGGAACCACACTTTTCAAATATTTAAATACATTTAATATCAAAATCAAGATGGCTCCACAAAGGAGAATTTAGTCTCTGATTTAACTTGGAGTTAACCTAGTATTTAAATTGATTAAAAACATATTTCTTGTGTTAACTCAGCTCTTGCCCTGCAGCTAGTATGAGCTCGCACTGAAAAATAGGCCCTAAGTCCTTAAATAAAATAAGTTAAATGTACATTATGTAAAGCAACAAACAAAAATCGTAATGCAAACTAAGCCAATAACTACCTACATATTATATTTAAAAAAGAAATTATTTCTTTAATTTTGTATGTCAAATAAAAAAACTGTAGAAAATGTGTAAATACGGGACAGATAACCTAACCCGGGACATTTGTACGTCCCGGGTAAAAAAAAAAAAAACAGGGACAGGCTATGGAAATACGGGACAGTCCCGGGAATCCGGGGACTGATGGTCACCGTACCTATAGTACCTATATCATAAGTAAAAACTGTATGATTCAATTCCAAGCCATCTAAAATCCTTATCAAAAATTACTAGCAAAAACGTATATTACAGGTAGATATCGCGAAGAAACAATTGCGAAAGTAGTGGCGAAGTCTATTTATAAGTTCCTTAGGAGATACATACTCGTAAACTAAATATTTTCAATTTTTAAAACAATATTAAATCCATTTAAATAACAAAAAATCCACATAAATCACTAAATTTAATGTTATTTTTTACGGATTTTAATTACTAAGCTAAAATATTAAAAATATTTTTTGTATAAACTCTTTACGGTACTAAGATTAGAGTTAAGATTTTCCATCATATTTTTAAACTTTAACTGATATTTTCAATAAAAAGATATGAAAACGATTTTTTTAAAAGTTTGCATGAGAAATTTGTTTTTTTAAAAACATTCAAAGATAACGATGTTATCCAGGTACAAATAACCGCTTTTCTGACTATTTCATGGTAGATACTGTTCTTTTTTCAAATCAATCAAATTTAACTAAGAAACTGAATGGCCACGTTAGAATCAAATTATTAATACGCAGAGATTACCATACACGAGCAAATGTATAATACATCACTGTCATATCAAAATTTTGAATTGGATTTTTCTTAAAAGTGCAAAATAATAAATAATTAGAAAAACATCCCACTAATTTGTTATATGTAATGAGCTTCCGACCAGTAAAGAACAAATTTATAAATTCATAGCGAAAATTCTCAATAAAACAGACTTTATTAAAAAATTTAAAGAAAAAAACAAAAGGAAATAAAACAAACACAAGAAAAAAACACTAGTTTTAGTGGCAAATAAAAAAATTAAAAAATTCGATTAACATAATCTAAACATTTATTTCCTTTAATTTATTTTTCTGTCTGCCATAGGTTAGATAAAAAACACTTTGTTTTTATTTAGTTAATTAAGATGGATTTATTTCGGGGCGATCATGTCTACTTTTTTTTTTTGATCGTGAAATATGTTCAAGGTTTCTAATATTGTGGGTAGATTCACATGAAATCGATATTATGTTTTTGCAAAAGTTCATTGATCTAATTTGATAAGCATACATAAATCAATTCATAGCTTTAATCTCAACTCATTTCATGAACTTGTTTCAATTCATTAAGCTTTCGTTGGTATTTTCCATGAATGCAGAAATGCATATTACAAACGAAAGAGCTGACACAAAAGAGTTTGAATTTATATTTTGGATATTCCCATCAGATTGTATTGTTTTGCAGCTTACTTTTTCTTATTTCTTTTATATTCTCTATTTTCAATAGAGATTAAATTTAAATAAACAGTTAATTACATAAATTAATATAAAATACTAACATAATTATCATCGGGTATGACATTATTCAATTCAACTAAAATTATTTGTATTTCCATCCAATCTCAGTTGTGATGAAAATAGGTCGCTGGGAGATCTATTTTACCAACAACATGCTCATCTTGATAAGTGTTTATAAATTGGTTGCAATATATAGAATTGAAACTCTGCAATAAAACAATGCGTTGCAAATCTATTCAATTATATGCCCGCCCATTTTATAAGATGCGAATTCCACTGAATTATACCTAATTGAATAATTCTTATTGCTAGGTATTTGGTTCGACTGACGCACGTCGACTATATGCAACCAACGACGAACGCACGGTGATGGGCTGATCATAAACAGTACAGCACTTTAAAATGCCATTGCAATAAAAACCTCATTTTGCAAACAGCTCATTATCTGCGGCACCATCTCAAGACTCAAGATTCGCTCGACTCCTCTCTGAGCTATAGTGCCGCGCAACCAGAGTTAAACTTCTTAACGAAAAACCGCGTCCGCGCAACCACGCACGCATCAGTCGCAGTAATAGTAATAGGCGATCCCAAGCTTGTGCTGATATGCTTGTCCTATGATGCCATTTTTATTAGTAGGCATCTATATGTACTAAATATATGTGCAAAAGGAAAAAGGGGCTATACATATCTCTCGCCGGTATTTGCCACCATCATCATCATCATTCCATCATGGACAGACAGACAGACAAAAACACAAAAAACAAAAACATTAAAAACACAGCAACTCCCTGAAGGACGAACAGAACTAAGCGGCTTTGGCTATTTAACTGAATGTGTCTGTCTTTGCAGGTCCGGCCTATTCGTCTAGAGACTTTAGGGCTTTAGCGGAAAAAAAATCAAAAAATAGCACAAAAAAATATCTGTAATTGGATATAAAAGTGCAGCCAGCACTTCGCCAAAGCAAATAAACTCCAGAACATGACTAAGAGGAGGGCAGGCAGGAATGCTGGTAAACTATTCATGAAATAAATAAAACTACAGAATCAGTCCTGCTGCGTGAAATCCCTATACGCGAGCACTACGAAATGATAGCAACAAAAATGGAAGGATATTCACCAGCACAAAACACAACAGGCAACAGGCAACTGCAACAGAAAAAATGTAATGTTTGCCAAGAGTCGATCATCATCATCGTTAAGACCACTTTTGCCTGTCTCATAAAATTCTAGACGTTAAGATTAATTTAACCCATCAGCATTTTTATTACTGGCTCGCTGTAAAGTGTACACTGGTGGGACTCTGACTATATTGTATACCTATCTATGAACCTAGCTAGTACCTATGATGCCGGCTAGACAGCATCTTCTATAATATGTATAAATGCGAATGTGTGCAGCATTCATTTGGGCGAACACCAACGCCACACCTTACCGCACCACCACACAGCACTGCCATGCCACCGCGTTAAGCCTTTGCCAGAGTTTAACTCTAAAACGATACAATTCTATTAGTAATAGCGTGGTTATAGTTAGTTAGGAGAATTACTGGCGGCACTTTAATTTTAATTGTTAGAAAAAAAGTTAAGGAAACACCTGAAAAGATTGATATTGCAACGTTTAAATTGAGGTCTGAAAAATTACACCTTCGTTGGTATATTTTATCTGCGTTGATGGTCGGATAACTTTCTTTAATTAGAGCGATTTTACTTTCAACTGACCTTGGAGTTTTAGTTTTTAACGATGCATAGTTGGAGGTCAACAAAAAAAAAAAAACATGGTTGGAAAAATCTAATGCTGCTGGAGATGGGTGTTATATATGAGGGGATTATAATCTCCTGTTGGTAGCTTGGTTGTTTTTTTTATGAAAGATGCACCTTTTTATTTGCCTAAGGACCACAGTTTCTCATATGTGTTTTAACAGGTTCTTCTTGTGCTTAGCAAATAATGTGGACTGACTACCAATTGGGATTCCTTAACAACTCAAACAATTGATTCGTTGATTAAAAATTTTTGGTAGCAAACACATTCCGTGATTCACCAGTACAAGGATTTTTTTCGGGGTTTCTCTTATTAAAAAAAAAATGCTTTGGAGATTTCTATTTGGGTATTGTGGGTTTTTATTTAATTTTTTTTCAAAAAACTAGTCTCAAATTTTAAAAATCACACGATTTGTTAAGTTGATTCACTACTTGCACATTTTAGTTTTGGGATTTTCTCTTATCCAGTTCAAATATTTTTGGAGGACTTTCTTATTTAATAACATTAAAAAAAAAGTTTTGGTACGTTTTAACTTTATTTTAAAAAATAAATGGAATGTTTGTTAGGAGCAAGCTCCGGAACACTCATTGAAAAATAAACGATTTATCATATCAGTTACCACCAAAACCTCAAATTTGGAATGTGGTGTGACTCTTCTGAAAATTATTACAATCCAATGCAGTAAATAGAAAATGTCACCCATGCACTCAAGTTATAGTTTTCTTGAACAACAATACCTTTTAACAGCCCATTTTGCGAGTTGAAGTGATTTTACTTCCTCACGGATCCTCTGTCCCACTCATGCAATTTCGTTGCTCTGCTGTCGTTATGTAAAGTCATGAGGCAGATGCCTATGCCAACAATTTTCCTGGAGAACAGAACCCTAAGTGGTTCGCATCAGGTTGTGGCTCTTTTCATTTAAAAAAACATCATGAAAACAAATGAAAGTCAATTTCTATTGAAAATGGGATTATAATGCCAGCTTCTAGGTCTCATAGAAACGATTCGAAACATGAAACGACTTGAAAATGAATGATAAAGGTGAGGGTTAAAAAACAGAGGCAAAGATCATAATTTTCGCAGGATTTTTGATTTTCTAACGGAAATATCTCAAAAAATGTCATGTGATGGAATATTTCTGACTTCAAATTCGAGTCCAGAAGACCAAAAACCATTAGAAAAGTATGCTTTAATTTCGGTACCAAAACCTTGTTGGCCAGTGTAATTATTTGACCTGAGTTCAAAATATAAGACTCGAAAGTTTAAATTCTACCTAATCGGAAAAATGTGAATCAGATCGCTATTCTCCGCAGCCCTTTAAATATATTTCCTTCCAAAATATAGGTACCAATTATGACTTGCGATTCGCTGAGTCAAACGTTCAAATGTGACTATGTTGAATTACCGTTTGCGACTCTCCTAAATTAAGTTCACCTTAAATGGCTACACGGAAAGAGTTGAAAGATCACCAATTGAAAAATTTGCAGTTGCAATTTACGAATCATGTTTTATTCGCAAACCAAAGCATTTTGATCCCAAATTAATTCAAAAGCTGGCAATTTGTTTCTTCGTCATTTGCAATTGAAGTCCATAATTCAAGCTTGTACTTTTAATATGGCGTAATTTACTCTCCAAAAGAATAATTTCACAAACAACATTTAAAAATATTGATTTGCTATAAATATTATTTTAAATATTAATATTGCACAATCACTGATTGCAACTCCATGAGAATAATTGCAAATCACCAACAAAAAATTCCTAAATCAAGACTTTATTGTCGTAGTTTACTTCTCGAAGAGATAAAGCACCATATGGCATGTATCTAATCATTAATGTGTGACACCAACGATCTGTAATGCAAATTGGCCTAGTGGTTGCATGCTCGCTCCACAACTGGAGGGTTGCGATAATATGAAATCTCGAGCCAAGGTATAGATCGGGATTCATTTTTCGTAATTTGGAGCTCATTTTTCGTGATCTGATCCAAGAATTCTTTCCATGTAACATTCGCAAAATTTGAATGTTACTCAATACCTTTAGCATATTTTCGCCTCTATCGTCGATTACGAACTGAAATTCTTGGTGACTTTGAAAAAAAATCGCAGTTTTTATTTTTGAAAAGTCGAACGTTCGAGTTGAGTCGAAATTTTAAAACCAACAAAAACACAAAAAAGTGATATAAAATCGAAAATTTCTTGCTGTGGCTGTTCTAGTTTGTAGTATTTGTTTTTTTGTTTGTTTGTTCTTCTACCTATGTAAGGGGTAATCTCTGGAATTATTGAACTGATCCTTAAAATTCTTTAACTAATGGAAAGATAGATATATATAATGTCCCTGAGTAATAAAGACTACATTTTATTTGGATAAAACTAATTTTATGGTTAAAATCTAAATATTTGTATATTTTTGGGTGTTTGCGAGTTTTTGATTTTTATATTTTTATATTCCAAAAAATTCTTTTGGAGTTTGAAAATTTGTAAGGAAATTCTATTTGTAGGGTGAAATGGGGCCAAAATGGTAGGAAATTACACTAAATTTTCTGTTTGATATTGTTTACTAAAACGATATGGTTTAAAGGCTACATATATTTCGAGATCAAGGTTTATATCTTCAGGATGTAATGTGGTTAAAACAAAAGATTATCCGATTCGAACTTCTTTTTGTATTGTTTGGCTATATTTCTAGCTTCATTCTTAGGATGAAATGGGGTGAAATAAAAAAAGGGCAATTCAAAAAAATTTATATTATAGGGAGAAATGGGGTAAATAATGCAGTATCCGATTTTAAACATACTTTTAGTGCTTGGAAAGCTATATTTAGAGTTAAGACTTCGAAATCACTGGCTTGATGTACAGTCGGCTCCCTTGAAGTCGATTTTTTTTTACCAAAAAAGGAATTAAAAAATTCTACTTAAAGTGATTGAAAATAGGCCAAGAATCGAAAGAATATATTCGAGGTAGAGGGAATTTTAAATTAGAGGGAGTTCCACTCAGAGGATTATATGGAAAAATGAGAAGAGTGCAATAATATAGCAAAAAAACGACTAAGAGGGAACTTTGAAATACATATGTATGTAAGAAAAGTATCCGATTTTAGAAGTTCTTTTTGTTTCTAAAAGTTATACTAGGAGGAAATGGCTTAGCTGCCATATATTTTTAAAAACTATGTAGGGTAAAATGGGGAAGAAATGAAAAATGTGGATATGACTTAAAATAGGTACTTTTTGAGTTGGAAAGGTCATTTTTAAAGGGTTAAGGACTCAATACTTTTCAAATCTTAGATACTTATAGGGTGAAATGGGGTTAGTAAAATATGGAATCTGATTTGAAACGTTATTTTTGTAGTTGAAAGGCTATATGTAGAAGATGTTCTTCCAGTACCAATGGCTTGATGTTTTAAAAGGGTGATATGAGGTTATTGATATTTTACTTTTATAATGAAGCGGTGGTTGCGTGAGCCGATAAAAGTTGGTGGGAAGACCGATACAAAATTGAATCAAACAACAAACTGATTTACTGACATTAATTGTGATTTTAATGTACATACCAATATACATATCTGTTTAAAAAAAATTTCCTTGGATACACTTAGAATTTCCGGGATAAATATTATCTTATAACTTAGTAGATATAAAAACGCATATCGACATATTATTTAGAATTTGGATTTATTACTGTTTTTCGAAAATTTTATCTACACGAGCGAAGCCGGGGCGGGACAGCTAGTTTAGAATAAAGGTTGAGCTGCAAGACATTTTTGTAGGGAGCGGGTCGGAATTCTGGTTTTCAAAATTCTGTTTGGTCAAAGTTCTGTTTTTTTTTGTAAATTCTGTCTGGTCAAAATTCTGTTTGGCCAAAATTCTGTATTTCAAAATTCTGTAAATGCAAAATTCTGTATATCAAAATTCTGTGTGTACAAAATTCTGTATTTCAAAATTCTGCCTGGTCTAAATTCTGTTTTCCAAAATTCTGCTTATGAAAATTAAAATTCTGTCTATGACTTTTCGGGTTTTTCACAACTTTGTGTACACTTTCTTCAAGCTTTGTAACAACTCGGGATTTACATTTAAACTTAATACGATGACAACAAGCCCAATTGTATGTACCAATTTTAGTCATTTTTTCCAAATAATACGAAAAACCGTCGATAAATAATTTATCTTTTCCTTTATTTGACTTAATAATTGATACATTCATTTTGGAAGAGTAACACGCACTTTTTAAGGAAACTATACAATTTTAATAAGATCAAAGATCAACAACAAGCACGTGGAAATACTTACTGATCACGTTGATGCAATTATGTATTATATGACTCAATGACGAAAACATAATTCATACAGAGAACGAGAGAAAACTAGAGAGAACGATAAAATATGTATAACAATATCATAATCATATGTTTATGATTTCAATCAAGCAATGATGAATGTGTACCTATGGTTCTCTTGGAATATGAAAATTGTGTATTGTAGGTACTACATATTTGGTTATAACTATACTGTTTATAGATAGTATTTAATAAATTAAAAATCGTTTTAATTATATAATATATTCTTACCACGTTTGATAAATGTATTTTCCATTACAAGAAATCTATTTTTCATAATTCTGTATTTAAATACAGAATTATGAAAAACAGAATTTTGAAAAACAGAATTTTGAAAAACAGAATTTTGAAATACAGAATTTTGGACAAACAGAATTTTGAAATACAGAATTTTGAAAACCAGAATTTTGGTCATGCAGAATTTTGTACAGCCAGAATTTCGAAAAACAGAATTTTGACATGCAGAATTTTGAAAGCAGAATAATGACCCATACAGAATTTCGACCCCAATTTGTATTTTGTATTTCAATAAGTAAGAAAGTCCTTGAATCCCCAAAAATGCTTCAATAAAGGTCAGAATTATTTTAACTGGCCAAGAGAAAAATTCCAAAAATAAGATGGGCAAGTAGGGAATCAAGCTGTAAATTCGCACGATTTTACTACGTTTAAACTTTGGGATTTTGTCTTTGGTGATTTTTATTAAGAGATAATGAATTCTGGGCAAACTCAATAACTCAGTAAAAATAATTAAATATATATTTTGAGCATAAGGTATAAATATGAACTTTACTCTTCCTGCATATGCTCTCCTTGCATTTCAAATGTTGATTTGGTCAAAAGTCACTCGGAATTGCACACAATTTGATTTTTCTTCCTTTTTTTCATGTGAATTATCATAGTTTGTTGTGATAAGTTAGAATTTACACTTGAAAATTTAGTATTTTTGGTTTCTAAAATTAACGTTATCTAAAACTATAACTTTAAACTGTCACTAACGGATCTTAAGATAAAGATCATCGGATCGATGAAAGAATTCGCATTTTATTAGTTCTAAGTACCCACCTTCCACCTTCCTAAGGAATATATTTTTTTTTTCTCCAAAACAGCAACTATGATTGAATCGATAGAAACATATCGATACCTTCCCGTAAGAATGTATTAAGCGACATTTCAAAAATTTTAAAGGCATTGAAAAAAACCTCTGGTCCAGTTATTTATTTATGTATTTAAAAAAATAAAAAGATTCGGGACGGGAATTTCAACTCAAAATGCTTCGAAAAATCTTTTTACTACAACAAAATACCCAAATAAATAATTGAATAAGAGGTATTTTAAAAATTTAATTTAAAATTTTTAAAATGTCGCTTAATACATTCTTACGGGAAGGTATCGATATATTCCCATGAAACTTTTTTATTTTGAATTTTCTGTTATTGGCTGAACGGATTTATGTAGATTTTTGTATATACAAATTTCAAATACATAAGTTTAAATAATATTGCAAAGTAAAATTTTCAAAAATAAAATATAAAAAAAGTTTCATTTTTTTTTTAATTCAAGAATACAGATATGGCATTCTTTTTTTCACCTCAAATTAGTCAATACATTTTTTTTTTGCTAATTAAAATACATACCGTATTTCATGCTTTTAAACATGTTTCCTTTCATAAATTCCAGGTGTTTATATAATTTTTCTGAAGCCCTAAGTACGTGCGATCCAGTCGTGCATTTGATAGAGTTTCATCAGGAAAATGCACATGATGGCAATGCAAATGCCCACACCCCTAATCCCTTAGTTTAACTTAGAGCGCCCGAATGGGGCCAGTAAGTTAGTTGTAAGATACTGATAAGTAGGCTAGTTTTTATGAATTTTTGTCTAGCTTTAAGATAATTTTAAGATGAATGAAAAATAAAAATGAATTTACAAAAAAAAAAAAAAACCCTTATCCCTGGGTAGCTATGGTCTTGTCAAATTTAAAGTAAATTCATTCATCTCATCTAGCTTGATACTTTCTTACAGGAAACCAATACCCTTAAACAAGCACTTACATATATTGAGAAAACTCTCAGAGCCCGTTGTACAAACGTGGTTCAAGCTTTGATCCGTGGTTCAGCAATTTTAAATTACCGATTTTAAATGAGGTTCAACGATGGTTCAAGGTTCAAGTATGTAAAATAGCCGATTACAAGCTTGAACCATCGTAGAATCCATTTAACTCACCGAGATCGGTGACTTAAAATTGCTGAACTATGAGTCAAAATTTAAACCATTTTGTATAACTGGTCTGTTTGTAATCAACAAATATTTTTCGATTTGATAATGGAGATTTTCAACGTGATTTTGTATAGAATAAATAAAAGAAATTATTTTAAACAACTAAAAAAAACACTTATTTTATTTATTTATTTACTTAAATGCATTTCGGAAGCTATATGCTTCCATTGTCAGTAAGCTTTATATAAAGCATTATAGTTTCCGAAATGCATTTAAGTAAAAAAATAATTAAAATAAATGTTTTTAGTTGCTTAAAATAATATTTTCTATTTAAGTATTTTCCATAACTCAGTAGGTCAATAAAATTTAATTTTGTCTTACAAAATTTGTATGGTTCGACAACTTCCAACAAAACATTTATCATGAACTAGTACAGTGTCACGGTTGTCAATTTTGATTGAATACATTGTTCCTGATCCCAAAAGGGCTTAACCAAGGAAATCTCGAAATCAAAGAAATGAAATAAAATTTCCTTACTGCAATCCCTATGTAAAGTTGTGACCCCTTAGTGTATGAAAAAGGAAGGTTAAGAAGATTTTCCGGGTTAAGATAAGCTTAAATATATACAAACATTTAATTAAGCTAACCAAAATTAAGATTTAAATATATTCAGTTTATAGTAGGACTAAAACCATAGACTTGGCAAAAAATAAAACAATTTTAAATACTCACCAAAGAAGTACGTACATAACATATATCTGAGAAATACATATAAAGGGTGTTTATTTTGTAGGTGCAATAGAACTTTTACTAGCGACTAGAAATGGTCACTGCAAATTGTGTCCTCGGACAGCATGCCAAGTATTGATGACAATTGGCTCTTTAAAACAATTCCAAACTAAGCTTTTTATCTTATAAGCGAAGCGGGAAAAATGCTTTCTGTCCCATAAGGTCGCCTTTTCGGCATTGACCCATAGACCATACTCGTGGGTCGGACTCGTTTAATATACGTACCAACATACCAACCAAAATTCCTTCATAACCCTTCTTGGCGTCTGACCCACCCCATTGGTACCGCTTTTTGTATTACTTCAGGGGGGTTGCCATGTTTGCCTCTCAGAATTAACTTTCAGGTTCGAGTGTTTCCCGATAATTTTCTTCTTCTCTTTTTTTTTGTGTCTTCTTAGAATTTGTTCTATAAACGTACAGGTTTTGGTCGAGTTCGTAAATGTTCGGCAGCATGACAAAATTTATGTTGCATTTCTGCTGTCGAGTACTGTCCGATCTGGTATTTGTCCACTTTACATGAAGCATGAGTGCTTGCTCTCCACAGTGAGAGTAAATTTTACCAACAAAATATATTAATAGTACCATTTTTTAACAATTGTTTTTGGCAGTGATCCGGTATGTTGACATTTACGAACTCGATGTTTGTTCCAGTTTTGGGTGCCGTTTATAGTCCTCTGCACTTAATGTTCGGCCGATATGGTGTCGGGCGCCCTGACTGGATGAGTTGGGAAGCGCTTATCCACTATGGGCTGGCCAGTTGAGTATTCCAAGTTTCCGCAAGACAATCTTGTAGCCTTGTCCCGAGGGGTTGCTGAAGACGTCTCTGATGAGATCTTCCCACTTTTGTCTTTTACTCGTATTGATGGCCATCTTGACATCAGGGATCTCTTGGTTCTGACCTCCGCTAAATAATACTCTATCAGTTCAGCGTGTCTTCTACTTCCCCAGGTGACTTTACGTCAGTTGCAAGCATCTTCTTGAAAGCTTGGCTATCTCCTCTATTCACCAGTATACAAGATCCCTATACCTGTCAAGGCCACTTTTTCTGGGCATCGAAGCGAGCTGTATTACTTGCATCGTGACTTCCGCTTTGGTTTCAGCCGATCCCCTTGCTTCCAGAGCAGCGGATTTTCTTTCCTTCTTCTATCGCGGTCTTGAAGATCTCTTCATTGATTTTGGATACGTGCCACCTTGAAGCTTGGACCCGGTTTCGGTAAGGTACTCATTGATTCCGTTCTATATTGAAGATGATGTCACTGCTCATGTAGTGCTCTATTACTCTCCAGTTTTTTATCTTTACGGATGTGCCTTTCCGTCGCAAAGGTTATGTCTGGGGTTGTTCCTACACTGCCTTCCTCGTGAGTCCATAGAATCCCACCTTCCGTAGAATCCCACCTTCAGGGCCTCCCATAAAGTCTTCACTTATCGTTACTTTTCATCGATTCGAACTATTAAAAGCTTAAAAGAAAGAAACACCCTATAAGTTATTTCAAATAAACAGAAACAGTAGCCCAACATTAAACACTGGTAACCATCTACTTTCAACGAATACAAGTCATCGGATGGCCTCAAAGAACAAAGATTAACAGAGATTTTGTTCTTTTGCAACTTCACCGCAAAACAGCACGAGAATAGTGTATAATTTTGCAGTAAGTACATCGTTCATGTTGCGACAGTAAGACATTTCCTTCTAGACAAACCTCTGGTTTTCTCACTGTTTTCTCAAAATAATGACAAAAAAAAAACTAAGCTCGACTTTTGGCTGACTATAGCTTGGTGTTGTTTTGGTGCATTCAGCGCGCGTAGAAAACATTTACATTGCATTCGATATTTTTGTTCCCTTAAAAATGTAGTCAGTAGCTCTAGCTGTCTGTAGTTATGTGTAAGTTGGTACATGGAACATGGTGATGGCAATGGCGATGGCACACCAACCACCAGGCCAGGTCACTACAATTCATCACATTTAAGTCGCTTAAAATGTACACTACCGTTTCGTAGAGTTAAGATCCAATGGAGCAGGTAATCCTCCGCGTGCGGCGTTTGCGTCCTCGTCCGTGTCCGTGTCCGCCTTGAAAAGCCATAGAAGAAAAGAAAATGATTGCGCTCACGGTCGAAATTTAGATTTTCATCTTGTCACGTACGCGACGCGACTCTTCTGCGATTGTGTCTTTTTGGTTACTTTTCCCTGGGGGGTTCTCGCTCGGTTTTCGGTTCCAGTCCAGTATCCAGTCAAGTCAGACCCATGAAGGAGTAGAGAATGAGGAAAACTCTCTAAAGTAAACATAGAGAAGATTTTCCCGATGGATAGATTCTTACACAAAAGGATTGGCAACCAGGAAATGTTGTACCGTAAATTCTGTCGCCGGCGGTTTGGTAAATTTGTTGTTGTTTTTTTTTGTTTGTTTCTAATTTTTCTGTAGTTAGTTTTTTTTTATTTTTCTTCTGGTTTTGATTTAGCTCCCTCCACTTAAAATCTTATACCAGCACAGACCTTCGTCGGAGAGTACAAATTTATTAGCAGAAAGATCTCTTATTTTCGCGACAACTACAACGTCACTAATGCATTCTTTTTACAACCTCTCCTCCCGGAAGGCATATCCACTCCAGCCTTAAGCTATATCTAAGCAAACTCTGGAGCTGCGAACCAATGCCAAAAAAAAAAAAAAATAACAAAAAAACAGGTACTCCATCTGAGATGCATAAATTGTCCACGTATTGTTAGCAACGAATAGTGTACTACATACAAAATGTATCGTAAACATGCGTGTGCATCACGAGCTGTGTATACGCGTAGTAGAGTTTGTTATATTGCTGAATGCATGCAACGCGGGCCCGCCCGCCCGTCAGAAAAATGGATCTGCTGGAAATTTGAAATTTTGATCACGTTCGAGAGGAAAAGATTTTTACGAGAATTAGGGGCTTGATGAAGAGTATTCTTTTTTTTTTTTGTCGATCATGCCAATAACCTTTTACTGCGTGCGTGCAACAGTATTACATCAGAAACAGCAGTTGTGATGCAGCTGTAGTAGCAATGCATAGCATATGGAGATGATATGGGGAAGTCTTACTTAAGAATTAGGTAATCGTTCAAGGAAAAGTCATAAAGATTGGTGATAAAAAATATTTTTTGATTTTCTTAATTAAAAATATAAAAAAAATTAAATTATGTTTTTCGTTTCTTAGGAAAAGCATATCTATTGGAAGTGATATTTTTTTTTTTGGAGCTTGATGGGAATTTTTAAAAAGGCTGCAGGTGTTTTCTTGTGAAAAATAAATATGCGTAAGGCAAAGGTATAGAGGTATTTATATGGTTGAACTATGACATAAAGTGTGAAAACAAATCATTGGTTGTTTATGGCCGTTTGAAGGCTGAAAGTAATTTTTTTGTTTTTGTTTGTTGCTAACGTTACGTTACAAATTTTTTAAATTGTTACTCTGTACAACAAAACGTAAACCACACTGTTTAATAACGCTCTGAATAATGCATATTATCCAGTGCAGTGGAAGACAGCTGTGGTGCATCCTCCCGGTCGATAAGTCTTCTATCTTCTTCGGCTTCAGCAAAGTATTCAAAAAAGTTTTCAATAGAACTCTGCCTAAGTGGGTAGATGACAGTAATATCATACCGAATTATCAAATCGGTTTTAATGTGGGTCATGAGTCATTACACTATTCATGCCTCGTCTAGACTCGTTTTGGATATCCAATGGAACAAATCTAAAAAGCAGTGTACGGGCGCCTGGTAGAAAGTTTGTTGTAAACAGTGGCAGTATGACTTCTGCCACAACCTCTTTCATATTTAAAATGGTCTCCAGCAGGGAACGGTCAGCTTACACATTCTATTACAGTACAGAGCAGCTCCAAAATTCGAGGTCATCAGAATTCTTTTGGCGCGTGACTTCGATAAGATTCAGCGATATTGTGATGACAGGTAGTTGAAAATAAACTTTCAGAAATCAGAAACTATCTTGTTAAGGACTCCGTTGCGTGGAACCAAAAGGGATTTTTGAAAATTGAAAAAAAATAAAAAAAAAATAAAAGGCCAATTTATTTATTATTTCCAAATTAATTATTTTTACTACTGAGAGCCCTGGTAGTACCTTGTGGCATGATGGTAAGTGCGTAGGACTATAATGCCGAAAGTGTGGGCTCGATTCCCAGCCGTGCCACCTAAAAACAGAAATGTTTTATCCGAGGTCCTTCGTCTTGCGAGGAACTGACAAATCCTTTAAGAGTATACTTATCATGAAAAAGTGCTTCTCATTTAGCCGTTTGGACTCGGTAAAAAACTGAAGGTTCCCTCCAATCCTGCCAACAACACGCACACAGGAATGGTTAAGAGTTGTAAGTCACTAGGCCCTGGTTCTCCACAAGCTGTTGCGCCACCCAATTTAATTTATTAAGTTTAGAGAGCCCTGGTTCCCGAGAGGTTATTTTTTTTTTAGTAAAGAAGCTCTCCCTCAACAATTTGATTTAATCCAGGATGAAAATAGCTGCCTCCTGCTTTCACGTTACCTTATTTACTTACTTACTTAAGATGGGGCTACATTCCGGGGTGGACCTGGATCTCAACCAACAAGCTTCTTCCAGCCGGCTCGGTTTCTAGCTAGCTGTTTTCTCGCCATCGATTTCTGCCTCTCCTCCTTCTTTACCATGTGCTAAGCTGCCAATTGCAATTTCTTCTCGCAAGTTCACCGACATGTCAAATTATTTCATTTCGCCTCATTCCCGTAGGTTTGTCATTACTTCTATTTGAACTTTGCTGATCTGACCAGGGCTAGGGAAGCTTTTTCCCTGACGAAATGGTTGTTTTATAGCAGCCGGATTGACAGCAGGGTGAAGGTGATTTGCTTTATGGCCCTCATCCACCCTATGGATGCCCGGTTTGGTTCAACATTGCCCCATCTCAAACAAAAAAAATCAGGTGTTTAAAACGCTGTGTCATTCCTCTATTTAGACAGTCGAGGGTTCATCCAAGATAGAGCGGCGATTCCTTTAATCTACCACGTCAGCTGCGGAACTATAGAAAGAAGGCTCCTTTACAGTCAGGATGTCCTCGCAGAAGATGGAGCTCAACACTTTCGGTTCAGTAGGACTATGTCTGATTGGGACCGAAGGGAATGGGTCCAGAAGAGAACCAGTTCTGGTGGTTAAAACATGAAAATGAAGTCCCTTCAGATATATGAAAGTTAACTTAACATTTTCCTATTTCATGGCCGACTTAAGGTAGTTAGTTTTATCGTACGTAGTTTTAATTAACTTGAATTTAGTTTCATGTAGTTTGTAAATTCTATTTGGGGGGGGGCTGTGAGTGCAAAAGTGGTTTTATCATATTTTTCATCTTTAATCGATAAAGTATAAGTTTCATATTTTGAAAGCTTAAATATTTTAGCTTTTAAAATTTTGGCTTTGATAACTTTTGATGCATAAATGTAAAAATAGGTACTAGACAAAAATATCAAAAAATATCAAAAATGCCAAAAAATGTGTTACATAACTTTTGCACTCACGGCCTCATATAAAACCCAAAAACTAAACTATAACTATTTTTTTGTAAGTTCTTACTTAAGGCGGAAAGGCATTAGCATTAATTTATTATAGTATAACTTAGAGCGCCCGATTGGGGCCAGTAAGTTAGTTATAAGATATTTATAAGAAGGCTAGGGTTTATGAATATTTGTCTAGTTTGTAGACAGTTTTTTAAAAAATGTAGTTTGAAGGCAACCCACCAAAGCAATTTAAGACCCGTCGCTATTGGTATATACATTTATTTATTTATTTATTTATTTTAGCTTAATACAAGCGTGCACTTAAGTGTCTACTTAATTCTAAACTTAAATCTAAACTTAATTCTATGGTGGGTTTTTCGTTGTTTTTTTTTTGCTTGTTTTTTTTTTTTAACTTTTATTTCTTTTATTATTGATCTGGGCCCGTAGGCCCACCCACCAGTTTTTTTTTACATAAAAAAACTTAAAAATAAATCCTAAAAATAAATTAAAGACAACAGGGGCTTTGAAATTAGGACGAGTTATAAAGAGAGGTTCGGAGTGAGGAAGAACTGATATGGAAGTCAAAGATGTCCTGTGAATTATTGGCTAGACGCAACATTCTTGAGATTGGTTCAAACCGACCATAGCTTGTGCGGTGATGAGAAAGGCGGAAGAGAGAAGTGGATCTGAGAGAACGTGGGTTAGTAGTAATAGGAATCATTTCCAAGAGATAGGAAGAATCAATAGTCCCAGCGAGGAGCTGATGCAGAAAAAGTATGTCAGCATATTCTCGACGTTTTTTTAAGGTTGGCAAATTGATCAATTTTAATCGATCTTCAAAAGGGGGTAAGATGAGATTATCAGACCAAGGAAGACCGCGGAGGGCAAATCGAAGAAACCTACGTTGCACAGCTTCAATTCTTTGGGAATGACAGTTCTGATATGGCGACCAAACTTGGCTAGCGTATTCAAGGAGGGGTCTAACAAAAGTTATGTAGAGGGACTTAGTGACATAAGGGTTCGAGAATTCCTTAGACAACGTTTTATGAAGCCGAGTGAAGAATTGGCCTCGTTAATTATATGGTCAGAATGGGCACGAAAGTTTAGCTGACTGTCGCAAATTACTCCCAAGTCTCGTATAGAACAAACAGATGGAATAGCTACATCATGAAAGTAATAGGTTCGGGAATGTAGGGGTAATCGCTTTCGGGAGAAAGTTATGAACTGGCATTTAGCAACATTAAGTTCTAAAAAATTTTTGTCGCACCAGGTTTGGAATTAAATAAGATCGTTTTGAAGTGAAAGAGAGTCAGTGGGAGTAGAAATGACCTTAATTATTTTCATATCATCAGCGTATATGGAGAGATTTGAATCATTAATTACATTGATGACGTCGTTTATTGTTAAGACAAAGATTAAAGGTCCGAGGTGACTCCCTTGAGGAACACCCGAAGTAGCATAAATGGGATCGGAGATTGAAAACCTAAATATAACTCTATATTGGCGGTTCTCTAGGTATGAACTGAGCCATGAGATGAAAAAGGGTGGAAAACCGAGGGCTCTTAGCTTATAAGGTAAATAATTTGATGACATATTTTGTCGAAAGCTTTACTAAAATCTGTGGTTATAACGTCCACTTCATTTCCTCTCTCTAATGCATTTAGAGTCTTAGAAACGAATTCCGTAAGGTTTGTTGTGGTAGATCGGCCTTTTAAAAAGCCATGCTGTTGTGGAGAAAAGATAGATTTGCAGTGAAAGTAAAGAGAGTCGTACACAATACTTTCGAAAAGCTTAGGGATAGAAGAAAGTTTGGCTATGGGACGGTAATTAGCAATATCGTTCTTTACACCTTTTTTATGAACGGGAAAAATAAAAGAATCCTTCCATAATTTTGGGAATATGGCTTGAGAAAGTGAAAGGCGGAATAATGCTGCAAGTGGCTGGCAGAGGGAGTTAGCACATTTTTTTAAGAATATGGCAGGTAGACCATCTGGACCAGGAGAGAAGTCATCCTTAAGCAAACTTATCTTTTTGATGATGACATCAACACTAATTTCAACTGTGGCAAGGGAGGTCTGTGGGGTACTTTTAAGGTAGCTAAAAAAACAGTGGTCAGGTTCTTGTGGGTGATCACTGTACGACTGCCTGAAAAAGGAGGCAAAAAGGTTTGTGATAATTTTAGGGTCGGCAGATGTCGCGTCCAGGAATTTAAGAGCTGAGGGAAAGCCATCGGACTTACGTTTGACGTTAATGAATTGATAGAAGCGTCTAGGGTCAGAGATCAGGCAGTCTTGCATGCTGTCAACGTATTCAAGGTAGAAAAATTCGCAGAGGGCGGAGAAGCGTCATTGAGCTTGCTGATAGTTCGAGAAGTCGAAAGCAGACTTGGATTGCAGGAAAGTTTTCCATAGTTTGTTTCTGACATTACAAAGGGTACGCAGTTCTTTATTATACCAAGGAGGGGAAGAGGAGACATTTTTACGGGGTACGTAGGGGACAAATTGTACAAGACAGTTAAAGATAGACTTGTAGAAAAATTCCAAGGCGATATCGATTGAATTATTATTATTCAGGAAGGAACAGAAATCAATATTTTTGATTAGATTATTAAGATAAACGAAGTCAGCGTTGCGGAAATTGAAAAAGAAAGAATTTTCAAACAGTATTGAGTCGGGATACCGACATAATCTCCAAAAACAAAATCCACAAATCCAAAATCCCCACACTTTTAAAAATCCACAAATTTGAAATCCCCAGTCACAAAATCCCCGATCCAAAATTCATAAATTCAGAATTCACAAATCCAAAATCCACAAATCGAAAATCCACAAATCCAAAATCTACATACATATCCAAAATCCACAAAAAATAATCCCCATTCTCTAACAAATATATCACTCTCTCGTTCATTTACAAACGTCAAAATTGGCACTGGGCTAATTATCATATCCAAATTGGCTGTGGAATTGTATTTTTTCGCTTTGTACTTCGCAATTTGACACTTCCGCCACAATGAAAGCTGTCACTTTTGAAATTGGCAGATTCGTAAAATTCCCTATGCTTACTTGTGTTGGAATACAATCCAGAATTTTGGTTGGTTGTTGACAGTCTAAGGAGCAACTCTCCCTGTACACAAAATTCTATTGAGGCCTGGCCCCACCACCACCACCTCAAGGCCATCGCTGAAAAAAAATACTCCTGGCTTTATTCTTTAACTGAAAACCTATCCAAAGAAATGATTGTTGTTACTACAACCATAGAAAAAATAGCCAGAGGAACTTAGAACAAACAAAAAATAATGGCCAAAAAATATTCTAAAATAAACAAGAAATACAATATCAACACAATCAAAAATCGGGAAAGTCGAGTTTCTAAAATTCATTGCCTAAAATAATTTCACTATGTACTCGTTCACACTACATAAACTATGTACAATTATTAATTTTTCATTTTCTTAAACACAGATTACCCATAGCTGAAGTATTTTTGGCGCGCGCCTATGTTTGGCTTCAGCTATGGGTAATCTGTGTTTAAGGATTTTGGCTTTGTGGATTTTGGATTTGTGGATTTTGGTTTTATGGATTTTGGTTTTGTGAATTTTGGTTCGTGGATTTTGATTTGTGGATTTTGGTTTGTGGATTTTGGTTTTAAGGATTTTATTTTTGTGAATATTAGTTTGTGGATTTTGGTTTGTGGATTTTGGTTTGGGGCTTTTGGATTTGGGGCTCGGGTACCCAGCCCTATTGAGTCTTTATCAGATTCAAAGGAAAATGTGAAGGAAAGCGGAGGATGGAAGCTGTCGAGGGTAGAGAGCAAATGACAGCTTAGGGAAACAAGGGAATTACCGGCATCAGATGAAAAAATTAAGTCAAGCTGCCTCCCTAAGTTGTTAGTAATGCCACTAACCTGGAAAAGACTTAAGTCAAAAAACCGATCGGTAAGCAGGAGCTCCTTTCCAGAGGAGGCATTAACAGGTATAAAAGATGCTTCATCATCTGACGGAACCCAACGCAGTTGTGGGAGGTTGAAGTCACCAACAATAATAAAATCATCTAGGGGATCTGCGACTTCAACAAGGGAATCGATTTCATCAACAGCAAGTTGGTAGGCTTGGGTGGGCAGCGAAGGCAATATAGCAGCAAACAAAGTATAAATTCCGATTTTTCAGAGATGTTTTCACGCACACAAATTCAAACGAAGATGCGCAAGACTTTTTGATTAGGCAAGCATCAAAACGATTGTGTACTGCTAAAAGAACACCGCGGCCAGAGATATCATTTTGGTTACCTTGACCATCAGCACGAAAGACGGCAAATTCGGAAGAAAATAGTTCTTCGTTGAGGATAGAGGGGCAAAGGTTAGTTTCGGTTAAAGCAAAGACATCATATGGAAGTTTTTGAGAATTAATATAAACAGACGTCGTTTTGGTACGAAGGCCCCTTACGTTCTGGTAGTAAAGAGACAAAATACAGAGGACTAGTTAGGGTCTATAATAATTTTTAAAAGTGTTGCGTGTATTTTGAAGATATGAAGTGCGCTTAGAACCGATGTGAGAGGCATACGTTGCAAGGTCTCTAGTGACTGTAGCGGGAGAAATGTTGAAGCCTTCATGGTAACGGATATAGATCTTACGAAGGCAGGCAGGGTCTGTTGGAAGGCCTTCTTTTTGAATAGATACTATTAGATTTGTTTTAGTTTTACCTTCAATACAAACAGAGTCTGGTTAGTCAAATAAATACGCTAGATAAAGCCGAACGTTGTCAAAAAGTTTACTGTCTCGTAAACGAGCCATCATATAACGGCCATCTAGGTCATTTGACATAGGAGATTGTATAGAAAATCTTGAAGTAAGCTTCACAGAAGGAGGAAGCATTGGATCAAAAATTCAATCTCTTCAATCAATCAATCAATTTGTTTTATTGAACATAATATATACAATTTGGCTTACAACTAATAAGATACATTGAAAAAATTTACATTTGTTGGCACATAGGGGGCCTAACTTTATACTATGTCTTAGGTTTAAAATTTTATACTTATATAAAATACATGTCAAAATTTATTTAAGCGTCGGTTGACTTTCACATTCTTGGGGTGTTCCATCCCGGTTGTCTAGTGGTGATTTTGAAGTGGATTGTTAGAAGGTTTGGCATTTAGCCGCGGTAGTAGGCTGACCCTGTGTCAGCGTAGAAGGAAACTGCTTCCTCGTTGTCTATGGGGATAATGTTGTCGTCCAGGGTTTCCATCACACTGAGGTACCTCGGATCGGGTTGTCGTTGCACCGTGGACATACTTCTCATCAGCTGATTTGGATGACTGTGGATGTTTTCTTTTAGCTTCTTTGTAGAGAGCACTAAGTACCTGTCCAGAGGGATTATGTTCGCTTCTGTGTAGAGGTGCTCATTCCTATAGTGTTTCCGTCGCTGGCGGTCAAAGTGTAGTCCGGTGCAAATTCTAAGTATTTTTCTTTCAAACACTTGAAGTTCCTTCATGGCTGTCTTGGAAATTGAGAACCAGACTGGGAAGCAATAGGCTATGACTGGCCGCAGGAGTTGCTTGTACATCAGTATTTTCGTGTGTTGACTTAGTCCGGTTCTTTTTCTCATCAGGGGATGTAAACGGTGGAAGACCCAGCTGGCTATTTTGAGCACACTTCTTGAGTGCGGGTTGAACCTAAGCAACTCATTGAAGTGGATTCCCAGATACTTTACGTTCCGTTTGGCAGCTATGGTGGATCCATCTGGGAGTTTCAGAACAATGTTTCTGCACTTCGCTGCAGTGCAACTGCCTCTGCCGGTTGAGGGTCTCCTGAAGCAGACAAGTTCCGATTTAGAAGAGTTGATCCGGATGCCCCATTTCCTGTAGAAATCAAAGAGTCTGTTGATGTGAGCCTCCACTTTCCGCACAGCGAGTAACGGTGACGTTGAACTGCCGTAGGTGAGGGAGTCATCAGCATACAGGAGGTTCTCACATCCAGTTGCGACAGGTTGGTCAGATGTCATCAAGTTGTAAAGAAAGGGGCCAAGTTTCGATCCTTGAGCGACTCCGGCTCTGATGGTCTTTATGCTTGATTTACAGTTGTCCAGTTGAACGAAAAATTTTCTGAAAGAAAGAAAAGAAAAAAGAATTTTGATTAGTGGCAGGGGTAAATTTAATAGATGTAGTTTGTGAATAAGGGCTTCTATCCATACGCTGTCGAATGCTTTCTCGACATCCAGGAAGCATCCAACGGTGACACGGTGACTGTTGAGCGCTGATGTGATATCATGTTGGAACTTTAGCAGCGGATGTAGCGTCGAGTGTTTTTCACGAAAGCCAAACTGCATGTCAGGGATGATCGCGTTTTCACTGCAGAACCTCTTGAGCCTCCGGAGGATTACTTCCTCCAGTATTTTGCTGATGTTGTTGAGAAGCGATATAGGCCTGTAGTTGGACACCAAGTTGAAACTTCCTTTTTTCGGGATCGCCACTATCTTCGCTGTTTTCCACTTCTGAGGGAAGTAGCAGTTATTGATGCAGTTATTAAGGATGATTGTGAGAAGGATAATCACTATATGTGGAAGCCTTTTTAGGACATAGTTGGAGACTCCATCTGGTCCAGCTGACTGGATCAAAAATTGGGGGGTGAGCAGTTAGAGAAGAGGGATCAGGGGTTTTCCTTGGAGTGATATAAGGTTCGTGATGATCAGTAGAGCTAGCAGGAGGGTTTAAGGTATGAGAGTGTATGAAGTTTGGGTAATGGTTGCTTGAGGAGGAGTAAGAGGAAACAGGAGTATTAGAAGAAGGTTCAAGGTTAAATGACACACGTTTTTGTATTGGTTGGTTAGAGGAGGAGTAGGAGGAAGCAGGATTATTAGAAGATGGTTCAAGGTTAAAAGACACGCGTTTTTGTCTTATAAACAGAGGATTAACTGATGTTTTGGGACCAATAAGAGGAGAAAAATAAGGGAAAATGTTAGTTTTGAAACTCCAATTTGGACCAGTGTGTCTGGTGGATGGGTTATTTACAGTGTTAGGTTGTTCATGACTCTTATTGTTAGAATGATTAATCCATTTGTAGATTTTGGCTTTACCTATACAGGCGTTGCGGGACGAAGAAAACAGCCATTCGTATTCGGAGGGAACCAAGATCTTAAAGCTGGAAGAAGAAACTTTCTTACACTCTCCTAGGCTAATATCCTATTGAATAGACCTTTTAAAAAGGAACAATTACGTGCAAGGGTTTTTATTATTGAATATGTTTGTTTGGCCAATAAGCATGCTTAAAACCGAAAATGCTACTAAATTCAACCATGCATTTCTGAGAGAATGGTCACACTGGCCACTTTCCAGTATTTTTGGTATAACTCGAAAACTAAGCCGAATTTGACAATTTTACATATAATACTTTTTGTTCAAAACTAAATTTTCTATCGAAATGGATAGTTTGGAAAATTTCTTAAAAAAATTTAAGCGGCTAAAGTAAACAAAAACCAACATAAAAAAAATCTAATTTCTAAATTGCGCATAACTTTTTTTGGAGCAAATATACGCTCAAGACATGCGTAAACAAAGTAAATTGGAGTCTTCCGGCTTTAATATGACATGTTAAAAAAGCCATATTATTTGAAAACTGACAGAGATATATTCATTCAAACTTTACCATTTCTTATAATTTTTCACAGTTTTTGCCCGAAAGCCTATTTTTTGGTACTTTATGACAAATTTAACGTTCCTAGTAACTAGTACCAAATATTATGTTAATCGGACCAGCCGTTCGGTCTGTAAATCTGAAAGCATTAAAAAACAGCCGAAAAACGAAATTGCGAACTTATATCGTTTTTATAAATTCTCTATAGTTCTTATGTCATATTATATCGAAATTTTTATTTCGAACATTTTTACGAAAGTGAAATTTGCCATATTGTACCGAAAAAGGGACTTTCGGGCCCAAACTGCGAACAATTATAAGAAATGATAAGGTTTGAACGGAAATATCTCTGTCAATTTTGAACAAATATTAATTTTTGAACATGCCATATTAAGGCCTTAAGTCTCTACTTTATTTTTTCTCTGCATGTATTGACCCTATCTTTGCTTCAAAAAAAGTTATGCACAATTTAGAAAAAAATTTAGATATCCTTGATTTTTTGATTTTTTTTAGGTTGGTTTTTGTTAACTTTTCCTGCTTAAATTTTTTCGCAAATTTTTTTTAAATATCCATTCTAATAGAAAATTTAATTTTGAAAAAAAAATTGTCAAATTCGGCTTAGTTTTCAAGTTATACCAAAAATACTGGAAAGTGGCCAGTGTGACCATTCTCTCAGAAACGCATGGGTGAATTTAGTAGCATTTTCGGTTTTAATCATGCTTATGGGCCAAACAAACATATTCAATAATAAAAACCCTTGCACGTAATTGTTCCTTTATACCCCTCATTTTCCGGTCTATTCAATAGGCTATAATAGCATACTTCTGGAGGAAAGACTTTCTGATCCAAGGAACGTCCGCTCTTTTAGGGGTGCCTTTTATGAAAAAGGGAGTGTATTCAGCATTTTTGTTCAACTTCTTGATCCTATTATTCCACTCGGATATGGTCCATGTTGTCCCAAGTCGACTAATATTTGGCTCGTCCGCTTCAGGAGACGCTTCCGGAGACGCGATATGGTTCATCTGTGGTAAGGCAGGGAGTGAGAGTGGGTGTGTACGACTATCGGAATGATTGGTCATTTCTGCGAGGATAGATGTGTTATAGATGGATGTGGTGGGTTCAATGTGATCGGGAATTTCATCAATTTTGTTGGAGGCTACTGTGATTTCTTCAGAGATTTCACTAATGGAAATACGCGCTGCGGCAAGGTCATTGCTGATATCGTTTGTTTTGGAAACGAGATCAATAAGCACAGGAGAGAGCTGACGAAAAACGGATGAAGTAGCTTGAGACGAAGTTTGAAGGTGAACGTCCAGGTCTGTTCGTATGGAGCTTATACTGTTGCTCAAATCCATGAAAGGTTGTGACTTAGGGAAACTATAGAGGCTGGATTCCATAGCACGTTTTAATTCGTTGATGGCACAAGTAATATCATCCGAGTTATCATTGTTATGGGTCAGAATCGCAAGTTCTTTTTCGATAAGTGCGTGTTTTTCGAGGCAACGTTTGCCATAACTTTCCACAGTGTTATTTACGGTTTCAATATTATTGGAGAAATCATCAAGAAGATTTAACTGGCCAATGACGTGTTAATGAAATGAGTCATTATCTGTAGAGATTGATTGAATAGAGTCACTAAGGCATTTTACCGCGAGCAACACATGGGAAAGGGATATTACTTTGCATTCGTCACAATAAAAAACAAAGTTGTTGAGGTAGTTTTTAAGATGAGGGATAGACCTTTTATTTAAACCAGTGCATGTGGGTTGATACGACTTTCCACATAGGCCGTGACAAACCACTCGGTCGGCAATTTTACCATCGATTGCACACTTTGAGTAATCACAGCAGTTGCTACCCAAGCAACACAAAAACTCTTGCAGAGTTCTTGAAATAAATTTATCAGCTCTTAATGGCATCTTAGTTCAGTCTTCTTGATACCATTGCATTTAATAAGCACTTTATGAACTCCTAAAAAGATAATTTAAAGCCAATACTTATAAATACATCTTAAAAACACCTTATAGACATCTTTTTCAAGTTATTTTTTCATATCTCTTTATGAAACTTCTTCAAAACCTTCTTAATTCCTTAAAAATAAGAGTATTTTAAGAGTTTACTAGCTTGCTCTCTCAAAGACATCTTATAGACCTCTTTTTGAAGTTATTTTTCAACATCTCTTTATGAAACTTCTTCAAAACCTCTTTAACTACTTAAAAATAAGAGTATCTTAAGAGTTTACTAGCTTGCTCTCTCAAGACATCTTGAAGACATCTTATCGACCTCTTTTTGAAGTTATTTTTTCATATCTTTTTATGAAACTTCTTCAAAACCTCTTTAACTCCTTAAAAATAAGAGTATTTGAAGAGTTTACTAGCGTCCTCCCTCAAAGACATCTTGAAGAGGTCTTCCAGATATCTTTAAAGACATTGTTGCACTGATTTCTTATCTGTCAACTTGAAGTTATGTTTCTGTATAACGAAACGAAATCTCACAATAAGAAGTTACATATATCTTTTAAAAATGTTGAATATAAGAAACTGTTGGGATAAATGAAAAAAAACTGCCATTAATTTATTCTTGGAAGCAAACTAAGTTCAATCATATTTCCTGCACCATACTCTGATCAGTTTATAAAGTTCCTTGAACACAGTTGTTGCCATTGATACTGGTTTGACGTTTCGTTTTTTTAAGACCTAAAAAGTAATTAATGACCACTTAATGGTGTCTTATTTAGAAGTAATTAAGCGTGATTTGACTCTGGGGAAGAGTGACTATATCCAAGACGTTCTTAAGAGTTTTTTAAGAACTTTTTAAAACGTTTTGAGATTTGGAAAAAATATTAATTTATTTATGTATATTTTCACAGGGTGTCATTAACTTTAAAAAATTAAAATATTTTTATTTAAATGTTTAATTGATATTTGTATATTTTTTGGTTTGTTTGTCTATCTGCTACGCATGATAGGTTATATTTTGAGACCAAATGGCTACATTATTGTTATAAGCCGCATTTTATAAAACTTTTTGATCAGATCTGTATAGTAGAAAAAGCGTTTATAATATGTGAATAAAACTTTGAAAATTTTGCGAAGCTCAAAAGGGTGAAAATAGCTTTAATTTTGATGTGTAATCAAAACTTAGACTTTCCTCTGTGCAATTCTCTGGAATTCTGATTTGACATTTTGACACCTGTCAAACTAAAAGTGTTCCAGTGGACCCAGAACGTCAGGCGTGACATTAGGTAATATCCACCTCCTAAATCGATTAGCGTACTCCGTTTTTCGATTCCGCCGTACCAAAACTTTTGGCACATTTTGACACCTGTCAAACTAAAAGTATTCTAGTGGACCCCAAAGGTCAGGCGTGACACTAGGTAATATCCACCTCCTAAATCGATTGATGTACTCCGCTTTTCGATCCGCCGTATCAACAGTTTTGGCACATTTTGACACCTGCCAAATTAAAAATATTCTAGTAGACCCAGAACGTCAGACGTGACACTAGTAAGTAATATTAATCAATTGGTGTACTCTGTTTCTTGATCCGCCGTACTAAGATTCTGAACTGCAAATTTTCGGGCTTCCACTGGAGCTAAAGCGCTGGCCATGACAGCAGGTAAGAACAAACGTTGATGTTTACACATATTAACCATGAGTCCCAGCACTCAGACAACTTTCTATCTCTTTTTTGTGTGTGACTTATGTAAATAATAAAATGCAGCTTTAGAAACAAACAAAATAAATAATTGCGTAACTATTTATATATAAGAGGCACCCTGTCGCTTACACGCCATATTTATTGATTTCAATTTCTGAAACTATTTTGTATAAAATATAATAAATGACAATTTGGGCAGATTCGTTTCATAATTTTGTGTAGACCTCTTAAAATAACATAATAACCCAACAAAATGCAATTAACATTTTTTTACTTCAGTAACGAGTTTTTTGTCTAGAAAAAAAATGAAAAAAAAATGTAAATATCTTTATTTTTGTAAGCGCGTGAATTTTTAGGGGGGTAGCATCTATGACTTTAAAGTAAATATGATCGCGCATGTCGAAACACATTCTAGATATGCTTCACAAAATATGTTAAGACTGTCATATTAAAATAACTAATTTGGCCGAGCTTCTTATAAATGAAATTAAAACAATTCCTTATGTTTTCACCACTCATCTTAAGTTTCATTCCATTTCATTAAAATGCAACTCAATGTTTACATGCGTGAAAGAGAAAATATTATTTATTGCCATGATGCATGCGTAAAAGAGAAAAAGTAATTTTTTTTCTCGCTTCCGCGTTTACTTTTAAAGAGATTTTAAAGACCTTTTTAAGAGGATATTTAAGATCTATTGAAAACCTCTTTAAAATATCTTGAATACGTCGTCAATACATCAACAAGAGAAGTCCTCTTTATAAGCACTTACAAAGACATTAATTAGAACTCTTCACTTCATACAATTGGCTCCGCCCCTTTGGGCCTTTTTAGGTCTTAGAGACATCTTTAAGTTATCTTGCAGTGTTGAATGCTCTTTATTTAAGAATTCTGAAAGATATCTGTAAGAGGAGAATGTGTTGCTTGGGTATCCATTATTCGATTTGTTTACTTTTTTTAACTAATGAAGTCACAGAATTAAATTGTTTAATTAAAACCAGAGCAGGTCAGGGAATTTGCAAACAAAAACAAAAAAGTGTGTAAAATTTGATCTGTTACAATGAAACTGTTACAAGTATCTCACGCAGGTAAGCACAAATTTTCAAAACCAATTGACTGCGGTAGCGGCGATGAAAAGAAATGAGTTTAAGTCAAAAAATTTGGGTCAAAAAGTTTGTGATTATAAGTGCAGGGGTAAGCAAACTGAATTATGGTAAATTAAAAGAATTTAAATATTAATTGAATTGGTAAGAGCAAATTTAAACACGTCTGTACTTGGCGGCGACACACGACGAATTGCATACATACACACACAGCTTGCAATAATCAAACTTAACACTAGGACATGCAATTCTGCCTGTTCAGTTAGAGCCTAAACGACTGGGTCAGTTTTTTGAAACTTAAACTTGGAACTAAGGGTCGAATATTTTTATTTTTTCTTAAAGTTGTCTGAGCCTATATGTATGTATATGCATATCTTAGGCTCCAACCTAAATGAAGAAACAGAACTTTCAAAATTATCATATGAACCCATCTCCCTACCGACGACGACGATGGAAATTTTAAATTTTGTTTCTACTAAAAAGAAATATAAACAAAATAATAATTAGTTCTATAGGTTTTTAACAGTTATTTTTGGTTGTGTGTATACTCTTTTGACAGAAAGTATAGATTCCCTGCAGCCAGAAGCAAAATAAAATTCATTCACAAAATGTTCCCAATGGTAAATTCTCAGTCACTTAACATAATTACATGATAATATCAACATCCCAAACAATTAATTTCTTTTTCTCAAGATTTTTTGTTTACCTAAATAAATAAGGTTATTCTTATGTTAAAAGTATAAACATCAATAAAACTGATAACAAAAATCGATCTGGAACTGTTAACATTCAAATTCATGCTTATCGTATGGTAGGTATTATTATAATCGAAAAGTCAGTGATGTAAATCTTACATTTTTTGATTTGTAAAAACAACTAATGAGTTACACTTCAACAACAAATCTGCATTTCATTTCATCGTAATGATGAGAAAAAGATTTTTAATTACTTTTATAGCTGATGGGTTCTTTTTTTCTATGGGTGACATGATATTGATTTTGATTTGTTTATAAAATGGAACACATTAACATACTTTATGCTGCAAAGATATCAAGTGTTACTACCTTTCTATGATTTCATTCATTAGGCGTAGACACATCATTTCTATAATAATTAGAACTAAATGAATAAGACCACCTAAATGGAGACTATTTATTTCCAATCCAAATATATTAGAATAAATTACTAGACAAAAAAAGTCCACCAAGCTAAAATTGCTTTTAAGAACTTTTACATAGTCTACCAAAATTTGAGTTTCGTCCCAGATATATACGGTGAATTAATGAGTGACTATGATTTTATGATCAAAAACCATCAAAATGAACTATTACATTCACATTGGATTTTTCTCAATATCCATTACAAAAGTGTATAATTTCAATTCATTAAGGGTTAAATATTTTATCTAGGGCCAGGCATTATTTCAATAAGAAGTTTTTTTTTGAAAAAAATCATATTCTAAAAAGGAATTATCATGAAATTTTCGGGAGGAGGTTTGACAAAAAATACAAAAAAAAAGTCATAAATACACTAGTCAACGAAATTAAAGGAACACATTTTTTTTAAATTTTTGTTAGTGTTTTTTGAAGAGCTGTATGTTTATGATGAGTGGCCGCATTGAGTTGAAACAAAAAACATTCTATAGCTTCATGTTTTTTGTTTCGAGATTTTTTTGCAAACATTTTTTTTTTGAATAACCGTTATTGCATTGTTGCAAAAAATGAGAGGAGACAAAAAACTATTTTTTCTAAATTTTATTTGAAGGTCCTCATTTCTATGGAAAACTTTTTTTGAATCAATATAATGATCAGATACTTTGTTTATTCAGCTTCAATTCAATTTTTTGTTGCTGTCGTACAATTTTTTTTGCATAGTTTATCTGACTTTGCATGAAAAAAGATACTTTTAGCCTTGATTACCAACTCAGCAAAAAATTACGATATAAAAAATTTAAATACAGTTTTGGAAATTTGAGAAAGAGTTTTACAAGGTTTTTTTAAAGATTTTGTAGAAATTATTTTTTTTGAACCGTTCACGGTTAGTTTAAGAAAAGTACTAAAAACCGACTTTTTGTGATCCTTTTGTAAATATTTTTTTTCTTTGCAAATATAAATTGCATGGCTTGTATTGGTATGCAAATTTGTAGACTTTTAAAGCATCAATATTCCTGTAAATTTTCAAATTGATTCATCAAACCGTTTTTCCTCGTCAAAATTTCAAATTGTTGCTAAACAATGCGTTGTCGTCGTCAAAACCACAAGAAAACCACTATTCCAGTAGATTTTTTTCACAGTTTTGCATTTGTTAGATACTTTTTTGACCTCAAATTAAATAAAAAGTACGTTTAGCAAAAAAAATTAGTATCAAACATTTTTCAAACAAAAAAAATTGTTTTTTTTTCTAGGAAAAATGTACTTTTTCATCAATCAATTTGAAAATTTACAGGAATATTGATGATTTAAAATTGTACAGATTTGCATACCAAGGTAAGCCATGCAATCAATATTTGAAAAGAAAAAAAGATTTACGAAAAGACCACATAAAAAGTCGGTTTTTAGTACTTTTTTTTAACTAACGGTGAACGGAAAAAAAGAATTATTTCTACAAAACCTTAAACAAAATCTTTCTCAAAGGAGAATGGGCAAATTGGTATGAAACATGGGAGTGAGTGGTAAAGAATGGTTTTGTTATTTTTGGATGTGGTTTAGTCCTGAAATTACCGTGCAGAAATTTTTTCATTGTGGTGTACCTCAAAAACGAAAAAATGCATTTTTGTTTTAACACTTCAATGAAGATTTACTAAGTATTCTGGCTTCTGACCAATGCAAAAATAGAAAAGGAAAGTGGAATCAGAAATCTAGAAAGTCTCAAGAATATTTTTTATATAAAAACGGCCATATAACATAATTAATAAGAGCATTTACCATAAAACCATAATATTACAATCCTCATAATATTAAAAAATGTTTGAGAGGATGTCTATAATAAAAGTGCATTCAGTCAAGCGCTAAACCGCTCTTGATTCCGTGTGCGGGTAATCGAATGTTCTCCGTTCGGTTTTCGTCAAAAATAGGCCAATTACCAGTGGTAATTTTGAAGTTTACTTTTTGTCTATTTATATTATTACGAAAATCATAGCCCACCAACGGCCTAAGTAGTTTTAAGTGGTCTCTATTTATGCCTACAAATGCAGATGTATTTACGATTTCATGAATTGGAAAGCGCCAATTATTCAATCTGGTACTTTAAAGTCTTCATACATGGGACTTATATCCTGAATAAAATAATATATTTAAACAAATAAAAAAGTTATTGAAGTATGTACTGGGTCTGTTTAAAACCGTAATGCGTCCTTGGGATATTCTGAAACCTTGTAAAACACAGTAATACACTGTCAGTAGACGTAATGAAGTTAATAAAGCATTTCACACACTAAACATATAAGCACCATGCAATATTGCTCAATGCAATTGCAATTTATTAACAATGAAATATCTTCTTTTCTAAATGAAATGCAATGTTACGCCCATAGTGAAAGTTGTTCCTGAGTAGCATACCTTTCATCTGACACTAATTTCATTAATGGCCACTAACGCCCAAAAATGCCCATTCTCCTTTCCAAAACTGTATTTAAATTTTTTATAACGTCAATATTTGCTGAAATATTGGTAATCAAAGCTAAAAGTATCTTTTTTCATTCAAATTCAGATAAACCATGCAAACAATAAGGGGGTGGGTCAAAATTCTGGTTTCAACATTCAGCTTTTCAAAATTCTGTTGACATTCTCATGCAAAATAAAACCATTCCTGCCATGGAATTTCATGCAAAACGATTGGCTGGTAATTGTTTTTCGTGCCGAAAATAGTGTGGTAAATAATAAGTTTTTTTTATGGTTGGTTTACACTTAAAAAAATATATATTCACCTTACAGCATTTTTTGTATGCGAATGATTTTTGCATCCAAAAATAATTGTTTTTCATTTCAGGCACATAGTTTATTAATAAAGTGAAAGTTAATGACTCAATGAGTGGCTGAGGCCAAGGCAAACATTTTTCGTCTAGAATATTATAAAAATTTTGCACATAATAGATGCATAATTGCTTACAAAGTTTAGTTTTTTTTTTGCCAACGGAACTGTAAACTATGCTCATACCTACAATTATTGTCTTAGACAAAAGAGCAGTCTTTAAACCAAATTCAAGAAATTTTCCTATTTTATGATGAGACAAGTGTGAGAAAATGGCTTTACAACATTCTGCCAATAATAATAAGAAGGTTTGGAAAATGTTAAAAAGCACGCGCCAGAATTTTGTAAAACAGAATTTTAAAAATCTGAATTTTGAAAAGCAGAATTTTTAAAGCAGAATTTTGAAAAGCAGAATTCTGAAAGCAGAATTTTGCAAAAAGAATTTTGACCCAGCTAGAATTACGACCCCAACCCTGTAGAATGTTTTTTTGTTTCAACTCAATACGACCACTCATATAACAAAGATACAAAAAACACTAGCAAAAATTGAAAAAAAAAGTTCCTTTAATTTCGATGACTAGGGTTATTTTTCTCATACACGACATTGGGCCGTTTTTAAATTTTAATTTGTTTTTAAATTTTAATTTGTTTTCTTCAACAGGAAGTATTTAGAATATCGGATAATTTTTTCTCAAATTATTTAGCTGAAATGTTGCTTAGTCTAGGCACAAGTTTTTCTTTTTTAAATATTGCTCTGTTCAATTTTTGGAGCAAAAAACAAAAATTAAAAATAAAAGTTTTAAGAAAATGTGCCATTTTGCGAGTTGTCAATGTCCTTTGTGAAGAGAACTACAATAGTCGGAAAAAGTATTTTCACAAAACAAAAATTCGCATTATCTTTTTTTTTTATTGATATTAAAATTAAAAAAAAAAAAAAAAATTATAATGGTATCAAGATGAGCTTCCACAAAAACATACAAAAGTTAGATTCATAATTATAGTTTTGAAAATAAAAATTGTGTTTCAAAAACGTATAGGAAAAAAGTATGAGCAAAAATGTATGGGAGCTGGTCATTTCTCAACACGAATTTGTCATACATCGATGAAAAGGTAACTGTAAGTACATCATTTCATTATGCGGCCGTTAAACTCTAAGCCATGGGGTTTGCGAGATATCCGGCTTCAAAGCACCGAAAAGAACAATAATGCAACTCCGCATTTGGACATTGTGTTCCTGCTCAACATCAATTTGTTGGAAAGGTTATTGCATGTACTTCATTTTGTTATGTAGTCGATAAGCTGTAGACCATGGGGTTCAAGAGATATTTGACATAAAAAAAAAGGCAAATAGAAAAATAATGCAATTCTGCATTGGGTGCTGGCCTACCTACTCAACACGAATGTGTCATACGTGGTTGAAAAGGTTATTATGAGAACTTTATTTTATTATTTAGCCGTTAAGCTCTAAACCACTAGTTTCGGGAGTTATTGAGCTTATACTCTGAAGCTAGTCCAGTTAAAAATTGACCCAGTGTGTTATGATCCGGGGTGGCCTTCCTCTTAAAACTAATACCATCCATACATAGCTAAATAACTTTTGAAACCCATGGTTTAGAGCTTAATGGTCACGTAATAAAATGAAGTTCTCATAATAACATTTTCAACCATGTACGACACATTCGTGTTGAGTAGGTAGGTCAGCACCCGATGCAGAACTGCATTATTTTTCTGTTCGCCTCCTTTGATGTCAAATATCTCTCGAACCCCTTGGTTTACTATTTAACGGCTATATAACAAAATGAAGTACATGTAATAACCTCTTCAAAGATGTAGAACACACTGTTGACTTGGTAGATCGGCTTCCAATGCAGAATTGCAATATTTTTGTATAATGCGTTTTTGTCAAATATCTCTCGAACGACACTGCTTTCACCTTAACATCCCTTAAAGAAAATAAAGTATTCGCAACAACCTTTTCAATGAAGTATGACAAATTGCTGTTGAGTTGGCAGACCAGCGCCCAATGCAGAATTGCATTATATTGTTTTATTCGCCTTTTTTGATGCCAAATATCTCTTGAACCCCATGGTCTACAGCTTAACGGTTACATACAAAAATACAGTACATGCTATAACCTTTCCAACGATGTACGACACATTGATGTTGAGCAGGAACACAATGTCCAAATGCAGAGCTGCATTATTATTCTTTTCGGTGCTTTGAAGCTGATTATCTCACGAACCCCATGGTTTAGAGCTTAACGTCCATATAATCAAATGATGTCCTAACAATAACCTTTTGAAAAATGTATGACACAATTATTGTGTTGAGCATATGGGCCAATTTGCCCATTCTCCTTTCCGAAACTATCTGAAAGCACTAATCATCTCACCTTCTTTACTAAAAATTCCTAATTAGATATTAGTCTTCACTTGATATTTCTCAATGTAAAATAAACCGTGTATGGGAAAATATGCCAAACACATACAATTTTGACAATGGATTGATCAAAGAAGATATAAGATATTGGAAAGATATAAACTGATATTTGAAGGAGAAGATTAGTGCTTTCATATAGTTATAGCAAATTTGGTTGAAAAATAATTATTTCTAGATGTTCTAGATGTTACAAGATCTCAAAAACAGCAAACAAATGTTGGTAATTTTTTGACGGAAATTTCTTGAAAATCCGATCTGATAGCCACAAACAGATCATGAATTTGAAATCGTCATCCAAAAGCATACTAAAAAACAATTCCCACTGCCTGTACTAAACAGTTAACTGGTACTAGCGAACCTTTTTAATTTTGTCAAAATACTTTTTTTTCCTTTACGTTTTTGAAACAATTTTTTTTTCAAGCTATAATTATGAATCTTACTTTTGAATATTTTTTTGGAAGCTCATCTTGCCATCTTTGCCATCAATAAAAAGAAAGATATAAAGAAAAATGCGATTTTTGTTTGTCAAAATACTTTTTCCGACTATTGTATACAACATCAGATAGTTTTTTTTTTTTTTGTTAAGTGGACCTTAGCCGTTTTTCCCCTGGACCCTTCACATACAGCACAGTTTTTATTTATTCACATTTTTTTAATTTTTTTTAATTGTTTTCTCATTTTTTTTTCTATAAAATATATAATATTTTTCCAAATATATAAGAAAACAAAAATTAAATCATAAAAACAAAGAGTCCTCTGACTGTATCAAATGTAATTTTAAAAATATAAAAATAAAATAATAAATATTTTCTTAAAAAAAAAACACTTTCTTTGCACTTTTGACTTTTCACCTTTTCTCGTTAATTTTTAGTTTTTGATGTGTAAACATCTTAGCGCTCGGTGTGGGTAAAATTGAAAATCGGCTGTAGGTAAGTAGAACTCTATAAACTCGAATAGGTAAAGTAGTTTTCGTTTATACCTAATGGTTTTGGTATTTGCTAAGTGGAGTGCATTCCTTACACCCCGACTCCACAGTAGATAATTTCCCTCAGAATGTTCGTCTTGACATTAAATATCTAATGGAGTCACTCCGTTTCATATCTTGATTGGATGTCAAGATGCAATCATATCTTGACAGAGATATTTGACATACATTTTGCCAGGTGAAGATTTTGTTGCTTTTTTTTTCTAGAAATTTAATTTTTTATTTCATTGTTTTGTATCCATATGCTGCTTTTGATGTTAATCCTTGCAATCACGGGTGACAATTTTGGTTTGTGATATTAAGTGTTATTTGCAATTTCTTGATTTGAAATGTCATAACATGATTCGCCAATAGTGGCGCATTATTTATGTTTCTCTGTGGTTAATGTGTCAAAAAGAAGTGTTGTAATGTCATATTTAAAAAAGTTACTTTGAGTTGCTTTTCATTTAGGAACGACAAAAGCTAGAAATATGGCTGATCTGTCAAACAAATTGGGCAAAAATATTTCCATTTTTGTTTATCATTCATTACTTGCACAAATTTCTTTACTACAAATCGATCAAATCAGATAAAAAAATGTCGCAAAACCTGGACAAAATTTCCAAACTTACTATCGACGGTAAAATCAATAAAAATATATTAGCTTTATATTTTCTCCCAGATCTGATCTATTGTATATGCAATGCATACATGTATTACAAAAACAACACAAAATCCGACCTTGCTTTTGGATTTTGATTTGCAAATTAATTCTGACCATACACCCTTTGTACTTTTTTGCAAAAATGAGTTTTTTCTCTCACAGGTAGATGGCTTTTTGTGTTGAAGATAGGGAGAAAATAGAGAATAGAGTAGAGAGCAAATACAGAAACAAAAGGATAAACGGGGATAGGATAGGTATATAACACTCTTTTCGCACTGGGATCTTGTTTGTTTTATTATGATAATCTAATCCGGATCAGATCTGGGAGATAATAAAATTAAACTATTACATATTACAAAAATGAGATCAATTCCAAACCGAACGATCGAGAAGCAAACAAAAGATAACTCAAAATGAAAACATCATGATTTCAGCTGCTTTCAACTCAGTATCAAAGAGATGAGTTGGAAAAATGTACTCAAAGTTACTTTTTGACACTTTAACTTTGAATCCAGGAACAAACTTTGTGACGTCATAAAGTTAATTGAAGTAGCTTAATTTGTGATGATTTATTTGCGGAAAATTTTCTCGGAAGGAGTTTTTTAATGGGTAAATTTATTATAATTTGTGTCGTGCAACCATTTTGTTTTAGCGCTTGTATTACAGATTCCTAATTTTGTCCATACGTGGTAATGAGCCGATCCCTTACTTTCAGGTGAAAACGAATGTTTACACATCTTCCACGCGAGTCCCGGTACTCACACATTTTTTTATTTATTTACTATACATCTCCAAACTTAGTTTTTCTCATATAATTAAACCACAAGAATAAATTTGTGGTATATATTGTTATATGAATCAGTGCTTGAACTTTTTGGAAAGTTAAAACAAAAATATAATAATTCTTTTACAATATGAACTATGGGTTCTTAAAGGTTTTGAATGAACAAAATTACACCAAAGTGTTTATGCTATGAATTAAATATGACTAATGAATCCTATTATTCAATTTTTAACCTAATATATAGCCGAATCAAAGATCAATGAGTTTAACAAAAAACACCCTTCACTTTATTTAAATAAATTTACTTAATGATAAAAGATCTAAAAATATGATTTTAAGATTATTTGTGTAACTTGTATTCATATTCATAACTTTTACATAAAAACTGTGAATAATTGACTATATTCAAAAGCCGACATTATCATTCCATAATAATTTGTTTTCGCTTTTTCAATCGATTTAATAACTATTATCAGAACCTATCACTACTAAAAGAAAAGTTCCTTCTCAGCTTCGGCAATGCCAATTACATTATAACCACGCACCTTTTAACACCTTCTTTCTAAAGAAATAAAAACAAAAATATATCTAAACAAATACGTGTTCAGACTGGTAAAATATGTAAATATTGTGAACGGTTTTTAAAAGCTTTACATATATGTTTGTAGATACACATATAAATTGCGAATGAAAACTCCACCCAACAAGAGCACACACATTTTTAATCACATCACAATACACACAAACATCATGTTACAAATTTGCATTGCGTGAACATGGTTCATTGATCCTATCTCTATAACTCAGTTCAGATGCATAATATGCTGCGTCCGTCGTCGTCGTCGGTTGCTTCGGTCGTCATCGTTTGTCGTCCCTTCAACTGGCGCAGGCGGTGATTGCGTAATGGACATGGCCGTTGCGTTGTGTTGAATACAATGTTCCCAACAACTATTCCTCATTCAGATTGTATACAGAGAAATGCCAGATAGATACAAACTCTGTGCAAACACTCTTAAGTTAAGAACATATGCAAAGAGTCTGTAATTTTAAAGTACATCGTGCTCAAGATACTTGAAATTCAATACCCAAGGGCTCGCTGTTTCTTATAAAACATATCTTACTTACATATCTAAGTAAGTCTGCGAAACGAACCTCTTTTCGTTGTAAGAACAAATGTAGACATTAGAACCTAACACAACATACATAATCAGATATGTATGTACGTGTACGCATGCGTGCGCAAAAGATTAAAATTTGTCGAACATAAACATAGATAGAGGGCAGTGCAAATACCTTTGGCATTCTTAGATAAATGTTGATGGAAGTTTTTTTTGTGTGTTTCCTAATGTTCCTGGAGGTAAAGTTGCGTGCATCTTTACAAATTGGAAAACGTTCTTTGACATCCATATTAGAGATATGACTGACAATTGGCATTTTTTTCTAGAAGATTGTCATGTTTAGAAGCTCAAATCTACAGCATAATAATGTTAAACAATTTATCGAACACACATTGTTGCAGAAAAAGAATTATTTTTTTTAGAGTTTGCTTATCAGCTCTTTTGTTTTGAATTTGAAATTTTCAATCAATAATTAATGTCGCTTTCATGGGGTGATATCTTTGATGAATCTTAAATTTTTATATAAGAAGGTTTTATAATACAAATTCTATATACTACTGAAATAAATCAGCCAAGTAGAAGACTTAGCATTAAGGATTGGACTTGTTGAATTATTGATTCAAAATAGCTTAATCTTAAGTTTTATTTGTCATATCTTTGGATTTTCATTATTTGTGCCAAAATCCCAGCTCTTTCTGTGTATTACCAATAACGTACAAGGAAAAGTTATACCTTATTCATTTGAATAACATTTTCGTATTCTAGTGATTATGAAATTGATTCAAAAATAAAAATAAAAAATAATTTATTTTCTACATCTCGCGCATGCATGCACTCTTGTCAAATTTCAGGAAAACGAAATATTTATGTCACAACTTGTATACTTTACACCGACTGTCTAAATTCCAAAACGCCAAGAAAATTATTTCAAAACTCGACATTGCAATCCCTCAGACAATTGCCGCAGACACATATTTCACTTGACATATCGTAGATGTCACCATAAAATATCATACCACCCGAACTAGTTATGTGCGTGTTGCACTCTATAACTATATCATTGCAAGTCAATGTGTACTTTACAAGAAGTACACACTTCTTTTTTTTTTTAAGTTGCAAGCTGCATTGCAGAGAGTATAATATTGTCCTTCTTAATTCATCGACCGATAGTCATTTTTTGTTATATATCTTTTCACACCTACCTACGGATAGAAAAATAAAGATATATAGATATTTAATTCGATTGAATTTTATACTTCGAACCTTCTTATAGGAGTATTATGCCCTATTATAGACATTATTTTATTTTTCCAATGGAACTGGATATTTTTTTGCAAAATGAAATAAAAACAAAAAGATTTTCAGAAGTAGCAAAAATTACATAATTAGGCAACTTGTAATAATGACAATAGCTTGTAAGGAAGGAAATTATAGCGTTCGACATGTCACTGTATATTATAGTTGTTAATGTTAGATAATATACCTTCCTATGTGGGAGTGGAATTTTTACAAAAAAAAAAAATATATCAACTTTGTTTGCTTTGAAGTAGGTTATGTGGGTTTTCAATCACACAGCAAGTTCGTTCTCCAGCTCTTTTGTTTTAGGCCAGTGAATATGCCTTATAATAAAGAACGATTACTCTCAAGGGTTTTCGTTGTTGAATATGAATATTTGGGGTATAAACATGCTCAAGACCGGAAATAATTTTAAAATCACCTTTGCCTTTCTGAGAGAATGGTCACACTGGCCACTTTTTAAAATGTTTGGTTTAACTCGGAAACAAAGCCGAATTTTGCAATTTAAGTTTTAAAACTTTTTGTTCAAAATTAAATCTCCTATCAAAATGGATATGGTTTAAAAAAAATTAAAAATAGTTTTTTTTTCAGGAAGAATTAATAAAAACCAAAAAAAAAATTAAAAATGAAAAATTTCAAAATTTTGTAGGTTAGGTTGAAGTGGCTGCCAGTCGTGAGGACCGACACACTTAGACCATAAGTTGGTCTATTGTGAACCATTTGGAGCCTCTTATAAGGCGTAACTGACTGCCTATGTCTAAGTTTATTAGAGATCGCTTTGTCTAAGTTTATTAGATCGCTAGGATCATTGAAGTAAAAATCACCAAGGTGAAGTCTTCGTCTATGAGATAGAGCAGGACATATGGAGGCCGAAGCCTTAATGGAGTGTTAGAGGTTAATCTGGATTAACTGCAGCATTTTGTTTGGATGCTCAAGCCCTTCCCACAGACACAGTTTCAGCGTCAACGTCGTCTTTTTTGTATACCTTTAAGGAGATCGTATCAAACCCATACCTCATCATGCCTTTGGTCTGCACCAAGGGGCAAGCAGGGAGTCCTTATTTATCACGATAGTCACGCTTCTATAAAAACCCTTTAAATCCTCGAGCTTTGCGGCTTTCCAGTCATGAGTCGGTAATGAGGGGTTGCTTAGCGTGACTATTTGGAGTTTTTCCTCCATGCAAGACGGCTCGGCTAGTATCCATATGCGGGCTCTAGGTCTGCACGGGATATCTTCCCTAGCAACAACTTCGAGCCTTGCACCTGGCCAGACCTCGCCTAACGTGCTGACAACAAGCTTATACAGATCGCACGATCCCTGATCTTCACAGACGATGAGTTTGACATGATCTTGATGCCAACTGCCATCGCCGGTGAGAGGAGGTGGTCCCGGATTTTCCTTCATAATACTCAAGAAGCCTGCTGAGAGCTTCAATCTTACCACCTGCCATTGATCAGGAGAAATCGTGCCATCAATATTACTCCTTTCGGGAACCGCCACCACGATCTTTGCTTTCAGGAACGTCGCTATACGATTTGGATACTCTGGAATGAAGAGTGCTGGAGCTATGCACTTTGGGACGCTTGGGCACCGGGATGGTTTCCTCCAGAGACCTATAAGCTTCGACGTGGATTCGTCACTGGCTTGCGCATTCGCTAAGACGCTCTGGGCCCATTTTATCCTGGCGTCCTGCTCCGGCTTCCCTTTGACCTCTAGTTTATTACCGAAAGGTCTTGATGATGCTAGCAGCAGCCCGCTTGACCCTATAGACACCCTTCAACGGCCTGTTTCATCTGCTTTCACGCTACGCCCTCGGGAGAAAACCCACCCCAGCGGTGGGAGTACCGTTATTCACAACCCTGGTACCGCTGAGCCGGGCCATCGTTCGAGACGTACTCGGGAGAGGTTCGTTATCTCCAGGAGTGGTATGATCGTTATTCACAACCCGACCACTACTGAAATTAGGTATTACTACCGCCTTACTACTCTCGCTGGAATCTGTATCAGTTGCGGGACCATGACTTGCCACAACCACACCACCGACACCTACTCCAGGAGTAACGGCAAACAGTTAAGGCGGGGGAGAACCTACCCCAGCAGTGGGAGAACCGTTATTCACAACCCTGGCACCACTGAGCTGGGCTCCCCCTCGAGAGCTCAGGAGAGGTTCACTCTTTCTAGTAGTGGTAGGATCGTTATTCACAACCCGACCTCTACTGAAATTAGGTATTACTATACCGCCTTACTTCTCTCACTGGAGTTTGTGTCAGATGAGGGGCCATGACTGGTCACAACCATCCCACTGACACCGAACCCCAGGTGTAACGGCAGACAGCTTTGGCGCCGTTCTGGCCACCCGGTTTTGAAGGAGAACCGGTCTCACCATCTGTCCTTGTTTTTTTTTGTTTTTTTGTATACATTAAATTTTTGGACCCACGAGTAGCGAATAAGGGTGGTCACTCTACACAGAGATTCACATGCGTAGAGAAGGCAAGCTGATCCGAAAAGTTCCAAAAATCGGATACTCCGCTAACGACTGAGCTAGTATTTTTAATTGGGCCCCCAGTCAGGCTGATCATTGGCTAGGGTCGTGTAACACCTTAGATCCAGCCCAATAGGAAAATTGGAGTGGGTGAGGAAGGGGATATAATAAGATAAGGGAGGCAGACAGCTATTCACCGTACTGTCAAGGAAAGGAATATAGTGTTTGGGAAAATATACAACATATGGGGGATAACTCGTTGAACAGCTTTTCACCGTACCACCGAGGGGATAACGTTGGACAGCTATTTTCCGTGCCAACGAGGGACAAGAATGGGTGTGGATTGAGATGGAATAGGGACAAGTGAAGCACCCTTTAGTTTCAGGACTCATCTGGAGTTAGACTCGAGAATATTTGACCTTCTGCAACTCGACAAGTTCGACGTTCAGGTGGAAGAAAAGTTTTAACTGCCCTTAGGACATTGCAGTAATTTAAGCTTAATTTGTTGTTCATGTAAGAATTCAGTTCTTGGAATCATGATGTTGCAGGAATTTCTGGCTTGTTTAAATTTTGCTCGGTTTGCCTCTGAAGGAATGGTTTTAACTCACCTTGATAGCTCCTTTGCAGCTCGCCTTAAATCAAGAGATTTCTTTAGCCTCGATTCTCATTGTTTTGTTAGGAACAGAGTTTCAAACTATTAAAGATTACATTAGCAATCATGCCTGCACATATGCATCAACATCTTCATCTAAAAAACAAATCGACTAATTGAAAACACGAAAAAAAGTAGTTGAGTCCTTCCCAGTTGGCTCTTTCGTATTGCCAAACTGTTCTTCTAGGTATTTTTCTTTAATCGGGGGGCTTGAACACGAAAAAAAAAGCTGATACTAAATAATAGTCTGATGTGCCGAGAGGAGCTTAAACACTCAAACTATATTTTTCTTGACCTGCAACATCAGGTGTTCTAGTAGGCTCACCCACCAGCTCGAGTCAGATGGTCAGATCTCAGCATTTCTTCCTTCCGTTGTTATTTGACTGGAATAGCGCACAGTGGTCCGTTTGTTGAATTTCGGCGACAAAAATCATTTCCCACGCCAATTGTTAATACAAGTTAATGAAATTTGGTACACTTAATGATTTGGGGATGCTGAATTCAATGGTACTGCCTATTTTCAAATAGGGACTAAAAAATGTAGGTCAGAACATGGTCCCAAATTTAAAATTTAAAAAAAAGTACTGTCGAAGTCACGAACTGAGTCAAGTTTATGATTGAAATATCTTAAAATAAGTTCCTGAATACGTATACTTTCATATAAAAATGAGCCCAATACTGATTTGTACAAAATTTAAAGAAGATAGTCCAAAATATTGAAAAATGTTCCCAAGGGATTGGAACTAATTTTAGTGCTCGTTTTTTAAATTGTTTGTATTGGAAATTTGATCAAATCTGAATACAATTTGACAGTTTTGACGGCTGGGACATGCCAATCAAATTTCAAACTCGAAAAGTAAAAAAATAATTTAAAGTAAGTTTTAATAATGTTGATATTTCTTCTGGTTGCATTATTTAAATCTGATATCATCATTTTAGTCGCAGACCTCAAATTTGGATCCATCACCCCAAAACCATAAGGCAAGGAAAAAATCGAAACCACCCCACTATTTCCTCACTAAAGGCCCTTTTAAGCACAAATTGACTTGACTGCTACGTACATATATATGTATGTAGCTCTACAACCCTAAAAATTTCAATCCTATTACAAAAATTTAGGACTTTTGCACAAAATTCCTGGGCGCTAAATAGTTTTTTCCCTAGGTACCTACGTTTTGTTTTCTTTGATCAGACTTTTGAATTCTCAATAATGCACACGCGCAACTTTCTTTTCTGATTTTGAAATTAATAATTTATTGTAAATAGACTTATAAGCGTTTTTATAATTTGTATGCTAAATTTCAAAGCATTCTTTAAAAGCAGTTCGAATACGTTAGTTACCTACTTAATAATTATATTGAAAATATCGCATATTATTTAAATTAAGCGCAATAACTATGAATAACTGTCAATTTAAAGGTGCCATTTAGAGACATCCATAATTCCAATTATGAATTTAGGTTTCTTTTTTAAAGTTGCTTTGCATTTCAAATTAAAATACATAATAAGTGTTTACGGATGCGATAGTTTGAAATATTTATGAAGGTAATTCTATGCAAATAATATTAACAAAAATTTGCAATAGTAATATTATTCGCATTTCTAATAAATGACACTGCAAAATCATATAAAGGAAAATACAGATTTCTCTCTCTCCTTTTCTGCAAAAAGTTCGACATGTGAAATAGATAAATGAAGGTAATTGACAACTAAGAGTCTCTATAAGTTAGCAATTAACTTAAACTCATCCACAAACATCTTTTCCATTAATCTTTTTCCTCAAATAATTTTTCACATGCAAATTCTTTGAATAAAACATTTCACGAATTTTTTAACATTTTAAAAGAGAGTCATACCAACAAGATTAAAAAAGAAGAAACTTCATGTCCAACATTGAGTATGCGTGCATATTATGCATACCTAAGTTTGCATAATCATATGGATTACAAAACATGACAATCCTTGTCTTCTATGCGCCCATGGAACGTTGATTCTCCCTACTACCATGTCTAATTGCTAACTCCATTGGCAATCTAATCTCTCGGTATATATAGGTACATAGGTACCGGTTGTGACACGCATTGCTAACTCTATAATATTGCGTATCGACAACAAGTACTACAGCGAGGACCGACAAATATGGCAGCAGATGAATTGCAGTCCAGTTGACCGTACTGCTGCATCCCATCATCGTCCTGGCCGTGTTAAATGTGCATCACTTGATGGGGCTTTGCTGTATCAAATGTCTGTCTTAGCTGGTGGGGTGTATCTTTGATTTTTTTATTTTTAAGTTGTAGGTACCTTTTTCCCTTCTCTGCTTCCTTTTGGATTGTGTGTAATCTGTATAGATACTGACGAATTTCAATAGATAGATGGATCGGATGAAGTATACTGGAGATCTATTTATGGGAGTCACGGCACCTTACTTCGACACTGAGCTAAACAAGCTTATAGCTTTTAAGAGTTATACATGTGGAAATGGACGACAAGAGCGCGTCAATTCAAAGACAAAGTATACCTATTATACACAGCATATAGTCCGATAGAAACCTTGAAATCCTGCCATTCAACCCGCGCACCAAATGGCAATGACGACAACGATTACTGAATGACATTTTGGTCAAGCACTTGGCAATATGACTTGAAGCATGACCACCACGTTAAACAAGTGCGGCGCTTTTAAGATTTGTATGTGACGTGATGTCGCGCGATAACCATTTGTGGAATCATTTCGATTGCATATGTAGGTATAGTACGTAGGTACCTACGTACATATATGATTGAAGAACGTGGTTTTATTTATAGATGCGAGGATATGTTGAGTTAAAGCATGTCAAATATACTTCTACTTCTATTTTTTGATTGCAAACTGAGTCCCAAAGGATACCATCACTCTGTCATGCGCAACATCCATAAAATATGAGCTGAATTAAAAACAAGACAACAATAAAGCAAAACAAAAAACATCACACAACGGGTTGTGGTTATTAAATGATAATTTTAAATGGTATAATCAACAACAAATACACACACGTTTAAAAATAAAAAAAAGCTGGCTCATAAAGAGGGAGAGTAATGGTGGTAATATTGATACTGCTAGTAGGCTTAAGGCTTGCTCTGAGCAATTTTTTTCACTATACCGTAAATCTATGAATTTGAGGCCCCGATACGGCACAAAAATTAATGGTTCCACACTAGCAACTAATCAGTATTTAAGATTCAGACCCTGAATGAAAAAGGTAATAAGATTTCATGGAAATCGGTCAAGTGGCTCTTGAAATAGATAAAATAAATTAATTATTCTAAATACAACTTTCATGCCAAAACTCGTATTAAAAAATAGTTTCTATATTACACAAAGCCTTATTTCTTTTGACATAGTAAAGGTTAAAAATTAAGACCAAAAGACCACTCAAAACTTTATGTTCAAATTTAAATTTCAATATGAATCGTACTTGATGCGATAAGAATAATGATTTGGAGCAGCTTTTGTAGGAGGAAGACAGGCTTGTTTAAATTTAGAATTTACCTGCAGGTTAGAAATCACCCTGTTGTAACCACGGTACCGTACTTCTTCAGGAGATGTCTCTCGAGGAACATTTTAAAGTCCACATATGAAGATTGGTCCGGATTCTTCAATTTTCTCCTTCGTGGCACTTTTTTGCAAGAATACATACATATTGCATGCACATCAGGCCTCTCAGTTGTTCATTTGTCTCCAAAAGTTAAATACCTTTACTTTTTCTTTTCTGTAAAAAGCTGATGTACCTATATATTACCAACATTTAGAAGTTTGTATGTTTCCTGGGCTAATGAGTTGTGATGTGACTGACTTGTAATTTGTATTACTTTTTTTTATTTGAATATAAAATATGAATGAAGCTTGAATTAGATCATCCAAATAAAATGAAACCGATATACACTATATACACTACACACCTTCATAAATAATCTTTTTTTATATTTTTCCATTATTAATCTTTTCCAATGAACTATACTACCTAAAAGACAACCTAAAGTTAAAGGTTTTGGCTACCTGCAAATAAAATTAATTTGAAACTGTTTGCACTATTAAGGACAATCCTTGGTTGCATGTAATTGTTCAGTATCTAAATATTGGGAGCCTGTTGAAAATTCTTAGGTATTTTGGTTCTGTTTATTAAATATAACTGACTGTTTATACCAAAAGAAGCTGATGGTCGAGTTGGTGCAATAAATAGAAATAACGTGTTTTTTTTTTGTTAGCGTGGAAGAAAAAAACAACATCGGTAGTTAGCGACGCACAGTGGAACGAAAAGCTGAAAAAGTGGACATCGTCTAATAACACTGTGTGACAGAATTTTAATTTTTGTCTCTAACATGAACCAAAATATATTTTTATAATAATTTTTGATGCACTGAATTCGAATCTGGTCTCGGGAATACTCATTAATTAGCTGTCAGCCTTCGCCTTAAACTACCGTATTCCGAAATATGCTTTACTCGTAATACAAATATGTATGGATGAAAATCAAAATACATTTTATAAAAGAAGTTTCATTGTTTTAGATCTAGTTGCAAATTTTGTGAAAAAAGATGATCTCAAAAACCTAACGTGCTACAGCAGATTTAAAGCTTTTTAATACTCTCTTTTTTAGAAAAAAATTTAACATTAATAAAAAAAATAACGGTACTTTCCATACAAAAGTTAAAAAACTGCAAAGGAAAAAAAATTTTTCTCAAAAACGACTTCTGAAATTTTAATTAAACTTTTTTCATATATTAAAATTAGTACGATATACTACCAGAAATTATAAAATTTTACACTATTAATAGTACCTGTCATAGAACGTTTTTATTTATTTTGAATTTCCTAATCATCGGCTTAACGGATTTAGATTAATTTTTGTATACAAATTTCAGATACATAAAGTTAAATAATATTGCATATCAAAATTTTCAAAAAAAAAGTTTGAATTTTTTTTTTTTAATTCGATATCTCAAAGACGGGTTGACATTTTTTCATGCTTTTCAACATTTTTCTCTCATAATTTCCATGTTTTTATAAAAAAATTTCTTGAACCCGCAGTGTCTGGAAGATAAGATAAAGTACATACGTGCACTGGGTCGCACATTTGCATTTTATTTGTTTTTTCAATTTTGGTACACAAAATTATTTATAATTTTTGGAAGCTTTTGTATAAAAAAAAATATTAAAATCAGTCGAACCGTTTTGAAGAAAATCGAAAATTAAACAAATGGTTCCTTGGGGGGTACCATTAATAACCGACAGGGACAGCAAACGACGCCATATTTTTTGCCGCTCTTTTGACATTTCTCTTCTCTTCAGTAAGGTTTGCCATTTCATGATGGAAGGATATACGAGCCAACAACGAGTCGAAATTATTAAAATTTACTACCGAAATTTGGAGTCAGTGGCCTCAACCTTAAGAGCGCTACGTCCAATTTATGGTCAGGCTCATTTCTGGCTGAATGACTTCGTCTATAAACAAAATATGCGGAATTGGTCAGCAGAGCCGGACAAGCTATACGTGGCAAAAGGTGCAAATGCGCAGGGCGCTGAACCCAATGGGCGCCTTGAGCAAGTATCAAGAAAGCCAGTACCACTACCTGCCTATACTTTTTTAATTTTCAATTCTTGAATGGTTGAGAGTTGCAAGTCACTAGTTTCTGGTTCTCTCCGAGCTGTTGCGTCACCAAATTGATTTATTTTTTTTTTTAATGATGACTCTTGCGCAGGGCGCTAATTTAGCTCGGGCCGGCCCTGTTGGTCAGGCAGCAATCCACACGTACTCCATGAGTCATCATTGCATCCCGAAAAAATTACGGTTTGGTGTGGTTTATGGGCCGGCGGCGTCATTGGGCCGTACTTCTTCCGTGATGATCAAGACCGCCACGTTGCTGTGAATGGGGATCGCTACCAAATCGCATGATATGTAACCGAATATTTTTGGATGATATGGACTTGGAGGACATGTGGTTCCAACAGGACGGCGGCGCACAAGCCAACCAGCGAATGTCACAATCAATTTATTGGAAACCAAGTTTGGAGAACGTGTTATCTCACGAAATGGTCCAGTCGCTTGGTCGCCTCGGTCGTGCGATTTGACGCCGTTAGACTATTTCCTGTGGGGCTACGTCAAGTCTATGGTCTATACCAACAAGCCAGCGACGATTGTTGAACTTCGTACGAATATCGAACGTGAAATTGCAGCAGTATCGGCCGATTTATGCTTGAAAACCGTCGAAAATTGGGTTCAGCGTCTGGACTTCTGCAAGCGTGCCCGTGGTGGTCATGCAAAAGAAATCGAGTTCCATACATAATGGCATCGAACGTACTTTCACAGGAATAATACTTTTGTAGCGCTCTTATTGAAAAACCCGATACATATTGAACTTTCAAAAAAAATATTTTGAATTTATTTTTTTCAGTTCACAAAATATTTTTTTCAAAGCTTTGATATGCAATATTATTTATAACTTTTGGAGGTTTTTGTATATAAAAATTAATTTAAATTCGTTGAGTCAATAATGAAAAATATCACAATCAAACTAGTGTTCTAGGGGAGGTACTGTTATTAGACGCTGAGTGTAATTTTTGTTATATTTTATAGTGTTTACGAGAAAAAAGAGATTTTTTTATCGGTTATTTAACATTTGTATGGAAGGTATCGTTATTTTTGGATAAAAGTAAGATATATAATGATGTTCAAAGGGTAGACATGTGCATTCAAGAGGACACAAGCGTCCACAAGCTTTGTTTCAAAGCGAACCTCTGTCTATCAACTCCTACTCTCACCTCCCGGCGGTGAACATCGGGTGCCTAGTACCTTTAACTGAAGATGGGGTTCCAATCCCTGTGGACGGTTTTAGGGGGCAGCAAACGAGAGAGGGGGGGAGGAGTGTTCCCACTAAGGCACTTCTCCTTCATCCAGGCGGCAGCGGAAGAATTCTCAAGATGGAATCAACGGTGGCGTCTACAGTTCCAGTTAGGCTGAACTACTTAGTGAACACCTTATACGGGCTACTACGACATATTCGGAGCTCAGGCCTATAAGGAGCGGTTAATCCGGCTCCCCGCCCTTGGAGTTATATATATAGGGTCTGGTCCTCCAGGTTGGGGGTCGTGCCGTCGGGGTGACTTCCCGGCCACGTAAAGCTATTTTAGTTGCGAAGCATCAACAAGCCTCGGATACGGACGGATTTACTGTTGACGAACCTAGCAAGCGAAATAAGGACAACGAACTTCGGATCTGCACGTGGAATGTTCTGTCTCTCTATAGACCACGTGCAGCCGAACATTTAGCGGAGGCCCTAGACTGCTACAAAGCAGACATCACCGCCATCCAAGAAGTGCGATGGGATGGGCCGGGCAAAAGAAAACTGAAAGACTGCGATGTATACTACGGTGACTGTTACCGACCACAAGGGCAGCGTCTTTTTGGATGTGGATTTGTTGTTAGAGGCAGACTGAGGCAAGAGGTCTTGAGTTTCAATTATGTGAACGAGCGCCTCACGACAATTCGCATCAAGGCTAAATTCGCCAACATCAGCCTGATATGCGCGCATGCCCCCACAGAGGAGAAAGATGACGACACCAAGGACGAGTTCTACGAGCTCCTGGACAAGACATATGAGCAATGCCCTAGCTATGACATTAAAATTGTCTTGGGTGATTTTAATGCCAAACTAGGAAGAGAAGACGTCTTTGGTGGCACAATCGGAAGATACAGCCTGCACGACACCACCTCCGATAACGGACTCAGGCTAATCGACTTTGCTGCGGGGCGAAACGTTGTGGTAGCTAGTACGCAGTTCCCGCATCTCGATATTCATAAGGGGACATGGCGAATTCCTGGTCAATCAACCGCCAACCAAATTGACCACATCGCGATAGACGCAAGGCACTCCTCCAGTATCAAGGATGTCCGAACGTTCCGAGGAGCCAACGTTGACTCGGACCACTACCTCGTTGTAGCAAAGGTAATGCTACGGATATCCAGACCAAAGCCAAAACAGGGAAATACTGTCAGGAAGTTCAACGTCGGACGGCTACAGTCGCAAGAAATCGCCAGGTCCTTTTCCGATCGAGTCTCTCGCGCCCTCTTAACTAGTCCTTTGCCGCCAACTGCAAACATCGAGAACCAGTGGAAAAACTGCCAGGAAGCCATCAGAGATGCCGCCTCTGACGTGCTGGGCTTCGCACGACCACCACAGCGAAACCCCTGGTTCGACGAGGAATGCCGGCAAGTACATGCAGCCAAACAACAGGCATACAAAGCGGCGCTGCATAGAAGGACCAGAGCTGCTCGCGAGCTCTACGAGCAGAAGAGGAAAGAGGAACACAAGCTTCTCAGAAAGAAAAAGAAAGAGCATGAGAAGCGCGCGATCGAGGAATTAGAGGGATGCCACTGCAGGAATGAAGTTCGGAAGTTTTACCAAAAAGTAAAAAGAACCTCCCAAGGTTACAAACCCCGAACCGAAGCCTGCAAGGACGATCAGGGGAACATCGTGGTGGAAACGCAGTCGGTGCTGAGGATATGGAAAAATCATTTCTGCAAATTGTATAACGGCGATGACGAACCGAATTCCGCTACCATGCAAATTGCACCATTCAACCTGGACGACGTAGGCCAACAATTCCGTCCACCCGATCTTGACGAAGTGAGGATAGCCATATCTAAACTTAAGTCCAATAAAGCTGCTGGAGCTGATGGCCTTGCGGCTGAGCTATTCAAAGCGGCTGGCGATGAATTGGTTAGGAGTATGCACCAGCTCATCTGTAAAATATGGTCGGAAGAAAGCATGCCCGATGAATGGAACCTCAGTATTGTTTGCCCGATCCTCAAGAAAGGCGATCCTCTGGACTGCACCAACTACAGAGGCATCAGTCTTCTTAATATCGCCTACAAGATCTTCTCTGCCGTACTTTGTGAACGCCTGAAGCCATTCGTCAACAACCTGATAGGTCCATATCAGTGTGGCTTTAGGCCAGGGAAGTCCACCATCGACCAAATATTCGCACTACGGCAGATCTTGGAGAAAACCCAGGAGTTCCAAATCGATACCCACCACCTTTTTATCGATTTCAAGGCCGCGTATGACAGCATCTATAGAGACGAGCTATATAGAGCAATGTCTAGTTTTGGCATCCCTGCCAAACTCGTCCGTTTGTGCAGGATGACGATGGAGAATGCACGCTGCTCCATCAAGGTCGGCAAAGACCTCACCGACACCTTTGATGTCAAAAAAGGTTTTAGGCAAGGCGACGCGCTGTCATGCGACTTCTTCAACATCGTTCTTGAAAGAATAGTGCAAAACTCTCACGTCAACACCAGAGGCACAATCTTTCAAAAGTCCGTCCAATTACTCGCTTACGCTGACGACATTGACATAATCGGACGAACAAAGCGTGATGTCAGTGGTGCTTTTGTGAGCATTGAGAAGGAAGCCAAGAAGATGGGTTTAACGGTGAATGAAAACAAAACAAAATATATGCTGTCCACAAGAAAGGACACCCAACACCGACGTCTCGGACAGAACGTCACTATAGACAGCTATAATTTTGAGGTAGTCAGAGACTTTGTCTACCTAGGATCCGCTATAAACTCAGCGAACGACACCAGCGCTGAGATCAAACGAAGAATTACTCTTGCCAATCGCTGTTTCTTTGGGCTAAGAAGGCAATTGAGAAGCAAAGCCCTCTCTCGAGCAACTAAACTGTCCCTGTATAAGACGCTTATCATCCCGGTCCTGATGTATGGTGCAGAGGCATGGACACTGCTAACAGTGGATGAGAACGCGTTAGGCTGTTTTGAGAGGAAAATTCTCCGGGTGATTTTTGGTCCCGTCTGCATAGATGGGGAATGGAGAAGAAGATACAACAACAAACTGTATGGGCTGTACAGCGACACCGACCTAGCCACAAAAGTGAAAAGCCAACGACTGAGATGGCTGGGTCATCTAGAGCGAATGGACACCAATGCTCCGGCCCGGAAAGTCTTTGAATCCAACCCCGTGGGACAACGCAGTAGAGGTGGACAGCGTAAAAGGTGGCGCACGCAAGTGGAAGAGGACCTCAACCAACTTGGCGTGCGAAACTGGAGACAGCTAGCTAGAAACCGAGCCGGCTGGAAGAAGCTTGTTGGTTGAGGCCCTGGTCCACCCCGGACTGTAGCGCCACCTTAAGTAAGTAAGTAAGTAAGATATATAATATTTTTAAATTAAAACAAAAAAAAAAAACAAGCAAGTCAACTTCGAAATATTTTTTTTTTTTTTTTAAATCTAAAAAATATTTTTTTGGAAATTTTTGTGCACAATACAATTAAAATTAAAAAAATTATTAAAAATAGTCGAACTTTCAAGAATTTCGAAAATAAAAAAATGGTTTATAAATTTTTTTTGAGAATGGTAGCCTTTTATTTTTAATTGTGGATCCATTTTTGAGAAAAATAAGATTTTTTTAAATTGCTAAAGAAAATTGTATGACTGGTAACATTATTTTTGGTTTAAAAAAAAGAGAAAAAAAACGTTTTGGGAAAATTAATGATTTCAAAGAATCGGGACGCTTCGGAATACTTCTGGATGTCCAATAGAAAACAACACAAGTCAACCATTTCAAAATTGTTACATATGTACCTTAAAAATACCGAAAACCAACTTATCATTTATTTCACATGTTATTCGTTTGCAAAAAATTGTGTGAGTTTAAGCCATTTTTTCAATAACCGTTTTCCTTACACCAAAATTTTTGTTAGGAAAAAGGAAGCAATTTTCAAAACATCCCAAATAAAAATTAAATTTTCTTACAAAGCAAACAAATCAGCCCATGACCGGATACTGATCGTTCCTCCACTGTACTGTACTGTACTGTATCGATAAAATGTACTTTATTTCATTCGCGCCGGTACTACTTAAGTTTAGCTTGGAGTATGAGTTGTTGTTGGCATGTTAATTGTGTTTTTTTACCAATTCCCGTCGAGCTTGAAAAAATACACGCCTATAATTCGAGCTAATAAATAAGCTTCGTAGCAGCACCCTAAAGCTATTGTTACTTCATTCACAAAAAAATTAACAAAATACTACACTTCATGTGCAGGGCTTTAGGAGGATCATCGCTGCATGATGAATAGTGATCGCATCTATTTTGGCAAAACAAATACCCGACCTTTTTAATGGACCACTCTTGAAAATAAGTTTCCACTCGAGAAAAAAAAATATCCCAAAAAAAAGGGGATCCCTCGTAAATTATTGTCCCATCCGCAACATATTGTAGTCCTTTGATCGTTTGATATTATTTCTTTTGCCGGACTTGGACTCGTATATTTGGCTCGAGTTCTTTGTAAAGAATTTTTTCGAAAGCAAAGTGATGATATTTGAGAACCAATTTGTTCAAACCACAGGTCAATGTGCATATTTCAAAATAAATATCTGGAAGCTGAAAGCATCTTAGCCATCATGATTAAAACTACGCGCGAAGTTTCTGTTTGTTTTTTTTTTTTTTTTTTTGCTTGGGGTTCTATATCTAAACTGGTTTTGAATGGGATATTTTGGTTTGGTTTCGTCGCCGATCTGCGTTTATAATGGGTAATGGGAAGGGTTTTTGTTTGTTGCATGTATGAAAAGTGAAGATATTCACCGGTGACTTGTATATGGAGTCACAAACGTACCTAGATTAGAAGTTATAAATGATTCTTTTTTGTACAGAACTATAACAACAAAGAATGGTGTATATGGGACATACAAAATCAAGGACATCTGAGCCGAAATGAGCATGGTTCTGTCAATGTGAAAGAGTGATAGGTTGCTGAAAACTTATAAATAAACAACAAATAAAACTTAGAAAAAACTTGTATGTTTATGGCTTGTTCGGCAGATGAAAACCTCTGAGGTAGGTAGATTCGTTCAATCTAGATTGCATATTAAAAGTTATAACAATTTTGATTTCAAGGATAAATACCTAGGTTGAAGATGTGAGATGCCTTATGGTTCGTTAATATTCTTTATTTTTATACAAATTAATAGAGAAACAGTCTCGTTCATTTTTGTTGCTCATATTGTTTGGTAATAAATTTCAGGAAAACCGTTATTTTGGGAAACCTCTTATTTCAGAAAAACTACAAGAAAAAGTCGTAAACCGGCTTCGAACGGTTGTGGTTTGAAAACAACAAATAGAATCCATCATAGTTTGGCAAAGATTAAGCCAGTTAAGAGAAACGGAACCATAAATCAAAAAATCTGTAATTCCAAAACAAAACCAAAACGAAAAAATAACTTTTTAAGTTTTTTCATATAAAATTAACTCAGGAATCCATAGTTTTCTTCGTGAGCAGATGACTGTGGGACACCATGTACAATTTGTACATATACATATATTGTTGGGCTAGGAATTGATGTAAGTTGTCACTACATATCTGGAATCAAAGATTTATATAATACAAACTCAGAAATCTATATATTTTCCAGTACTTACTTAACATATAATTTAATGAGATAACCAATAGCCAATTTCAGTTGCATTAGGAATGCATCTATTTTTCCATTATATCCAAAACTGCTATCGTTATCTATTTTAAGTAAACTCCAACATCTAGATAAAATCAAAGTGTCACGCATCCGATATAACTTCTTACATAAAAACTAAAAAAAAAAAACAATAATAAGACCATCAAGACCCTCTTAAAATTATCGCCAATAAAACGTTCATTTTATAGACTCCAACAAAAATTGCTCGTAAAGTTTCCATTAATAATAGATAAATGTTGGGAGTCCAAACTGTAAGAAATGTTCTCCATATCTAAGGCTCTCTTTTTCAAGATGGCTTTTTATAGCTATAGAGGTATGTATAGCTGTAGATCCTTCTTTAACAGCTTGATGGTCAACGAGGATATGATATTTACAACACAATAAAACTTCCTCTTACCATTTGACATTTATAGCCGGTAATTTTGTATTTAATTCGCAATTCTACCCGAAGATAAATTTTGTTGTTTTTGTATTCACGCAGGACCCTGTTCCTGCTAGTGCAACGCGTGGCTTGGATAACATACAACTATTTCATAGTTTAGCTGACAAGTATGCTTACCTTATGATCTTTTTTGTGCTGTCGCTCTAGGTTTTTCATCGTTTTAAATTCGTTTAACATCAAATAATAATACAGAGAGAGGAAGCAGATCGTGCACGGTGTAACGTTAAATAACGAACTTCTAATATTGGCTTTGTACCAATACTATAGCAAGTTCTTACGTGAGACGTAAGGTATCCTACATTGCCCATGCTAAAACAGATTATAAAGCTTCCAGGTGCATCTAGTTCGCTGTTCGAATTTGTCTGCCTCTAGCTTCTTCAAAAGTCAGCAAAGTTTTAACTTAAATCATATCTGAATTAAGTTACAACCACGTGCAGTAAATTTTCAGCACAGTTGGTCCATTCATACATTGCATTAAATTGTTGGTTGCAACATTCTTTAGGGGGCACTTAGTCATTATGAAGGGTACATTTAAGTTAATATAATCAAGTAACAGTGAATTTCAAGTCATTCGATTCTTGGTATAAATTGACATTTTTATGAAGATTAGGTTAATGGAATTGTAGCAGAGCCTGTTGATTTTAAATAGATACTTGACTGCTATATTAAAAAAAAAATAACTTTATTTAAATTTCAACGTCAAAGCATGCAGTTCATTCAAACCGATAAAAAAAATCTGAAATAAGTTCAAAATTGCCTTTAAGCCCCATCATAATAATCATCATGTCCTGCAACCCCGATTGGGGCATAGGGTGCCAGCAAATTATTTCATTCTTCACGGTCTGTCGCTAGATATTTTAACTGTGGCCACGTCTTTTTCGGGGAGTCTAATTCTGCTAGGAATGTTGATTTCCACGTTTTTTCTTGGTCTTCCAACCCACCGTTCACTCTGAAAATCCTATTCAAAGGACTGCTTTGTAGTTTCATAGTTTAGTTTCCTCAGTGTGTGACCAAACCACTACCATTAGCGCTTTATTATGTTGACGTCCAGCCGCTCTTGATTTGTTCTGCGTCACAATTCCTCATTTGATACACTTAATTTGTGGCCAGCGAATCATGAGAATGTGGCGTAAGTTGCGATTCACAAAAGCCTGCATTTTCCTCGAAATGGTAGTCGTGACTCGTGATTTGAAGAATCTCAACTGCGTAAGGATATTTGACTGGATTGCAAAATTTGTTAAAGAGTACCGAAGGCTGCGCGAGGATTTTAATTCTACTTTTAACGTCCAGATCAGTACAATAATTTTCTGAAACAATACCTTTAAGGCAGTTAAATTGATCAACCTCCTCAATTGGCGTCTCCTGTAGAAAAATACCCAGATGTGTGAACCAGCCTTGCGAGCATTATTTTTGTCTTTTTACTATTTTTTTTTTAGACTACCCGATTCTCATTTAACCTTCAGAGTTTGACGCATCCCCTTCAGCCCACTGATGTTATTTTCCAAGAGACAAATATCATGCATGTCTAATGACTAAGCCTTTCAAACGGTATCCATTGAATGCCTTTCTCTCTGCTGTACCAACGCTGGCCGTCAAAACATCGTCTATCGCCAGCAAAAAAAGGATTGGCGAACATCCCCCCGTCTCACTTCGAAAGAGTCGAATCTTTAGGAATCCCTTATAATGTCAACAATTTTTGGGGAAATTTCCCTACACAGAAGTGTTCTCCATATACATTCACGGTTGAGTCGGTCAAAGGCTTTCTCAAAATCCACGAACATGAGGTAAAGCGGGGATTGAAACTCGACAGACTGCTCAAGAACGATAAGCAGAGTGTTGATATGATCGAGACACGATCGGCCACTGCGGAAGCCAGCCTGATACCTCTTGAATGTAGGCTCGATTCTTATCTTTATTCGCTCGAGAATTATGGCTGCATTAATTTTGGAAAAACGGACAAAACCGTAACACCAGCCAATTGTTGCAATTCATAAGGTCGCCTTTCTTTGGCAACTTAACAATCACACCATCTCATTTCAGTCGCTGGGATAGATTTCGTTTTTCACATAGCTTGTATTAACGGGTGTAGAATACCAGCTGTTCTCAGCTTTCAGGAATTCGGTTGGTATTCCGTCAATTTCCAGCTGCTTTGTTGCTTTTGAGAAGAGCTATCGAAGATTGGATTTCCAGTACTGTTGGGGATTCGATGTCAATAGCCCTATAAGATCTACGCAACTCGTTCCCGACTATTTGAGTTTACTAATTAAATAATTTGCAGAAAGTTTTAAACTGAAATTACATTCCATAAGTTTGCCAATTAAAAATAAAAAAAACAATCGTTTTTCTCAAATATAATTCATTTGATAGTTAAATTTTCTTTATTCATAAACTAGGTGGGACATTTTATGATGCATTTTTTTTTACTTTAATTTATACTTTTTGGTTCTTCATTTCATGAAATGGCAAGATATCGAATATGCTTTATTTTTTGGTATAGTTCACTTGACTAGATACTGGAAATTAATCTTAAAGTTGTTAAATTCTATTTTCCAACATCAATAGATTTTATATTACTTTTTTTTAGCTTAAAACTACTATGGCAAGAAAGACCACCACCTATTTGTTATAGATTTATGAAAAAGTTATTAGTACCTAACTTAAATAAAAAGTTTGGTATGGCACAATATAGTACATTGCGATTTGTTTGTGTTTTCTTAGTTTTGTTGTTTGTTTTTGGTTTATGTTGTTTTTGTAAAAGCACATCTCTATTGGTTACCCTACCTGTTTTAAATACATTGTGACAATCTTCTCCAAAATACTCTCAATCGATGGACATTCTTTTTTAAATTCATTCCATATCTCTTCGGGAACAATCCATTCTAAGAATGATTGTATATTTAATTTCAGCCGATCCAATTCATGAATTTTCTTCTTTTCGAAACATTTTTGTTTGGCCAATTTGAGAGATGCCAAAAGGACATTATCTATAAGACGCTTTCCAAATCCCAATTCAGTGAGTTTTTCTGGTGTTGATATATTCTTTAATAGCACTGCTATAAGATATCTAAGGCGAGTTAGTAGTTCAGTGTCTTCTTCGGAATTTTCATGAATTTCCAGTGAATCGTTTCGTTTGAGTAGTAGATACTTCTTACAAGCTTCTCTGTGTCTTTCCAGAAGGAATTTCACTTTGAAGCATTCTTTACACCCTTCGCAGGCGTATGAGTTTTCTTTTTTGTGTATGGCACGCATGTGGGTTTTTAAGTGAGCCAATTGAGAAAAGGCTACATAGGAATCTTTGCACAGCAAACATTTTATTGGTTTTTCTCCAGTGTGTTTTCGAATGTGCAATTTAAGAACACTATTATGGGCAAAAGTCTGCCAGCAAACCTAGAAAAAATTATATTCATATATTATTTTGTATCAATGGTTTTTAAATTAATAAATTATTCTTTTAAAAAAAATGGTTAGAAGGGTTTGATGTTGATTAGCTTAAACTTAGTTCTCCATGAAATTTACCTTGCACTGATAAGGCCGTTCGCCAGTGTGTTTTCTCAAATGAACTTTATACTGGCATTTTTGTGCAAAAGCAGCCTCACAGTGTTCACACTGGAAACGCTTAGCTGGATTGTGTTTTTTCATATGGGTTTGAAGGTCTTCCGTGGTAATTGTTAGCTCACATATCGGGCACTCGAATTGTTCAGCATTCGAATGAACTCTCATCATATGAGCTTGCATTATTTTAGAATTCATAAATGCTTTTTTGCATATTTGACAAATACGATTTGGTTCATCACCATGGCGTGCCACATGAAATTTAAGACTTCTTTCGCTGGTAAAAGTGGATGAACATATTTCACAATACAATTTGTTTCTCTCGTGGGTTTCTAAATGTGTTTTTAGCTGCAAATCAAATAAACATACATATTTATTAAGGAATATTGTTATTAAATGAAACTTAACAAACCTGTCCACTCCGAGCAAAAGACTTTGTGCAAAATTGACAACAATAAGGCTTTTCTCCTGTATGCACCCTCAAGTGCAGTCTGAGACGTTGTTTATATGCGAATGGTTTCTTACAAAATCCACAAATGAATTCTTTTTGATTGCTATGCACCATTTTCATATGATAACTCAAATTGACTTTCTGTCGATAAGTTTTCTCACATAAGTCACATTTGAATGGTTTCTCATTGGAATGAATCAATAGATGTCGTTTCAAATCCGTTAAACCTTTGAATTCTTTCTCACACACAGCGCAGTCATATTTTTTGGGGGCCTTTCTCCATTTTCTCTTCTTTCCCGCCTCATTAGCAGCCTCTTCTTCAAGTGTCTCATCGGATAAAGATATGCCACTGTCTCGCAAAGAACTGCTACCATCATCCTCGGATTGGGATCTTTTCAGATCCATTGTTGTATTCATTTTATTGTTTTTTGTTTTTGACGAAATATTATTTAAGCAAAATAAAAGTTACTCTTTTAACTAAGCTAAAATATTATTATTAACTGAAGCCTACAGCTTCAAGTTCAAATTGCCACCATCACCGTTATTAATGTGAATACAATAAAAAATATTAACACTAGAAGATTTTTGTTTTTCTGATTATATCTTACTGGTAAATTCATTCAAGTGTTTTTTGATTAATAAATACATTTGAATTATTATTGTTTTTTTCTTGTTTTTAGCACCCGCACCAAATACAAAATTCTAAATGTTTATTTAACACATTTTTTGAATATTACAAAAATTGTATTGTCTTTATGTTTGGGAAGTGAAATGTGAAGAAGCTGGAAAAAGATAAAAAAAAATTCATATTTAGCCCAATATCCATAATTAACCATTTACCCACTGTTCAAACATTTAAACATTGAAGCAATCATTATCTCTTGCCATCAGAAATGATTGTGTTAGTAAATAGTATGACGAACAACAAAAAAAAAATAATGAAAATTCGTACAAAAGCATACAAAAAATATGATAAAACAATAAAGCAAACTGAAAAAAAAGTGAGAGAAATTATAGCAAGGTAAAGCGAGATACAGTTTATAATAATTAACGTCATACACAATTTGGAAAAACCTCATTTACAATACAAATATTAAGCAATTTTATTTAACCAAATTCTAGATCAGCATTTATGTATTGTGTCAATGCAGTACAAAAAAAAATTAAACTTAAAAACTCAATCACTCGATATGGATGTGGCTTAAATTTGTAATTTTAAGAACACTGGATTGTAGTACTATTTCAAGCAATATTCGATATCTTATCAGCGATTCTTGGAAAATGTATTTTTTTCTTTGAATTCAATATTCCAAGAGTAAGAGAGACTCATTGTTCTTATCTTAAATAAATTAATTTGTGAGAGAAGTTATGAGTCAGTTTTCGGAAATTGTATAGTAAAATATTTAAAAAAAATAGATGCATACTCAAAAAGTAATAAAATTGAGAAATTTTATTTAACCTAATTAAAAGAACAGCTTGTGATTATGACCCACCTAAGAAAAAGTTCGCTAGTAAGCTCTTTTGTTTACAATGAATATATAAAGTCGGTCAATGTGATGAATGATGGATCTCATTACTTATAAAGAGTCGTTTGTTTTCATTTGCAAGCTGTAAAGTGATGTTTCTATAGAAGTCTATTTACTTTGAAATTATTGATGTTGAGACATACATAGGTAGGTGGCTTAACAAGGTCCTAGAAATGATACTGTCACCAATTTTAGATTGACAAAGATCGCTTATACCTATTTTCACATATCACATCCTGATTGCAAAAAAACACGAAGATCAATTAATTTTTTGAATTTTCAAGGTGAATATCATCTTATTAAATGGCTAATGAACTTTAATTCTTTTCTTTCTGCTAAGGACTGGGAAGAGGAAGAACTGAAAAACCGAGGCGAGTCTATTCCTGAGTTATTTAAAACACTCCCAGAACGATAGCAAACAAACCCGTTTAAACATTTCAAATTAGTGTTTAGTTATCTTCACCCGTAATCCAACTTGTCGCCAACTGTCGCCATCACCTGATTCACTTGGCGAAGTCCACTGTTTAGACTGTTATTTGGTCTCTGCTGAATCAATGTGTCATCCACCGTCACAAACCGAGTTTTTGTATCGGTTTGTGACGGTGGATGACACATTGATTCAGCAACACACATCAGAGACCAAATAACAGTCTAAACAGTGGACTTCGCCAAGTGAATCAGGTGATGGCGACAGTATTTTGTGAGGTGTCATATCTATCAAATACCTTCAGGAAGGTAAGATAATTACCAATGCTTATAATGCTGACTTGTCGACGTTAATTTAAAGAGAAAAAGACCCCATTCGGCGATGAAAAAGGTCTTTTACATCAAGCACAAGTCCGCAGTAGCAATGGCAAAATTGCATGAATAAAGATACGATCTACTTCCCCATCCAGCTTATTTTCTGCATTTGGCCCCTTACGACTATTCCTTATTCCCCAATGTGATGAAATAGCTCAGTGGAAACAAATTTGGCTTGAATGCTGAAGTTATTCAAAATACAAGTGCATATTGTCAGGCTTTCGAAAAAAAGTAAAAATACGATCTATTCCCCCATCCAGCTTATTTTCCGGATTTGGCCCTTGCCACTATTCCTTATTCCCCAATGTGATGAAATGGCTCGGTGGAAAAAACTTTGGCTTGAATGTTGAGATTATTAAAAAAATAAGTGCATATTGTCAGGCTTTCGAAAAAAGAAGTATTTCTTGAGTGAATGTAAAATTAGAAAAATTAGAAATTAAAAGTTTTTCCCGAAAAGAGCGTTCCTTCTTTTAATTTCCCTCCTAGTACTACATTTTTGTGTATCGATTTCACACACAAGGAGGACACAACACACATTTTATTTCAAGCAATTGTTTTTTTACAAGTTGTTCGAATGAATACATTCAGAATCAGAACACTATCAAAATTGAATCCACTTGACACACAACGCAAATTTGTTGTTAGTTCGTGCGAATTCCGCTTGTGCAATTGGTTTTTTGCAGACGTTCGAATACATCAAATTTCATCGAAGCTGGAAGAGTAAATTTCTTGATAACTACGCCACACATGAAGAATTTGCTATGATTAAAGAAGCAAAACAAAAAATAAGAATAAAATTTGCTATGAGTTCGTTCGAAATCGAAATTCGTCATTTCCTTACGTTGTGCACTTGGTTCATCGAAACTGGAACTGGAAGAGTAAATCAAACTTTATCCAAACTGGAAGAGTAAATTTCTTGATAACTACGTTGCACATGACAAATGTGCTATGAGTTCGTACGAAATTCGTCAGTGAGTTTAACCAAAAAATTCATTGTAATTAATAAGATTAGGAACGAGTATCGGGCGCTTATTTTTTTAATCAGTTTTATTTTGAAATAAGCAAAAATCATAAAGTTAATTTATCGCACACCCATCTTAATAACCCACGCAACGCCACTAGTTTGTAATAAATCAGTGTGTTTTATGCTTAAAAAATATAAATATATTCCCAAAGAAATTATCATATTTTATGGCAATTCTCCTCAGTAACATCAAATTCGTATTAAGTTCCATTCCAAATGATGCATTTTGATATTCAACCTGGAAAATATTTCACACGAAAAACTTTTGTTCCCTCGTAATTTTTAAAGCTATTATGAGTTTCCCCCGAACTTCTCTTGGCCTAAAATAAACAAAAAACTTGCACAAAGGACACCAATACCCTCTATTTATCTTTCGTTCGCCTTAAATAAATAATTGATAATTTTTGATCTTCCCCTCGGATAGTTTAGTATCCAGGAAATTATATGAAAGCTTGAGATTTCTTTTTGACATCAGTTGCTGTTGGTAACCATCGACTGAAGAAATGCGTCTTAGATTGGATATGGTGGCATCTAACTGATGAGCCCACCACGATGCCTGGGCGAATCTCATTCTGGCCACATACCTTTTTAACTGAATTTTATTCATAAGCTCCTTTCTAGTTTATGAGCTGTTTTGTTCATCAGCTATGGGATTACAAATACATAGGAAAATCCGGATAGCTTATAGCTTTACGTTTAAAATATCATCTTTAGAGACGAGGCTGATTTTTGGATGAACGAACAAGGATTCAGAATGCAAGCAATACATACAAGATGCAAGAGGAAATGCATTCCAAAAAGTCACTGTTCGGTGCGGATTTCTATTTGTCGGAATCATCGATCCGTGCTTATGGCATTGCTACAAAAACCAACGATGAGCACTACAGATCGATGATAAACAACTTCTTATCACATGTGGTTCTAACACAATGCCGTGTGCAAAAGTCACGATGACCAATCTGCCAGAGCGGTTTGAGGATATGGTTCTTTAAGCGGTGGCTACGAGAACCACCAAGACTGTGCTATTTAATGCCTTAAGAAGTCTCTATTTGGGAGTTGGGACGCTAAATTTATGGCATAGGTCATCGAAAATTGGACCTCCGGAATACGTGCAACAAAGCAAAACCATGGCTGATATTTGAAGGACGTTATATTCCATACTTTACTTTCCATTCTCGCCCACTTCAAAAATCAAAACAAATAGCGTATATTTAACTTACACGAGTGGGGTTCTATACATTTTCGGTACCTATCGGGGTGAATTATTATTGATGCGAGAAAATTTACTACCGCCAGCGACGAAAACACTACAGGAATGAACACCTCTACACAGAAGCGAACATAAGCCCTCTGGACAGGTACCTAGTGCTCTCTACAAAGAAGCTAATAGAAAACATCCACAGTCATCCAAATCAGCTGATAAGAAGTATGTCCACCGAGCAACGACAACCCGATCCGAGGTACCTCAGTGTGATGGAAACCCTGGACGACAACATTATCCCCATAGACAACGAGGAAACAGTTTCCTTCTACGCTGACACAGGGTCAGCCTACTACCGCGGCTAAATGCCAAACCTCCTAACAATCCACACCAAAATCACCACTAGACAACCGGGATAGAACACCCCGAGAATGAAAAGTCAACCGACGCTTAAATTAATTTTGACATGTAATTTATATAATTATAAAATTTTAAACCTAAGACATAGTATAAAATTAGGCCCCCTATGTGCCAACAAATGTAAATTTTTCAATGTATCTTATTAGTTGTAAGCCAAATTGTATATATTTTGTTCAATAAAACAAATTGAATTGACGAGAAAATTTATTGAGATTAACTGAGAGTATGAATATTGTATTTCAAAAAATTCTGATAATGATTTCGCTAGTAATCCTAAGTTCAAGACCATCGGAATTGCTGACTTGACAATTTGGAAAAAATTGAAAGCTGTGAGTGAATTTGTTACAAAACAAGGAAAAAGTAATTTTGTTGGCTTTTTAGAAAGGGACTGTATTTTGGGTATCGAGTGAAGTTAGTTTAAAAGCCGCGAAAAGAATATTGAAGACGACATTCGGACAGGTGGTCCTGAGCGTTTAATGAGGAAAACGTGGAAAAAGCTCAACATATTGTACTAGAGGACGGTCCCAGGTACTGCCTCTTGCGAGAAACTGACAAATCCTCCAAAAAAATCTATTATCATGAAT